>JARHVA010001955.1:0-145000 GCA_037957365.1 Torreya grandis
TTCTTTTCCCTATATTTTGCCTTGAATCTATGTTTAGCAAATTGTGCATTATGGCATTATGTTAAGGATAATCTTCCCATCCATGGTCATTATTTCTAAAATTTTTTAGGGAATTTTTAATGTATTTGTAGTTCTAGATTAGTATTTTATTCTGAACCTCTCCTATGAAATATTAATGCAATTAGCTTGATCTTAAGGTTATGTAAGCTAGTATTGTCCTCTACTATCGAGTGTGGGATTGAGCTTATGGGAGTTTCCCAAGTTTGGTGAATTCTTGGTTAAATTTATTAGGATCCATTATTATATTTATAACCCATTTCCCCATGAAACATTAAATTTAGGTGATCATCAAAGAAGAATCCAACCAACTCTAAAGGTTTAGTCCTAACATAGGTCACCCACAGCCTGAGGTTGTCCCAATATTATAAGCTTAGTTGGAGAAATCCTAAGGAACCCTATCTAAGGGTGAAAATAATGCCTATAAAATTTTAAAACATGGACAAGAGTGGATTTCCCCTTCAAGGTATCTCCTAGGAGATAAAAGAATAAGTGAAATTTTCCATTACATGGAAGGCATTATTGGGTGATATTTTAAGGCCTTTTTAATACCTTAAAATTATCTCTTAGGAGATACCTTTTAAACATTCACAAAATTTTATCTCCCCTTCAAGGTATCTCCTAGGAGATACCTTTTAGATAGGCACAAAAGAGTGTATTTCTCCTTCAAGGAACAAGTGGAATTTTATTTACATGGAAGGCACTACTAGGTGATATTTTTAAGGCCCCTATAACGTATCTTCTAGGAGATACATTTCAAACATGCACAAGATTATATTTTTCCTTCAAGGTATCTCCTAGGAGATCATTTCAAATAGGGACAAGATTGATTTTTCTTCAAAGAACAAGTACAATTTTCCTTTACATGGAAGGCACTACTGGGTGATATTTTGAAGGCTCTTGTAATACCATAAATTATCTCCTATGAGATACCTTTAAAACATGCACAAGAGTGAATTTCCCTTCAAGGTATCTCTTAGGAGATACCTTTCAAACAGGTACAAAAGTGGATTTCTCCTTCAAGGAACAAGTGAAATTTTCCTTACACAAAAGGCAATATTAGGTGATATTTTGAAGGGCTTTGTAATACCTTAAATGTATCTCTTAGGAGGCACCTTTAAAAAATTCAAAAGATTATATTTTCCCTTCAAGGTATCTCCTAGGAGATACCTTTTAGATAGGCAAAAGAGTGGATTTATCCTTCAAGGAACAAGTGGAATTCCCTTTACATAGAAGGCAATACTAGGTGATATGTTGAAAGCCCCTATAATAAATTTAATGTATCTCCTAGGAGATACATTTCAAACATTCACAAGAGTATATTTAACCTCCAAGTTATCTCCTAGGAGATACATTTCAAATAGGGACAAGAGTGGATTTTCTCCTTTAAGGAACGGAGTATAATTTTCCTTTACATAAAAGGCACTACTGGGTGATATTTTGATGGACCTTGTAATACCTTCAAGGTATCTCAAAGGAGATACATTTAAAAACATGCAAAATATTATATTTCCCCTTTAAATGTATCTCCTAGGGGATACCTTTCATACAAGTACAAGATCAAATTTCTCCTTCAAGGAACAAGTGGAATTTTCCTTTACATTGAAGGCCCTACTAGGTGATATTTTATAGGCCTTTATAATAAATTCAAGGTATGTCTTAGGAGATACCTTTCAAACATTCAAAATATTGGATCTCCCCTTCAAGGTATTTCTTAAGAGATGCCTTTTAAATAGGCACAAGATTGGATTTCTCCTTCAAGGAATAAGTATAATTTTCCTTTATAAAAAAGGCACTATCGAATGATATTTTGAAGGCCCCTATAATACCTTCAATGTATCTCCTAGGATATACCTTTAAAAACTTAGACAAGAGTGTATTTCCCCCTTCAAGGTATCTCTTAAGAGATACATTTCAAATAGGGACAAGAGCGGATTTTTCCTTCAAGGAACAAGTGTAATTTTCCTTTACATAAAAGGCACTACTTGGTGATATTTCGAAGGCCCTTGTAATTCCTTTAATGTATCTCATAGGAGATACCTTTAAAACATGCATAAGAGTGTATTTCCAATTCAAGGTTTCCTCTTAGGTCATACCTTTCAAATAGGGACAAGAGTGGATTTTTTGCATCAAGAAACAAGTGGAATTTTCCTTTACATGGAAGGCACTATTGGGTGATATTTTGAGGGTCATTGTAGTAACTTCAATGTACCTCCTAGGATATACCTTTAAAATATGGACAAGAGTGTATTTCCCCTTCAAGGTATCTCTTAGGAGATACATTTCAAAGAGGGACATCAATTAATTTTTCCTTCAACAAACAAGTACAATATTCTTATTGCATGGAAGGCACTACTAGGTGCTAGTTTGAAGGCCCTTGTAATACTTTAAAGGTATCTCCTAGGAGTTACCATTAAAACATGAGAAATATTGGATTTCCACTTCAATGTATCTCCTAGGAGATACATTTCAAATAGGTATAAGAGTGGATTTCTCCTTCAAATAATAAGTGGATTTTGCTTTACACAAAAGACACTATTGAGTGACATTTTGATGGCCTTTGTAATAACTTCAAGGTATCTCTTAGGAGATACCTTTAAAACATGCACAAGAGTATATTTCCCCTTCATGGTATCTCCTAGGTGATACATCTCAATTAGGGACAATAGTGGATTTTTCCTTCAAGGAACAAGTACAATTTTCCTTTAAATGGAAGGGACTACTATGTGATATTTTGAAAGCCCTTGTAATACTTTCAAGGTATCTCCTAAGAGATATATTTAAAACATACATAAGAGTGGATTTCCCCTTAAAATTATGGTTAATCAAAATTCAAATTTATGATATCAAAAGACATTCATAGACGTATTTAAAATTGACGATGGTGCACCCATCACCTCAAGGCTAGGTATAAATAGTGTCCAATGGCATTCAAACTCTCAAGATCAAGATCAATTAACAACATCGATATGATAAAACATAGACACTATAAGGGTCCCATATAAATTAAAATGACAAATCCAATGATGTTATGGGAATAAAACGTCAAAGGTATAAATACATGATTCAGATGAAAATATAAGGCACAAAACTCACTTAAGTGTGAATAGCCACCACCATTAAAGCTGTAAAAAAGCCCTAGCATCTACCAAATCCCTAATCCAATCCTAAATTAATAATAATTGAGTTTGGGAGATCAAATAATCATATGAGAAAGTGAAATTGAGTCTAAGATCAAAGTGTGCACCACCTGTGAATAATTTGAACAAACTTATAGCCACAACAACCAAAAAACAAGCCATATAAGGTGTAGAGCTCTATTTAACCTTAGATGTAGAGGTGAGAATCTTCAAATACATGAAATTTGATGTAGTAGATGTAAACATAAGAAAAATAATTGGTTCAATATTTTATAGATGATTGATGAGCTACATTCTATCACCAAGGAAAATGAGAAAAATGCATTAGTCAAAAGGAGATAGTATGACCTAGTTGCAGTTCAAATGAGAAGCATTCATTTTACTACAATAAAGTAGAGGTACTTAAATACATAGATGTTATCTCCCCTATTTTCAAATAATTCAATATTGGAAAGGGCATGCTTTTTAATGAACATAATTTCTAAAGTATAGCTTATGTTTCTCCCTTTTCTTTTGAGACATACTAAAAGTTACCCAAGCCCCAAGTAGATATAGCCACAATAAATAATTGAGATAAGTAAAATGACCTGAAGACCATCCTCACCCTATGGCTATATTATGGGAGTTAAGTATTCTCAGACTTTAATGGAAACATTCTAATAATCCAATTAAAGGTAGGGATCAAGATTATTATGAATTTAATCAACAGGTTGTGTGTGAATCCCACCACCAACTTATGTTGACAAAATATGGGTGTCCTTGGTATATTTAATGGTTGAAAAGGAACTTTATCTTCCCATTAGTGAGGTTATTAGAACATGTTTGTGTAGGCATATTTATATAATAAAAAAAGGACTAGGAACCAATTCTACATGATGTCATACCTATTATATTCCCTGCTTGTCACTACCAAGATCCATAACTTTAGAGGATGTTCATCTAAGGGAACATAGAAAATTTCCAAATTCTACTCAAATTTGTACATATTCAAGTGTAGGGACCAAATTAATTTCATCTATGAATGTGTCTCTCTAGCCTTGACTGAGGCCATAATTGAAAGCCTAATGGTAAGAATTAGACCTTTGGTGAAAAATTTAATTGAATCTGTCAGTGACATATGGTTTTACCTAGATTTAAACAATCTTCAGGAGTGAGGGTACCCAATTGCATGCCACATAGGCTACCAGTGCATGTGACAAACAATTTAGTTGAGTAAGAAGTAATATACTAGTTATGTAATGGTATATATGGTGTGTGTAAAAGAAAGAGAAAGGGACTATTGCATACCCTACCTATGATTATTGGTAGGATTGTATTTCAGAAATGGGACAATATTTAGGCTACTTTTGGACATAGAGCCTCTTTCATACTACAATATGATGAACTAAGATAGTGGGATCCCCAACGAAGAGTAGTGGGTCACTTAAAATCAAAAATGATAAGTGTGATGTATGAACATCTACATGGTGTCTATGACTAAATATACATAAAGGATTCATCCTTCACCAAAGTGTTGGCAAGATTAAGAAAGCACAACATTAAGCTAGAGGCTATGTTGTTGAAAGAGTAGAAGTTAAGTGAAGATATATGGTAGATGGGACTTAGAACCATTTACTACCAGGCCCATATTCTAGACCCACTCCAACATAGACATAAATATAAATGTAAAGGCCTAAAGTACAAATTGAATAGAGACCTAAAGAAAGCAAACCTAGTGAGGTGGCATCATCTTTAGACTATATTGAAGAATCTAGATCACTAATTGAATTCATTGGCATAGTGGTATTGGATCTTGAAAAAATAGTGGGAAGATGCCCTAAATATACTAGCTAGTACTTATGAATCAGATGAAGAAGAAGCTTTAGTTGAAGAGACAAATAAAGAGAAGGGGAAAGAAGTAGCATTGGACTTAGTCCCTATTGTTACCCCACTAAAGGTAAAAGCTAATCTATCTTTAGTTCCAATACAAGATAAAAATCATAAGTTGACCTTGACTTATCCTTTGAGTGAGTTCAACCTTTTTAGTGATGAAAACCTAATTCATGGTCCAACCATTCCTGAGTAGTTTATATATGGCAAGTTGTAGAAGATTCCTATCATGCACCATCCTTGGGCTACTACAAAATTTATCAACATCCATGTGCATGATGAACTCAAGCCATGGATTATAGGTCTAAAAAAGGCAAAATAAAATATGATGGCTGCCCTTTGGAGAATCAAGTGGGGCATAGATAGAGATTCTAGTTCTAAAGGTAATTAAATATTATGTTGGTGTCAAGTTTTACCCAACCACATTTGGAATACAAAAATTCACTGATTAAAAATCCATGGTTGGGGGAGAAGTATTCACTTTTCAGAAAGTGGAATCATTTATTGGCTTGACTCTATTGAAGGGCATAGACTAGGTGAAAACCCCATATTTGAGGAAAATGTGATTGAATTTTCTAAAGCATAATCATCTCAGTTGCAGGCTACCATCAAAGGTTTGTAGCATAAATAGGAACATATGCAATAGTAGAATAAAAATTTAGATGAGCTTTTCCTAGAACCAGTCATTGATTTGAGGCTTATTGATGAGAAACATCAAAAGGTAATAGAGATACTACAACAAAAACAAGGGACTTCATCAGCACAAGGATCCCAAGGTAAAGTTAGTTAAGGATACTATTTTTGTATAATATTTGTAATATTTTGAAAAATAGAATATTATTTTTTTAAATGCATATGCAACTTGAAAAACATTGCCTATAGGTCAGTCCACTTGGAAATGTTTAGTGTAATGCAATATGTTTCAATATTGTAGAAACATTTTTGAAACTAACTCCAAAGACTCAAGTTTTCATGGATTTTTTATGATTTCATTAGTATTTTTAATCATTATATATTTATTTCACCTTTATACTTTCTCTATATACATTTACAATTGATCATGTCAATATCCACCACCTCCAAGTTAACACAAACAAGCTCCTAGTTTGGCGTTAGTTAAATCTAAGTCACAAATTATTCTTATTCCTTACAATTATTTAAATTTTGAATCCAAAAAATAAATTAGATATTAAATCTTAAAATATTTCATAGATCCACATCAACCTTCTATTATTTTGAAGAACTTAGCCTCAATTTGTAGTAATCTTTTGCTCATTTGCACAAGTTGGAGAAAGGAGCTCATGAGTGTGCAACCATGCATATTTTAACTATATTATTCCTCCTAATTTTATTTATTCATCCATTTTTTTTAATCCCCTCTTTATGAAGAGTTTTAAGGTCATCATTGAGTGACATATCAAGGAGCTAGTTACTTGAGGACTCAACATTTTCCTCAACTAATTCTCATTCACTTGATATCATCTTTGATCATGTTGGAGGAGTATTTTATTATTTATTCAATATATTATATTATATATATTTTTATTTATTATAAAATAAAAATCATTTGAAATTTGATTCACAAAAACTTTGAAAAAATGTTTCTTCTTTGTTTCCTTACATTAGAAAAGTAGTTTCATCTTACTTTCATTCACACATTATAAATATTAAAGAGTAGTATTATTTACATTAGATATATGATAGATATTTTAATCTTAAAATTATATACATCCAATCAAAACCATTTTATTTCAGTTTTCATAGCACACATTCACATACATAAACAAACACTAACAAACTTACATGAACAAAAACCAGGAAACCAAATTAAAGTTTACACAAAAAAATTATTTGTTTATTTGCATAGTAAATAAATAAATTATAATTTAAAAATCATAATTTTATAGTTTCATTAATCTATTCACATATCATTTAATTACATACAAAACAATCAAAATACCAAATAACTATCATACTAGCTTGTATAGATAGACTAGATCTTGAAAACTTAGAGATTGTATTTGCAGACATAAAATCTAAATTTGAGATCTAGTTTCAAATTTTTATAGTCAAGATTAAAATTTTGATTATGTTTTAATTTTAATTAAATTTGAAATAAAATTAAATAAAAACATCCATTGTTGTACATGTAGGTGAAAGTTTACATTCTCAAAAATAAACGAAGAGTTAAAAATTAGTAGCTCCATTATTAATTGAATTTTCAATATTAACTTGTATTGCATTTATAAAATATCAAGAAATTAATAAATAATAAAATTATATTTAATTTATTTTATTTCCAATAACTTTTATTTTATTTTCAAAGCCTTATCAAAAACTCAAAACAAACAAAACTCAATAATCTTATCTGAACAAAAATAAGTCTAAAATTTAATTTCAACCTTTCAAAATAAAAATTAATTTTTCATAAAATAAATTGAAATAATAAAACAAACTTAAAAATCCTAAAAAGGTTATCTCACTCTTGGATGATGATTCTTGAACAATCTAATCTCCATAGAGTAAGAGATTTCCCTAGAGTATATGTTCTCGTGCCAACAAACAACATGCAGTGGGACATTAACTTAAAACATAGAATAGAAATTTTCCATTTCAATCCCATCAAAAAACTTATCATTGAAAATATTAATATTATTTACAAGTAAATCTATTTATATACTAAATATATAGTAAAATAGTACACTATATAGATTAAAAACCTAACAAGAAGCACTTGCAAAACTAACAGTGAAAAATGGGGTCAATGCTTTCACCACTAACCCATAGTTCACCTAAGTTCAATCAATAAAATAATGTTTTTTGGTTTTCAAAAAGGAGATAAAAATTAAGAGAAATTAATGGAAAGAGAAAAAGATAAAACTTAACCCTAATTTTGAAGCACATAGGAATTTTTAATTCTATAATAATTTAAAATTTTATAGAAGTAAAAGTATCATCATGGAACTTTGGAAATGATGGTAATGATTTATAAATAATATTCTCTTGGATAATAAGTGGAGTTTCATCCACATTTTTTGAAGATGTAACATAAGAAAATTTTCTAATATGGATTTGACTCCTTAATTTTTAACCCCCACTAAGAATACATTTGAGATAATTTAATTCACCAATTCAAATACATGTGAGGGTGAATCACCTTTCTTGAACTTACAAACTAATATTTGGAGATGAATTCGACCCTAAAATTGTAATCAAAATAAGTTACACAGAACCATACCTAGTATTTGAAAGACATCTTAGGAAAGAATTTTGTGTGCTTATCTAAATTATGGTTATGTGAGGGAATAAGTAGTCTACCTCAAAACATGTAAGTCTATCTATATATATATATATATATATATATATATATATATATATATATATATATATATATATATATATATATATATATATATAGAATTTCCATTTATAGATTGTATATAAAATTAGATTTGTATAATTTAGGTAATTTCATTCCAATAAAATAGCAACAGACTCATAACAACAAATTACACTTGATGGGTCTCCTACCATGGGTTTTGGATCACATCTAGGGGATCATCAGAATTAGAAAATGTTCAATAATCCATTCAAAGACCATAGTACAATGAAAATTTTAGAAGTTCAAATATGGAAATAGAATTAAAATTATAATCATAGAACTTTGGAACCTATGGTAATGATTTAGAAATAATTAATATTAGGCTCTTTCATAATAAGTGGAGTTTCATCCACATTTTTTGAAGATGTAACATTATTAATTATTAGGAGAAACAAGTGGTGGTGGTATAATAGTAGGCATGTATATTGGAATAGATGATGTCTTTCAAACATATATATCCACTTAAAAAATTTATCATATTTCTAAACCCAAAATTATTTTTGGTCGCTTCTAATTTATTTAGTGCTATTGTAACAAAAGCAATTTATCTATTGTAATCACCAAGATAAAACCTGATCACCCACAACTAAGCTTCTTATCTAGAGAATACAGATGCCCTCTAATCAAAACTAAGGGAGCTGAAATTTTGACTTAGCTATTGTGCTAATGATTTATAAATATTAGTCTCTTGTATAATAATGGGAGTTTCATCCACATTTTTTGAAGATGCAAAATTAAGCAAATTGTCTAATAGGGATTTAACTCCTTAGTTTTTAGCCTCATCAAGGAATACCTTTGAGATAATTTAATTCACCAATTTAGATACATGTGAGGGTGATTCACCTTTATTGAACTTACAAATTAATATTTGTAGTTGAATTAAACCCCAAAATGGTAATTAAAATAAGTGACACAAAATCATTTAAGTAAATGAAAGACCCATTGGGAAAGGATTTTGTGTGCTTATCTAAATTATGGTTATGTGAAGGCATAATCAGTCTACCTCAAAATACTTAAGTCTATATATAGTATTTCTATATATAGACTTTCCATTTATAGATTGTATCTAAATGTATATTTGTATAATTTAGGGAATTTCATTCTAGTAAAATAAAGATAGACTTGTCACAACAAATTACACTTGATGGGTCTCCTACCATGGGTTTTGAATCACATCTAGGGGATCATCAGAATTAGAAAATGTTCAATAATCTACTATAAGACCATTGTATAATGAAAATAATATAAGTTTAAATATGAAAATAGAAATAAAATTATCATCATGAAACTTTGGAACCAATGGTAATGATTTAGAAATAATTAATATTATGATTTTGCATAATAAGTGGAGTTTCATCCACATTTTTTGAAGATGTAACATTATTAATTATTAGGAAAAACAAGTGGTGGTAATATAATAGTAGGAATGCACATTGGAATAGGTGGTGTCTTTCGAACATATATATCCCCTTAATTTTTTATCATATTTCTAAACCCAAAATTGATCTTAGTCGCTTGTAATTTTTTAGTACCATTGTAACAAAAACAATTTATCCATTACAATCACCAAGACAAAACCTAATCACCCACAATTGAGCTCCTTATCCAGTGAACATAAATGCCCACTAATCAAAATCAAGGGAGTTAAAATTTTGATGTAGAGATTTTGAAAATGATTTAGAAATAATGGGCTGTTGCATAATAAGTGGAGTTTGATCCACATTTTTTGAAGATGTAATATAAGTAGAGTCTCTAATAGGGATTTGACTACTTAATTTTTACGCCTACACATGAATACCTTTGAGATAATTTAATTCAAAAAATCAAATAACTGTGAGGGTGAGTCACATTTCTTGAACATACAAACTAATATTTGGTGACAAATTCAACCCAAAAATGGTAATTAAAATAAGTGACACAAAATCATACCTAGTAACTCAAAGACCTCTTGGGAAAGGATTCAGTGTGATTATCTAAATTATGGTTATGTGAGGACATAAAGAGTCTACCTCAGAACACTTTGTGTGTGTGTGTGTGTGTGTGTGTGTGTGTGTGTGTGTGTGTGTGTGTGTGTGTGTAGTTTGATCCACATTTTTTGAAGATGTAATATAAGTAGAGTCTCTAATAGGGATTTAACTACTTAATTTTTACCCCTACCCAGGAATACCTGTGAGATAATTTAATTCAAAAATTCAAATATTTGTGAGCGTGAGTCACATTTCTTAAACATACAAAATAATATTTGGTGACAAATTCAACCAAAAAATGGTAATTAAAATAAGTGACACAAAATCATACCCAGTAACTCAAAGACATCTTGGGAAAGGATTTTGTGTGATTATCTAAATTATGGTTATGTGAGGACATAAGGAGTATACCTCAGAACACGTGTGTGTGTGTGTGTGTGTGTGTGTGTGTGTGTGTGTGTGTGTGTGTGTGTGTACAGACACACACACAAACACACACACACACACAGATTGTGTGCTTATCTAAATTATGCTTATGTGAAGGCATAATCAGTCTACCTCAAAACACTTTAATCAGCCTAATATATATACACACACACACACACACACACACACACACACACACACACACACACACACACACACACACACATAGATTGTGTGCTTATCTAAATTATGGCTATGTGAAGGCATAATTAGTCTACCTCAGAACACTTTAATAAGCCTTATATATATATATATATATATATATATATATATATATATATATATATATATATATATATATATATATATATATATATATATATATATATATATATATATATGTTGTGCTTATCTAAATTATGGTTATGTGAGGGCATAATCAGTCTACCTCAGAACACTTTAATAAGTCTATGTATAGTATTTCTATATATAGACTTTCCAATTATAGATTGTATCCAATTGTAGATTTGTATAATTTAAGAAATTTCATTCCAATAAAATAGAAACAAACTTGTCAAATCAAATTACACTTGATGTGTATCCTACCATGGGATTTAGATCACATCCAGGGGATCATCAGAATTAGAAAATGTTCAATAATATACTATAAGACCATAGTACAATAAAAATTATAGAAGTTCACATATGGAAATAGAAGTAAAATCATCATCATGGAACTTTGGAACCAATGGTAAATATTTAGAAATAATTAATATTAGGCTCTTGCATAATAAGTGTGGATTTTTGAAAATGTAACATTATTAATTATTAGGAGAAATAAGTGGTGGTGGTATAATAATAGCTATGCACAATGGAATAGATGGTGTCTTTCAAACCTATACATCCACTTCAAATTTTTATTATATTTCTAAACCTGAAATTCTTCTTGGTCACTTCTAATTTTATTAGAACCATTCTAAAAAAATAAATTTATCCATTACAATCACCAAGATAAAACCTAATCATCCATAACTGAGCTCTCTATCTAGTGAATATAGATGCCCCTTGATCAAAACCAAGGGAGTTGTAATTTTGACATAGAGATCGTGCTAATGATTTAAAAATAATAGGATCTTGCATAATAAGTAGATTTTCATCTACATTTTTTGAAGATGTAACATGAAAAAATTGTCTGATAGGGATTTGACACCTTAATGTTTAGCCCCCCCCCCCCCCCCCCCCCCAATTTAATACTTTTGAGATAATTTAATTCACCAACTCAAATACTTGTGAGGACGAGTTACCTTTCTTGAAATTATAAACTAATATTTGGAGATGAATTAGAGCCCAAAATGGTAAATAAAATAAGTGACACAAAATCATACCCAGTAACTCAAAGACCTCTTGCGAATGGATTTTGTGTGCTTATTTAAATTATGGTTATGTGAGGGCATAAGTAGTTTACCTCAGAACACTTTAATAAGTATACATATAGTATTTCTATATATAAACTTTCTATTTATAGATTATGAGCTTATCTAAATTATGGTTATCTGAGGGTATAAGTAATCTACCTTAGAAAACTATAATAAGTCTATGTATAGTATTTCTATATATAGACTTTTCATTTATAGATTGTATCTAATTGTAGATTTATATAATTTAAGATATTTCATTCCAATAAAATAAAAATAGACTCATCGCAAAAAATTACACTTGATGGGTCTCCTATCATGGGTTTCGGATCACATCCAAAGGATCATCCTAATTAGAAAATGTTCAATAATCTATTACAAGACCATAGTACAATAGAAATTATAGAAGTTCAAATATGGAAATAGAAGTATAATTATCATCATGGAACTTTGGAACCAATGGTAATGGTTTATAAAAAATTAATATTAGGCTCTCTCATACTAAGTGGAGTTTTATCAACATTTTTTGAATGTGTAACATTATTAATTATTAGGAGAAACTAGTAGGGGTGGTATAATAGTAGGCATGCACATTAGAATATATGGTGTCTTCTAAACATAGAGATTGTGCTAATGATTTAGAAATAATAGGCTCTTGAATAATAAGTGGAGTTTCATCCACATTTTTTGAAGATGTAACATAAGCAAATTTTATAATATGGATTTGAATCCTTAACTTATATCCCCCCAAAAAAATTACTTTTGAGATAATTTAATTCACCAATTCAAATACCTGTGAGGATGAGTTGCATTTCTTGAACTTACAAACTAATATTTTGAGATGAATTTGACCCCAAGATGGTATTTAAAATAAGTGACATAACAACATACCTAGTAACTCAAAGATCTCTTAGGAAAGGATTTCGTGTGCTTATCTAAATTATGCTTATGTGAGGGCATAAGCAGTCTATCTCAGAACACTTTAATAAGTCTATGTATAGTATTTCTATATATAGACTTCCTATTTATAGATTATATCTAAATGTAAATTTGTATAATTTAGGGAATTTTATTCCAATAAAATAGCAATAGACTCATCACAAAAAATTACACTTGATGGGTCTCCTACCATGGGTTTTGGATCTCATTTAGAGGATCATCAAAATTAGAAAATGTTCAATAATCTTCTACAAGACCATAGTACAATGAAAATTATAGAAGTTCAAATATGGAAATAGAATTAAAATTATCATCATGGAACTTTGGAATCAATGGCAATGATTTAAAAATAATTAATATTAGGCTCTTGCATAATAAGTGGAGTTTCATCCACATTTTTTGAATATGTAACATTATTAATTATTAGGAAAAACAAATGGGGGTTGTATAATAGTAGGCACACACATTAGAATAAATGGTGTCTTTAGAACATGTGTCCACTTCAAATTTTTATCATATTTCTAAACCCAAAATTCTACTTGGTCACTTCCAATTTTTTTAGCACCATTGTAACAAAATTAATTTCTCCATTGCAATCACTAAGATAAAACTTGATTACCCACAACTATGTTCCTTATCCAGAAAATATAGATATCCCTAATTGAAACTAAAGAAATTGTAATTTTGACGTAGAGATTGTGCTACTGGGTTAGAAATAATAGGCTCTTACATAATAAGTAGAGTTTCACCCACATTTTTTGAATATGTAACATATGTAAATTGTCCAATATTGATTTGACTCCTTAATGTTTAGACCCCCAGCCCTAGGAATACCTTTGAGATAATTTAATTCACCAATTCAAATACCTATGAGGATGAGTGGCCTTTCTTTAACTTACAAACTAATTTTGGGAGTTGAATTTGACACCAAAATGGTAATTAAAATAAGTGACACAAAATCATAATCAGTAACTCAAAGACGTCTTGGAAAAGGATTTTATGTGCTTATCTAAATTATGGTTATGTCAGGGCATAATCAGTCTACCTCAAAAAACTTTAATAAGTCTATATATATTATTTATATATGTATAGACTTTCCATTTATAGATTGTATCTAAATGTAGATTTATGTAATTTAAAGAATTTCATTCTAATAAAATAACAATAGACTCGTAAAAAATTACACTTGATGGGTCTTCTACCATGGGTTTTGGATCACATCCAGGGGATCATCAGATTTAAAAAATGTTCAATAGTCCACTACAAAATCATAGTACAATGAAAATTATATAACTTCAAATATGGAAATAGAAGTAAAATTATCATCATAGAACTTTGGAATCGATGGTAATAATTTAAAAATAATTAATATTAGGATTTTGCATAATAAGTGGAGTTTCATCCACATTTTTTGAAGATGTAACCTTATTAATTATTAGGAGAAACAAGTGGTGGTGGCATAATAGTAAGCATGCAAATTAGAATAGATGTTATCTTTCAAACATATATATCCACTTCAAATTTTTATCATATTTCTAAACCCAAAATTCTTCTTGGTCTCTTATAATTTTTTGACCACCATTGTAAGAAAATAAATTTCTCCAATGCAATCACTAAGACAAAACCTGATCACCCACAACTGAGCTCCTTATCCAACAAATATAGATGGCCCCTAATCAAAACCAAGGGTGTTGAAATTTTAACATAGAGATTGTGCTAAGAGATTATCTCTTTAGATGAAGAATGCAAGCCATCATAGATTAAAACATTGCATGGTGATTTATATCTTGATAGGTTTATGTCCACAATTATCTTATATGAAATTATTTTGATATTTCCATGGGTTTGGAGTAACTAGTAGGTTTAATTATTGATTTACACTCTTTTGCTTCACATAACCCCTCTTACCCCTCGCCCCCGCCCGCGCCCCGCCCTCCCCCCCCGCCCACACACACACACAAATTATATTAGTTAATAAATAATATTTTTATATTCAAATACATGTATTAATTGGGATATTTTGTGCAATACACAACATTGTCATGAACATTGTCAAGAATATTACCTAAGAAAGCTTGTTAAAGATTATTTTTTTGGGAATCAACCAAAATAAAAAAAATATAGGAACTAATTGACAAGTTGGATTCTCAATTAATTATCAAGGATATTGACACACATGATACAAAATTATTAGAAGTGAATAAAGGTCTTTAGACCTGTATATGCATGTAGTTGGATTGTATGTTAATTTTTAAAACCTATCAATAAAGGGAAGTATATTTTTCATTCAAGGAATTCATAGATCTCATGAAGAATGACATGATTCACATAAGAAGTAAGAGACTTAGTAGAATGAAGATAAGATAAAATTATGTATTATGCATTTGATGAAAGATAAGATAAAATTATTTTCAATACTTGTCACATGCCTTCAATTTGACATGACTATTCTCAAGGAAAATTTGCATTAAAAAATAGGTGAGTTGATTTTTTGCTTCATTTAACATTATAGGGTCAAAAATGTGATCATAGGTATGGATTTAAAATTCTATGGTACTTCACCATGTGCACAATAAATGAGGTAGATTACTTTGAAGAGAAAATCTATCAAACATTAATATTTGGGAGGAATTAAATTAAAATTTGTAATAATGTATCACAAAGTTGAAATAATGTATCATAAACATTAAATTTTATGTTACATATGACACTTGGCATGAGACAATTTGGAAGTAAAGTAGATGGACAATCAATTAATTTCAAGTAATATGAATGATTAATTATGTAGACCTTTGAACTTGGCTATAAAAATTCTATGAAATGTTAAATTACATATAAATTATATAAAGGAAATTAGTCTGTTCTATTTTATAAAATAAACATCAAATTTTAGTTAACCATCAAGTCTTTTGAGCTGTAATTTTAATTAGTGATAAGTAATTCTTCTATTAAAAAGATTTAAATCAAGCTAAAGTGCCAATGAACATCTATTATGATGAGTTTATTTCTCCATTCAAATCCTTTGGTTTATTTCTCCAATTTTTTAAGACCAGTAACTTCAATTTTGAAGTCTAACTGTGAGATGTATTTCCTGGTATTTCTTGATGTATTTTTGGCGTGCATACCATGACCTTTTTGGTGGTTTTTTGTATTGCATAGTTATAAAGATGAATGTATTTTCACACCTGCATTTTTTTGAATATAATGTTAGAAACTCTTTATTTCATATAATATGAATTCATTGTTTCCAACTATAGTTTTGTATCTAATCATATTTTAATTCATTTATTTTTAAATAATTTTTTTAAAGTAAAATACTCATAATTTTTATGAGAAATATATATTTTAAATTTTTTTAAAGTATATAGGACTGTAAATTAGGAAAAATAACCCTACAATTTCTTAACAATACTCCCTTAAAAATAATTAGTAATCCCCCATCATGAGACCCCTATCTTACTGAAGGTGAATTTGATTAAATGGTAACATGTCAAATTGATAGATCATATGGTGTTCTATGCACTAGAACCTAAATTAGATGAGGAGAAGGATTTGATGTAAACCAATTATGGTGGTGTTTCTAAGGAAGTGGTCCCATGGGAGGGGGGCTCCTAAATTTTCTTAGTGAGTTTAAGTGTAGAGGGAATTTAGGAGTATATATAGCAAAAGTGTTCTCATGGAATAAAAATTATGAGTGTATGCTTCTATTTTATAGTAGATAACATCTAAAATTATTATATTTTTATTTATAATTAAATCTTGAATAAATTTTGTCCACTCATATATTTAAAACTCATAGAATATCTCCCTAAAAAATAGAAGCACAAATGGAGGACTCCAACCCCCCTTTTTTTTCACCCACATAAATTTCCTCCCTAAAAAATAGTCACCTCTTCACTTTTAGGAAAATATTCTAAATTTTCCTTATACCATGAATTTCATTTTTTTATGGGGCCACCTTCTCATTAATAATAGGAACAACAATCCCCACCATGGGAACCATACCTAATTAGATAGATGACATGGTTTTGACCCCTATTTCAAGAAACATGATGACTAATTTTATGGGGAATGATCAAAGTTGAAAAGTCAAAAGAACTTAGAGAAAGCATGAAAATGACAAGTGTCAAAACCATGGGCCATGAATTAAAACTTGAGCATATTTCTAGATATAGATGGTACATGATTGAGCGTACACATTCTCATTAATGATATGTGAATCAAAAGACATAATCCATTAGATCAAGATCAAACAAAGTGCATTCATTCAAGAAAGGAATATCCAATGGCATGAGATGAAGGTGGACTTTTCAACAATGCTAAAACAAATGCAGTAGCGATAAGTATCATAATGGTGAGGAATATCAAAAGAATTCCAATGGCAATCGATGTCTTAGATTGAGATCAACACCCTATGTTCATCTATGCAAGGAAATCTAATAGTGTGAGGCAAAGAGGATTTTTTCAAAGGGTAACCATCACTTTTAAATATTAATGAGCTAGATGCCATGGAGTTTCCAAGATGATACCACATAAGTTAGACATGATAGATTTGAAGATTTTGTGTACCCAAAAAAGGTAAAGGTATAAATTCTTGATCCAAATGAAATATAAGGCATAAATCTCATTATTTGGACTCATTGCCACCATTAGAGCTTTGAATAAACTTTTAAAAAAGAACTAGATAGTATGAGATCCCTAATTTGACCTTATGATCATTGTAATCAAGCTAAGGAGAGTTGGATTGTTTTCTACATAAGGATAATTCAATTTGGGAGCTGAACTACAGTCCACTAGTGGGAAATTTGATGAAATTCACAGCCATAGCATCTCAAAGAGGTATTTCCAAGGAGGATGTGGAGTTTTACTTGACCTCATATTAAATTATATATATATATATTTTTAGTATATATTTTAAATAAATATTATATATTTTAATATAATATATATAAATACCATTTTAATATATTAAATATATCACTTGCCTTTAATTTGAATTTACTACTCCTGAGGTGAATTTATGTTCATAAATAGGTAGGACTCCAAAATGAATTTCAAATTCAAATTTACATTGAAAAATGAGGTTCATATAATTTTCACACATTTTAAAAAGGAGTAAAAGTTGATGAACATGCCTGACCAAATATATTCCTATTCCTACATATTTTTAGTTTTTTCCAAACATACATTGTAGAGTGCTAAAAGATTGGAATAGATCAAGTTGTAGAGTGTCTGAAGCATTGACCATATTTGTTATTGTCATTTCTATAGATCCTTATTTTCTGGTATTTAATCTTAATAGTGTTTAATATATTTTTTTACTCTATCTAAAATGTGTGATTTATTTGTGTAGGCTTGGCCCTTTTATTCATTATTTATCACTTTATGTTATGAAATCACTAAGATTTATATTATTTTAATATTTTTGGCCCTATTAGATCATGCCTAGTTATGATGTTAATGAGCCTTCTATAGAAGGAGTGCACACATGACTATTGTTTGGGAAAATAGGGTTATCAAATTGTAACACTAAAAATTTATAAAATAATACAATAAATATAATTCTAAACACTCTACTTATATATATTTCAATCAATTTTTAATAAAAAGTAGTAAAATTTTGAAGAATGTGTGTCGAGCTTAGGGAGGTCCTAGGTTGGCCTAGGTAGCAGTAAACCCTACTGTAAATCCCAATACAAAAGCAAAAGAGGTCAAAGGAGTCATGTGGGTATATAAGACAAAAATGGGTAGACTCCAGGTCTAGTTGTAATTGAATATGAGTATACTCCTTATTTGGTTTAAATTCTATGGAAAATAGATGCACAATAATTACTTTACACTTTTATTGATCATATTCATCATCTAGTGAAAACTAACCAATTGCATATATTTAACCAATAAATCTTATAGTATAAATATCCTTCCCTATAAATTAATGAGCATGAATAGTTACTCTAAATTCATCTCAATTGTACATAAAGTGGTGAGCCATTATAATCCCAAAAAAATGTTAGCCTCATCCATGATAATAGAAAACATAAGATAATATAAAATGATGGCTAAAATAATGAAATGATGGAGATTACCAGGGTTGTTTATGCTTATTAATATTGATTATTATTTATTTACTACTTATTATGTGTAGAAAACCAATAGGGACCCAAATGATGAATGTTAGGATGATTCAAGCTGACATTTTTTAATAATTATAATCAAATAATTTTAATGACTAATATATTTAATAGTTTCAAAAAAATATATATATATAGATAATCACCTAAACCAACCAAAAGGATCAACTTATAACCTAACAAGGACCCATTGATGTCTAAATTCTCTTTCCACTTAGAATATGGTGAGATTAATGACGAGATAATTTAAATAGAGTAATTATAGCATTGATTTGTAATTAAATATATATGTTTAGTATGTGAGATTAAATTAGATATGGTTAGATTCACTTGACATGATTTATATGTTCATAAAAATTAATACTTTAAAATATTTAATATATTTTATGTTCCCATTGGATGTCAAAATCCTATTTGAGTAATCTCATTGGTGGGAAAAATCTCTAATAGTCACATCATAAGAAATAAATCCTTATTTAATTACTCTCCAAGAATGTGAAATTAATGTGAGATTAAGATGGTGCTATTTGAGAAATTAGTCTTGTGCTTGGGTTAATGTCAAGATCATGTTAAATTAATGTGATAGAGATTAAAATGGTGACATTCAAATTATTCATACTATGCCAAGGTGTCAATGATTGTATGTTTTAGAATTTAATAAAGGGTTCATTTTTTAATAGAATGTCATCATTTAGGAGAGACCTTTTTTTTTACATATAAATAGACTACAAACTGTTTAACATATTTCAAAATTAGTTTTATTATGCAATTATCAACACCAAAACATCAAATAAAATGACATTCAAGTTTAAACTAAATTTCGCTTATTTAGGGATCAATATCAAAATACACATGAAGATCACCCTACCATAATGGTAGGGTTTTTTTGGATGTAATGAACCTTCAAGGGATTAATGGTGAGTTTATTCTTTTTATGGATTGTATTTTATATTTAGTAATTAATATTTCAATAAGTATATTTTTTCACACACGAAAGAGTCTAAATTTTAAGGAAATTGTGATAACATCCATGACATCATTGTAGAGTTAGAGATTCTGCTATTGTAAATTTGGATGCTAAAAATTTTGATGATGAAAATTGGATTTTAAAACCTAGGATGGAAAATTTGAAGCATGGAAAATGGAAATTCTACTATTGTGAGTCTTGTGAATAGTTGTAGTTGTACAAATTTGTTGTTGTGCACCTTTTGAATAGTTATAGTAGTACAAGTTTATGAATTGTAAACAAGTTGTAATAGTATTTTAGGTTATTTTAATATATGAAAATTTTATGTTTTATTGTTATAACTCTGCCCTCCCCTATTTCATCTCTTCTTGCACGTTTATTTAGAGCCTTTCCATCACTGTTGTTTGGTCTGGACTATCCTCATAGTCTCAATATTTTGTTTTACTTGGTATTATTGGTTGTTTCCCACCTGGGTCTACACATTATATTTAATCTACCATAGAGAGAAATTAGACTTGGGAGTTAGTTAACCTTCCAAAAGGAAAAGAGGTCAAAGGAGTTAAGTGGGTTCATAACACAAAAATGGGTAGATTCCACTAATTGTAATTCAATATGGGTAGGCTCCTTATTTGGTTTAAATTCTATAGAAAATAATTGTACAATAATTACTTTACACATTTTTTGATCATCTTAATCATCTAGTGAAAATTAACCATTTACGTATATTTAGCTAATAAACCATGTAGTTCAAATGTCATTCCTTCTAAATAAATGAGCTTGAATAGTTTCTCAAAATTCAACTCAATTGTGCATAATGTGTTGAGCCATTACAATCCAAAAAAAATTTCCCCATTCATGGTAATAAAAAACATAAGATAATGTAATAGATAATCTCCCATAGCTTTATACTATGGAATTTACCAGAATAATTGACTAGACCCCAACTTGTAATTAAGATTTGAAATTTTGGAGCTTAGTAAATGAAGTAGTTCAACTGAGTAGCCAACTTACTATTGATTAATTTATGTGTACTCCCAAAATAAATAAATATAGTTGACTCCTATTTCTTGATTAAATTAAACATCTTAATATTTGGAAGAGTATTAATACCTAAAAGTTTATGATAGGAAATAGTAGGTTAAAAATATTTAGATTCATCTTTATGTCCTTATAGACTATTGATGTGTGTCTGTGTCAAGGATATAATATGAAAAATATAATAAAATTTATCAAATTATAGGGACAATAGGAATATGGTAGTGACACCTTGGGGCTTCACTCAATTTTAATGTAGAGATTTTTTGGTTGCAACTTGCCACCTTCTAGTCTGCAAGTAGACCCTATTATAGAGACAACAATAATATGGTAGTGACACGATCTACCTGAATGTGTTATGATGTAAATTATTTTGTATTTATAAATATAATCCAAAAATCTTAAACAAACAAATGGATATACAAAATGAGAATTAATATAAAGTGATTCATGTTAAAAATGTTCAAAAGGAGGAAGTAAGGTAGGGTAGAAAATAAAGTTCCATTGCAACAACAAAGATCAATATATCTCCTTTGATTTTTTTTAGTAACCCAGATAGTACCCAGTTGAAATAAGACTACTCAGATCTAATTCATATCTAGACTAACATTGGAATGATCTAAGACTATGGGATTCCTTTATCTATTAATTTTGGCATTCAATTTCATTAGAATTCAAATTTAACACTGCTTTTCCTTTGATTCATCATTGATTTTAGATTTAAAGCTAAATTTTGTCACATTTTGACATGTGGCATATTCTGATTATTTCAAGAGTTCTTGAAATATAGCTTAGTGTGATAAATATTTTATGTTATGCCATGCGGCATATTTTTATTCATGACAAGCTCCTGGGTGGGCCCCCCTAATTTTGGTTAGTTGCAGGAGTTCAATTCATTTTTCTCATAGGCAATTAGAGCTAGCACCAGGGTTCTTGAAAAATAAAAAGGTGCCATGGTTATATCAAATCCCTTACAAGGACATTTATAGTCAACATGGAAGTTATTCTAAGGCCCCTCAAGGTATCTCTTAGGAGATACCTTGAAATAAAATTTCAATTGTGTGCATGTTCAAGGTATCTCCTATAAAAGAAAATTCTAATAGTGTGCATCAGTGTTCTTGCCATAAAAATGTTGTCATGGTTATATTTAATTCATCATAAGGACATTTGCAATAAACATGGAAGGTATTAAAATGACCTTGGATGTATCTCTTAGTAGGTACCATGAAAATAAATTCCAATCATGTGCATTTTCAAGGTATCTCCTAAGAGATATCTCAAAAGAAAATTTTAATTGTGTGCATGAATGTTCTTGCCAAATAAAAAGTTGTCATGGTTATATCTAATACCTTACAAGGACCTTTTAAATCAACATGGAATGTATTTTAAGTCCCTTTTATGTATCTCCTATGAGATACCTTGAAATTAAATTTCAATCATGTGCATATTCAAGGTATCTCCTAGGAGATATCTCGAAAGAAAATTCTAATAGTGTGCATGAGTATTCTTGCCAAATAAACAGTTTTTATGGTTATATCCAATAATTTTCAAGGAAATTTGAAATCAACATGAATAGTATTCCAATGCCCTTTTATTTATCTCCTAGGAGATACCTGAAAATAAAGTTTCAATTGTGTGCATGTTCAAGGTATCTCTTAGGAAATATCTTGAAATAAAATTCTAATAGTGTGCATTAGTGTTCATGCTAAATAAAAAGTTGTCATGGTTATATATAATCCCTTGTAAGGACATTTGAAACCAACAGGGAAGGCATTAAAATTCCTTTTGAGGTATCTCATAGGAGAGACATTGAAATAAAATTTCAATTGTGTGCATGTTCAAGGTATCTCCTAGGAGATATCTTGAAAGCAAATTCCATTAGTGTGTATCAGTGTTCTTGCCAAATAAAAAGTTGTCATGGTTATATTTAATCCCTTGCTAGGAAATTTTAAATCAACATGGAATGTATTCCAAGGATCTTTAAGGTATCTCCTAGGAGATACCTTGAAATTAAATTCCAGTCATGTGCATGTTCAAGGTATCTCCTAGGAGATATTATCAAAAAGAAAATTTCAATAATGTGCATCAGTGTTCTTTCCAAATTAAAATTTGTCATAGTTATATTTAATCCATTACAAGGACCTTTGAAATAAACATGTAAGGAATTATAGGGCCCTTAGAGGTATCTCCTAGGAGATATCTTCAATGAAAATTTCAATCATGTGCATGTTTAAGGTATCTCCTAGGAGATATTATCTCACAAGAAAATTGTAGTAGTGTGCATTAGTGTTCTTTCCAAATAAAAAGTTATCATGGTTATATATTATCCCTTATAAGAACCTTTGAAATCAACATGGAAGTTATTCCAAGACCCTTATAGGTATCTCCTAGGAGATACCTTAAATGAAAATTCCAATCATGTGCATGTTCAAGGTATCTCATAGGAGATATCCTAGGAAAGAAAATTCTAAAAGAGTGCATCAATGTTCTTGCCAAATAAAATGTTTTCATGGTTATATCTAATCCCTTGAAATGAAATTTGCAATCCACATGGAAGGTATTCTGAGACCCTTTGATTTATCTCTTAGGAGATTCCTTGAAATAAAATTCCAATCATGTGCATGTTTAAGGTATCTCCTACGAGATATCTCAAAAGAAAATTTCAATAGTGTGCACAAGTGTTCTTCTGCAATCAACTACTTCTACAAATTATGCTCATCTAGACCATCAATAGTATATCAAACTTCAATTGTCATTTTTTATGGCTTGAATTCAATGTTCATGCACTTGTCAATTGATGTACGCAATCATCAATCTATGGATCATAAATTCCCTAGGCTATTTCTTTTAGAGCTTTTGCTAGACATTTTTTTGTGGGATTTGTGTCTTGGCCACTTTATCAGAAGGAATTTTTTTCATCTCTTTCGCATCAAAAAAAATTTAAGGAAATTGTCATGGGATAATTGCCTAAAATAATTAAGTCTTCCCTTTGCCTTGGATAATTTATTACAGACAAAATGTCTGAAAGAATTCCTATCTTTAGGCATTTGCTTTTGAATGACATTTTTGACCCTTTAGGACTTTTGTTTTAGATCACTTTACCAAAGAAATAACCCTTTAATAAAATCATATCAAGCCCTTTGTTGATGAATTGACTCTTTGAGAGCTTGTCTTGAGATAATTTCTCAAAAAATGACCCTTTAGAAAAATTATAGAGGACACTTTACATGAAAAATACTCTTTGGACTTTTTATTTGGTCCACTTTGTCAAATAATGATCCTTTGATAAAAGTATTTTGGAGATTTATCTGACTAAAATGACCTATAGAGTTTTTGATCTCTTCCTACATGCCCTTTTTTGACCCCTCCACCTTCATCATCCACCTCATCCTCCACCATGGCACAATCGCCATTCACCCTATCCCATAACATCTCACATTTCTTTTCTTCCACCCTCACTCTCCATTAACTTTCCTCTATAAGGATAGGGTCTATCACTTCATAGTAGTAGGTAACCATCATATTCATGATACCATAGGGAATCCCCTTCATAAAGGAGATCATTAAAGCACCAAAGTATTACCATCAATATATGGAATCAACAAGGAAGAACCATAATGCCTGACTAGAGAAAAAAAGGGGAAAGCAAGCCAGGGCTACTATACAGACCCACATGTGGTCATTCTATGACCATGCATAACAATCCCTTGTGTTTTCACATCTAGACCCTCAAGTAGTCAAACCCCAAGAATAGATGTAGCTGGGGGACTATGCCATACAATCCATTAGCCTCAATATTAACTAGGCCATACTTATTGATAAGGTTGAGCTAATAGAAGGAATGCCAAAGTCTATAACCATGGACTACATCAAGGTGACTTGATAGCTAGAAAATACCAAGATAGAACTCACCAAGGTGAATCATATAATATAATTCCTCCATACTGAGGCTAAGACTAAGGATGAATAGCTCAATAAAGTAATGTTTGACCTTCAAAGTTGCATCTCTAGTGATATCTTCCAAGAGGAAGCCAACCTAAGAGTGGTCATAAAAACTAGGATATAGGAAAAAGTGACTGAATTGGCATAGACCCACCAATAACTCTTGGATTCCAATTAGGATTATTGATAATTATAAAATTAGGTACAACAAAAATCCTTGGTCAAAGACTAAGAAATTGAGAAACTAAATAATGGCCATGCCACCCATTCGTAGGTCATGGAAATCCTCCCTATGGTCTAAAAACTATACAAATATTCCTTGGAGAGGATCAAGGCCATGACTGTAGACATAAAGCTAATTGTTACCTTTATCATGGACTCATAGAATCTGAGCTCACACATGAGCACATCCATTGATCAGGTTATTGCCTTTATGGATCTCAAGGTCCTAGATTCACAACTCCTCATTCAAAAGATTTATAGTGCTTCAAACAAAACACTACAAGCAATGAGGGTGGCTAACTAAAGGCAGGTGGTGGAAAATTTCCATGAGTTTTTTGGCTATAACAAGGTAGCTAACAAGTGAAAGCCATTCCTAAATGCCTTAGAGCAAGTGGTCCAAGATAGGTGGGGTCACATTAAACAACTAGTCCAATTGGGACACCCCTTCCCTTTCTTGGTAGATAACAATGTCCTCCCTAAATACCAAATCAAAGTGCTCCTAAAAAAAAGTAGAATAACCAGACTATTTTTTTGGCTCTCAATCAATCACCTAATGTATTCAATGTGGAGAACATATTGTAGCCACTTTCCTAGCTTCAATTACAAACATTGGTAGTTGTTCAGTGTTTAGGAAACATCTCCTTCAAGGATATTATTGATCTAGATAGAGACTTTGAGGATCTCATAAAAAAGACCCAACTTAAGGAGAAAGAGTGGATGCCTTTACAAGTTTCTCTTCAAAACTTGTGGGTTCTCAAGACTTCCTCCTATTTTAAAATTTTTCTTTGACTATCTACATATTAGAGTTTTGATTTTCTCATCTATAGGTGAATGCCCTTATGAGTCACCGGGAACTGTGGATCAAAATCCATGTTTTGTTATTTTGGATTAGTTCATATTTTTTGTAGACTCATTTAGTGCATCTAGGATCTCCTCAACACCTTCTGATAGTTCTCCTTTTAGCCTCCCCTTTTTTAGGGCCCCTTTTTGAATGTTTACCTAAGTATCAACCTACATCCACTTCTTCCACATAGAAGCCTAACCCTAATTTGACTTGAGGAATTTCTTTTTTCATTTTGGTAGAGTGCCCACTTGACATTTGGTAGCCCCACGCTTGTAAAAACCATTTCCTTTTGGGTCAGACCTCCTAGCAATGCTATTATCTAGTTAGTAAATAAATAGGGCCCACTAAGTAGTTTACTTGGTGAACATGGTTTCAACATGTGGCACCCCTACACTCAGTCTTGCCAAAATAAGTACCCAACTTCCCCAGGGAAGTGCTTATTCAACACATGTTTCCCCCTCACTTGTCCAGTAGTAGTTTTGGTCTATGAGGATTTGAAATAACACCATTATTATTTTCCTAATCAACTATCTTAACACCCATCCAAGCAATACCATTATCTAAAATAGTAGTAAGAGGCATGCCAATACTTGTTATGATGTTCTCATATAACTCAACATGGAAGGTATTCCAATGCCCTTTGATGTATCTCCTAATAGATACCTTGAAATAAAATTTCAATCATGTGCATGTTCAAGGTATCTCCTAGGAGATAGCTCGAAATAAAATTCTAATAATGTGCATCAGGGTTCTTGCCAAATAAAAAGTTTTCATGGTTATATCTAATTATTTTTAAGGACATTTACAATCAACATGGAACGTATTCCAAGGAAATTTGAGGTATCTCCTATGAGATACCTTGAAAAAAAATTCAATCTTGTGCATGTTCAAGGTATAAGAGATATCTCAAAAGAAAATTCCAATAGTGTGCATAAGTGTTATTGCCAAATAAAAATTTGTCATGGTTATATCAAATACTTTTCAAGGACCTTTTCAATAAAAAATTAAGGTATTCTAAGGCCCTTTGACGTATCTCTTAGGAGATACCTTAAAATAAAACTCCAATCATGTTCATGTTCAAGGTATCTCCTAGGAGATACTTCAAAGGAAAATTATAATCATGTACATCAGTGTTACTATAAAATGAAAAGGTAATATGGTTATATCAAATCCATTTTAAGGATATTTGCAATAAAAATGGAAGGTACATTCCAAGGCCATTTGAGGTATCTCCTAAGTATAACAAAGTAGCCTCTAGCATTTTAGGATCTCAATGGAGGTGAAATACACTCTAGGGCATGAGTTACAGGTATATGGTTTATTTCAACTTATCGATGGAATAACAGGTATGGCACATAGGTTGTTGACAAGGTTTTTTGGATAGAGTTGTGGTTATGATAGGGGTAGTGAATCTCTATGTGAGTTGGTTAGGTGGTTAGTTATTAATCTAAATTTAATAGATATTTAAAACAAAATAAAAAAAATAAGGGTAACGTAAGGTAGAAAATAAAGCTTCTATGGTTTTCAAGAACTACTCCCCTGGGTATTTTCTAAAATGATAAGTGCTCTCAAAATCTATGCATGTTGCTAGTAGAAATTGCACACACATAGTCAGACATGGCTAATATGTCTAAGGAAATAGAGATGTAGGAAATTCAAAATCATTGAAAAAAGTTTTCTTCCTTTAGGGAAGCTATTGCACACCCTTAATTAGTAGTTTATGGCTCAAGATAGTGAATTATTTAAGGTAGTTGTTGTACACACAAAAAAATGACATCTAAGAAAGCACTCATGCACAATCAAAATTATGAATCAATTTAAACTTTAATATTTTAACCAAGATATTTAAAAATCCTTGAGTAGTTGTTTCACACCTACATATTAGTATATCAATCAAAATAATCAAGAATCCATTAACAGATTTTGCATACTAAAGATTATTGAAACACATAACCAAAGGAAATAATAACTAATTACATGATCAAAATTGATGATGCTCCTATATTCAAAATTCTCTGACAAAAAACACTAAGTTGGGTTAAAACTATATATATATATATTTGGGGAAGGGGTCACCTCATCTTCCAAGTCCATGTAAAGTGATTACAAGTGGTAATTAGAAATTGTAATTCTAACTAAGGTCTAAAACTATATAAAAGAATACTTATAATTATTAATTAAATAATTTGACCTTTCTAAAACCATGAAACATGTTTATGTGTAAAAAATATAAATAATTTTTAAATACTTCCACCATTAGAAAATTGTTTATGAATGAAATCTTAGCCTATCAAGGTTTAGTTGTATGAAGTGTTGTATGCACCTTGGTTGATGTGGTGATTAATGTGGTAGTTGTAGAATTAGATAAACTGTAAGAGGTCTAATTTTTCCTCATTTCATTATCCTCATAAACTTTATGTGCCATGTCATGATACTACCATATAATATGCAAATTTAGCAGTGGTAATCGATGAATTCTTTTAACTTGCCCAAGGAGATTTTCGTGTTCATCCTTAATTATCTTAAATTTATTCTTGAAAATTTTAATCTTGGTTACTTTCTTCTGGGCCTTACTAAATTTTGACTCTATATCTTCAAGTGTTAGGCCTTGTAAACTCTATATGAGTCATCTACTACTTTTTGAATAACTTTTTCAAAATTGATCCAATGGATCAGATTACCAATGGTGTCCTTCACTTTAGATAATTTTAACTCATGAAAAAATTGAAGGATCTTGGCCTCATGTGACTAATACTTGAGGACTAAAGCCCCAATTGATTGTAGCCATTATTTTGCCTTTTCTTTCTTGATCATGACCAAATTCAAGTCATTAGATACCTATAGCATTATCATGAGGTCAAGATGACTATATAGAGAGTTTCCAATGTATACAACTAATATCTTTAATTTAGCATTGTTATCTCTCAAGGAATTGAACATTCAGTTGGTGTTTCTCACATGAGAGGCCATTTTGACCTTAATGAACTCCATGGCCTCCAAGGAGTTGTAAAATTTAGAAGTGGCCTCCTATACCTCAAATTCTATACTTATAGGAATGTGTACCATCTTTTCCTACTCCTTTAGTACCTCCACCTTAGCCTTTAATTTCTGTACTTCATCCTAAATATCTTGTTGAGCCAATAATGTGTCTTCATGATAGGAACTATTACATCCTTGTGTGCCTATGCCAGGTCTACAATATTTTTAACATATGGAGAGTACCCCAGCTACATGTTCTTCAGTACCTTTTTCATCTTCTAAATTCCTTTTCCTTTTTCTCTAAATTCTACTAGATGGGTGATCAAATAGAGTGGATACTAAGGTAAACTTAGTGATTTTGAAGCTTGAAATTTATGAAGCCTTGCTTCTCAATTCAAATACCCATGGAGGGATGTCCAATTGAGATGCATCAAAAATTATGACAATAAACTCTTCCTTGGCCTCTTATTGAACATATTATTTCCTTTGGGGCTTAACAAGGATGTTGAGTAAGAAAGGCCATATAATTTTGGACGAGTCACTCCTTCAAATTGAGGGAATGGGTGGATTTTGATCACTTAGGGCTTGGCCTTCCTTCCCTTATGAGTAATTTCCACTATGGTTTCTTCTATAAAAGAAGTAGATGGAAATGGAAAGTAAATTTGGGTGAAATTAACATGAATTTTTGGGGTGGCTAAAGTAGTTTTCACCTTCTTGGTCACCTTATTCTTTTTGAGGGCTTAGATAGTAGAAGTGTCAATCAAGACAAAGCAGGTCGGTAGTGGGAGTATTATGAAAGTGGAAATAGAGGGGTTAATGGTAGTGGTGGTAATAAAGAGGTCAATGGAGGTAGAATTAGGTAATTCCACCTAAAGTGATCTTAGCATAGAAGAAATTAAAACTTGTATAAAAATTGGTATAAAATATAAAGGAAAACTCATAAGAGGCTAGGTACCTAGAGAAGTTGATGTTATGGGTCCTGCTTGAAGGCTCGTGGCCATAGATACCTCTAGTTATGATTATTTATTAGAATCCTCCTTAGTGTCTTTGATTATTAAAACCTCCCCTTCCTAAGATGCAAGAGGCAAGCCTTGTGCTAGTTCAACTATAGGATTGCCTGTAAGAGTCCTAGGCTTCCTCTTATAAACTAGAGGAGTCTTCAATTATTTGGGGGAGTCTTGGGGTGTTGATATCACTTTTTTTGATATTTATATCCAAATAGACATAGTAATATATACTTATATCCTCACAATATATACTTTAGTTGTGCTCATAATCGATTGTTCTAGTGATGTTACTCATCAAAATTTAAGATGATGGGATCTCTTGATTGTTCTCCTCTGTTAGAATTGAGCTCAGGAAGACTGAGATATTTATTCAAAATCCTTAGCTTTAATAGGAGGGATTGAGATGAGGGACCTGATAGGTCCTTGAATTATTCCTTAGACTATCCTATCTAAAAATTAGAGTGTTCCCATCCCTTATATAGAGCCTTCCTACTATCTAATTCTCTAGCAGTGATTGAGAGGTCATCTTGGATTATCCACAAATGATATTATTATATCCCAATGATCCTATCTCTCTTTAAAACATCCTCATCATATTTTTCATTAAGAAATAAAAATTCATATGGATATAGATTGTAAGGGATGTTGAATCCCTGTATGTGATTTTGAACCTACCCATGAGGATCCTAATCTCTATGTGTATGGGTAAATTTTTTTCTTGCCTCCCACTTTTGTGAAATTCTTCCTCATTATATAAACCATTCTTCCAATTATTACATGGTGGCCAAAGAATAAGGTTTTCTTCTATCTGGATAAATCCTCCTTGACAATCTACCATAGTTGGAAAGCAATTTTTTGCTCTACCAACTTGTTCAGGATGTACTTGGGAAGATACAAAGGATTTACCTTGTTCCACCAGATCATGATTACTATGAATTTTGGGTAGAGGAAATAATCCCCTTTTCCATCCATGTTTTTTATAATATGAGGCCTAATTCTAGGCATAGGTAAGCCATGAATGACTTATCATACATATAGATAGACATACTCTGATATCCTGACCATGCTTTTGGTATATGCATATATATATATATATATATATATATATATATACACACACACACATGAATCGATAATGGTCACAAATGCTATTCTTTTCACAATCCATAGTCGAATTCCACAATTCCCCAAGATCTATATAATAGGTACCCATGACTACATCTAGTAAATAAGATATCATGTAGAAATTGCCTGAAGATATGGGATGCTTGTCCTTATAGATTATCTACTCTCTTAAAAAAAAATTTATTATTTCACCGAGGGTGTATGTGTCATCATAGGTGAGAATCATATACAATAATGGTACCTAGTCTAAATTAAAAAAATGAATGCTTGACATATCATATAGTTGATTGAGGATATCCATGATAATGCAAATCCCCATTCTAAATTTGTCGATCAAAATAGCTCTTTTTAGCTTCTTCCCCTTTCATGCAATGGTCTAGTCTAGGAGTAGCCATGAAGATAGTGCCTTCTCACTTTAACTCTCATCACTGAACTACACCATTGTGTGTTTGTTAAAATAAGCATAATGTATGCTCAAAGGTAAATATCTTTGGAAGTCATCTCCTAATATGTATGAAACCACTATGTTATTACTTGAATGAAGTAGGAAAACATCTTGCAATATCCTTATTGAGAAAAAAATATCATAGAATGTTAATACGTGGCATTATTTCTATATTGGTAGTAGCAAAATGTAATCTTTGATATTTAAATTCCAATATTTCCTTGATGAATAGTCTATCTATAAGTGTCACTTAATCCTCTAGTGAAAATACATCCATAGAACAATGATGTCCCATAATTTTGAATAGTTATGGTACCTATTTCCAAATATTATAGCATCAAAGACTATATTTGTGAACTCTATGGAGTCCTTGATTGAATATGGGGATGATGTATTTTCCCCAAAAAACACCTTGGATGAAGATGTAATTGTGCATATATGTGTGTTGTGCTGCCTGAAGTCTTCTTCTTTGTCTTATGTATGTTGTGCAAACAATTTGGCTCTATCTTAGTCATGGTGTTACGCATAGTATTTGTCTCTTTGTCACTATAAGAAAGCAAGAGACTTTGAACTTTACCAATTTCAAGGGAAATACATCATCCATAATGTAAATGATTGTGTTCAATGTTAATTTGAAAGAATTGACGGCTTTAATAGCTACACATTGCCTATATAGGATTATGCATTGAATAACAACTTGTGCAACATAAATATGAAATGTTCACTTTATTTTTATATATATTTTTATAATTCAAACTTTGTTATCTCAATTTGGTGGGGCTATTTTAAATATTGATCAGAAATATTTTCACTTTTGTTTTGGCTAAGTCAAACTTTACCAATTTCAAGGGAAAGACATCAACCATAATGAAAATGATTATGTTTGACATTATTTTGAAAGCACTTACAAATTCAATAGATATGAGTCACCTATATAGTATTTTGCATTGAATTACAATTCATGTGACATAAAATGTGCAATGTTCACTTTGCTTTTATATATATTTATAACTCAAAGTTTGTTAGCTCAAGTTGGTGGGGATATTTTAATAGATTGATGGGAAATATTTTCACTTTTGTTTTGGCTAAGTATGGTGAGGTTAGTGGTGTTCTTGGTAGTAGGGCAATGGGGTGTATATTAGCAAAACGTGCTTTGGAAAGATGTCCATTGGCTAATTCCTTCAAGGGAATTGTTTTGGATAAAATATCTACAATAATTTCCCCAAAGGGATATTTTGTTAGTTGAAAGTTCTAAGATAATTATCCCAAAGGGAAATTTCAATTTCCCAAAGGACACTTTCACATGACTAAGGGTCATTTCAAAATTTGTATTACACAAAGTCTGAAGGGTATTTGCCTTTAGATCTGAAGGGTCTACTTCATGGAAAAATGTCTGAAGGGTCTAATTCATAGGGTATTTTTGGTGGGGGAAAGGGATATGAAAATTATCTCAAAGGGTAACTAGTCATTTCAAAAGGGTCCAAAGGCATGGGAAGACAAAATCCTAAAGCATATGTCCATGGTAAAGGGTTTATTATGAAGAGGTCAAAGGGAAATTTTCGTAAGGCAAAGAGACCAGGACAAATATAATGAAGGGTAGGGATAATTTTTTTAAGGATAGGTCCCATAGTGTAAAGGGTTTGAGACAAAATTCCTAAAGGGTAAGTGGCCACTTTAAAATGTCCAAAAAATCATGTTCAAATTGCCTAAAGGGTAGGTTAAGGGAGTCTCAAGGGCATGTGTCCTTTGGGGAAATTATTTTAGGAGAATTATTTTCAAATAAAATGTCTATAACAATTTTCTCAAAGGGTAACTTCTCTTGGAAAAAATGTCTGAAAAAATTAGATAAAGGGCCAAGACAAAAGTGATTATTTTAAAAACACTGAAGGGTAGGTTCATTAGGAAAAGGAATTCTATTAGGGGATTTATGTTGAAATGTCATGGGTTGGTGAGTGCATTCCACATGTATTTTAATATTTAAAAATGAAGTCTTATTATGTCACAAGTACCCTTGAAGGTATTACAAGGCCTTTAAAACCTTAAAGGGTACCCATACTCATGTTGGAAAGGTATCTCTTAAGAGATACCTTCATAATTTTGGCTCCAAAAGAGAGGTTCAAATCAAATATAGGATCCATAAATATAAGAAGATAATCATTTTCCATAATTTTACTTAAAACCCCCATTGCTCATTATCATTTTATATTGTACTAAAATACATAGCTAAATATTGACTTAATTATCTATTTTTCTCTATGTTGTTATTCTGCTATGATGCATGTTTGAAATGTATCTCCTAGGAGATACCCTCAAATAAGGATGAATCAAGAATTGAATTATAAAATATATGATATTAAAAGATATTATTTTTTTGGATTAACATAAACTATGTCATTAAAAAAAATTATAGGTTACCTTTTTAACATTTTTAGGTTTTAACATATCTCCATGCTTATGGTCTGGTATAAATATAGATTTATCTCCTACATACAAGTATAAATTAGAATAATTTTATAAATAATTTTATTAACAACTCTTCTCATGTCTTTTGCAAATGTCCAGGATAAAAAACCATACATCAATGGATTTTCATTGTGGAGACTATGTTTCATAAATAATGGTAAGGTCATTGGTGAAGGAAGAATAAACAAAGTGGCAGGTCCAGACACTAAATCTATATAACCCATAAATCCCACTTCCACATGCCAAAATGAGGAAATACTTATTGAATGTGTAAGTGTTAATGTGACTAAATATTTTGATCTGAATCTACCATTACCCTTTTCTATAAATTTTATGGATAATTTGGGGGATGTAGTTGATAGTTTTACTATATGGAATACAAGAATGATGCAACGTGCCATAGACAAGTTTTCTATAGATAATGACATGAAAAAAAGACAATAATTTGAGTTTAGTTCTATATATACAACCAATGCAATAAGAAAAACCTTTTTTGGATTTATTTATTAGATATATTGATGATCCTACCACATTTCAAAGCCTAAGAATAAAATTTCATGGGAAAATGTTACATTTGTTACACAAATTTATGACTCTTGTAAATGATGAAAAAATTGCAGGTGGTTATGTTTAATTCACACAACCAGGGGAGATTTTTGGTTGCATTCCTATCTCAATGTTAGAAAATGAATTAAGAATTTACATAAGGCAAGTTATACAACATTGTGAGACTTGTATTATAGAGGTAACTAAAACATCTATCATTAGATGGCCTTCCAAAAAAATAGTGGACAGTGAGACTTGTAGAGGAATCAATTTACCATACATGACACCAAAGGAGAAAAAAATTGGAAATGTTTAAGACATAATGGATAATGAAGTCACTCCTTACCTAAAATTCCTAGCACAAAGGCATATAAAAAAATTAACTCATGCCTAAAAATACTTGGGCCAAAAAAAATCATTCAAACACTTCACTCAGATGAGTGGAGTTTGATGAAATCATAAATAGTGAGATTTCAATAATGTATGAAGATAAATGTTGCACCAAAAAATGTTTTCAGTTAGGATTGTCATTTGAGATTCTAAAATATGCATAGATGAAGTTTCTTGAATCCAACATAATAGATAAGAGGCAACATGTCTTGGATTCCCTTTCTACTGGTTTGTTTAAGAAAAATAAATGACAAAACTAGCATTGATTTTTAAGGTAAAAATATCTATTTGGAAGTTTGGCTTAAAATATATTGATTGAAGAGAAGTAATTTTTTTAACATTAAAATTTATCACAAAAATGGGGAATGAAATGCATCCCATGCAGGGAAATTTTGATAAAAGCCACAATAGAAGACAATGGTAGCTAGAAATTTGTTAGAACAATTGGTGGATAATTTTGTAGATGTTTCTCCATGACCAACATGCCAGGTAGATATAGATGGCTCATGAGAAAATGGTCAAAATATTCCATCATGTTTCACTCAAGAATTTATGAGGTGACACATTAGTTCACAACTAATAGATATGTAATATGAGCCAATATCCCAGCCAAAATTTAATAACATGTGGAGAAATAATTTTCATGATGTGACCATTGCCACATCTGATGACTTCACTAGGTGCAAAACATGTATCTTATTGATTCAACATAAACACTCTAGGTCCCTCTCTAGAGATCAAGAAGAGTTTATCAATCAATAATTTTTAATGCACTCAAATCAAATACTTTTTTCAAGACAAATGTATTACACACATAAATGAATTTTAGAGAAATACCCTGAAGAATTCCTCAATGTCATTCATGACAAGGTGGAATGTCAAAAAACATTTCTGTTGAGGATAGTGAAAAAAGAAAAGTAGTTACTGATATAATATTAGAGTTGTCAATGGTAGGCATTATAACACATGGTCATGGTGTAGGCAGATATGGGCATTTTTTTATCATATGTGTTTGAAGGGTCTAACTTTACTGTCACCCATTAAACAAGTGCTTCAAGTATATGGAAACAACAATGCCAAATACTTATGTATCTTTACTATATAAACCTATATCTTTAAAATATAAATTGTATGATGCACTTTTTTCTAACAACTATACCTTAAATTCAAGAAATATAGAGAAGAAGCACAATCAATTGTTGCCTTCAAGAAACTTCCTTCTAGGCTATACCTTCAACTAGACAACTGTTGTGGGTATAACAACAATAGGTACTTCCATCCATAATTATATTTAAAAAATCTTGAACCTTATATGGAACTAATGTTACATTTATAAATTCACTAAATCTTGCTTTTTTGTATAGGTATGTGTTGCAATATTTATCTCTCCTTGTCTACAAAAGTGTTTTCCTCGATGTCGAGGTTAGATTTCTCCCTATAGGACATACCCATGAGGACATCGATGACACATTTGGAAACTTGTCTAAATGTATAAAGAGGAAAGATGTATGGAGTATGGTAGAAATGATGGAAACTTATAGGATGTATGAAAATACAATAAAATTCATGCAATATTTGATTAAAGAGGTAGTGGATTTCAAAGAGCATGCTAATAGTTACCAACTAAAGGGAAGAAATGAAATAGTAGGCTTGACAAAAGGTCAATATTTTCTTCTACACATGGATCAAGGTCAACCCATTATGCATTAAGGAAACTTTATAAGATATATAAATTGGTCACCCTCGATTACATCATGGGGAATTAAAAAATGGTGAGCCAAATGTTCCAAAAGGTAATCTAACAAAAATATATTTCAAAGACTTAAAAAATAGAGAAATGTTTAAAGATTCAATTATTGCAAAAGACTTAGATAGAAGTAGAAAAAAGATTGAAAAAGAAATTAAAAATAACTTGAATAAGTATATACATCAATTTAATGAATTTGGTTTGAATTTAAATAGTAAGTGGAAGGATTTAGAATATTACTTCTAAAACATCCATGCCATAATGAAAGAAGATATGTTATCTTCTAAAGTTGAGTGAATAGGAGATTTTTGGCCTAAAACTCATCATGACATAACCCTACATAGATATCTACACAAAATGATTCATGATAGGACCCTTGATTTTGGAGTGGCACCTATAGATACATATGTTGGTCCAAGAAGAAAAAGAACAAAAAATACATTTAATCTAGCTCAAGATGTGTAAATCAAAGATATGTTATTTGTCAGACCTAGTAATTCTATAAGAGTGGACTACATAGTATGGGTTTCTATAGATGAAATCAATATTGAGATATTTTTAAAAAAAATAGTGATATAAAATGTAGGGTTAATGTATCTTGGTTCATCCCAGTTCATGCAGGGAAAAAAGAAGCAGAAGAAGTAGAAATTTATTTAGGATTCTTGGACAAGAAAAGGAAGTCAAACCAAACTGACACATCTTAACCATCCATACACATATATAGAATCATCTATTCTTGGAAACCAAATAAAAATTAGAGAGGTCATATAGTTGTTCTCATTGATTTTTTGAAAAGCATTGTAGCAGACTATTTGAATTCATTGTCCCACTAAGAACTAACAAAAATAGTGATAAAAGGATTAGGAAATTTAAAATGGTGTTCCCTTAATTTTGGAATGAGAAATATTATTTTTTAAAAAATTTAGTCCATTTTTTGAGAATGTATAATTTTTTATTGTTTTATTTATTTATAGTGGCACTTCACATTTTGGGTCTTAGAAAATTCACTTCAACATTTGAGTTTTATATTTTCTACTATGACAATTAAGTATTTTGGTAACTGTGCATCTATTTAATATCCTTTTACTATTATAATATCCACTTCACATTTTTTGGATTCAAAATGGTCTTTGGTTTTTGTGTATTCCAAACAGCTAGATTGTATTTTGCAAATCATGAAAACCTATTCATCTTTTTGGTTTTTCAAATTAAACTTCACATTTTGCATCCTTAAAAACTGTCTTCACTAAATGGTCTTCATAATTTACACATCTGAGAATTTCCACTTCATATTTTGAGTTTTGTAAAATACACTTCGACATTCTCATGTATACAAAAAGGTATTTAGGTTTTACACCTCATAATGTCCCACCTCCATGTAAGGATTTATTATTTGATAATTTTATGTATCAACAAAATTTATTATTCAACTTTTTAGTTTTTCAAATTACACTTCATACAAGCACCTAAGATTTTACCATGTGGCACAATCTCAATGACTCAATTATGCAGAAGAATGACCAATCTAAAATAAATTCCAAAATAATGTGAGCACCTAATATTGCAACATGTGTCATAATCTAAATAACTTGAATATGTGGGAGATTATGTTAATAATATAATAATATAATAGCCATGATCAAAACATGGCATGTACACAAATAAGATAAACTTTGACGGTCATGAGGAAATCACCTAAATTAGATTAAACATATATTTCATGATCCAATCAACTGATGACATGTGACATCCAAATCATCCTAGGTATTTCAAATCACATCTCACCTGAGCACTTGATTGATGTATGGATTATTTTTCCTTAATAAATAAACTTCCAAGTCTTATTATTTATAAATTCACAGTCTATGAACTAGTTTGAATGCCTGCATAATTTGGACTTATTGCAAATATATAATATAGATGTCATTTATTTGTAATAAGTCCAAGTAATTCTTGATGAAGTCCAATATATTTATGATAGTTTTCAACTACTAATTATTTATGATCATTTTGAATGATTTGGACTTATCACAAATACATTAGACATATGTGATGTATTTATAATAAATCCAACTTAATCTTGCCATAGTCCAATTTAATCTTGATATGGTCCATTTATTTTTGATAGTTTAAAAAAAATTGGACTACTAATAATTCCATATTATCTAAAATAGTCCTTATTTTCTAGGAGTGCCCTCTATCTGAGTTGAATAAAGGGAATATCTCCTATTATCTCAATCATTTTAAGCATATGAGAAGCCCAAATAGGTCTTAGGGACCCTCTATATTGAATCTCAAGGTTGGGTCACACTTATAGCACCTTAAATCATTCCAAAACTCTAAGACAAACTCTATGTCACATTGATAGTGTGTAAGTTTGGTGTATGGACTATAGGTGTACTTGAAAACTAGCTCTTTCCCTATTTCTTTGTCTTGAGAATTCATGATATGTTTGTTATCATTTGTGAAGATGTTATAATCATATCCAACACTCTACTCTTCTACCAACTCCTCACATCTCTCCAAACTTAGGCCTAGTCTATAGATAGTGTACTATGTGTTCAATACAGGTGTGTTTCGAGCAAATGGGGTTATGCCTGTATATTATCACCAGTGATAGACCTTGTTAATTATGCTAAGGTATCATTAAAGTCATCAATATCTCTTCTTCATTTGCTCATACCTTATTGGAGAGTTATTATTGATGTCATAGTGATTTCATGGAAGTGTCTAGGTGAGTGGATGAAGTGCCTTGATAGTCTAAGTGATAATGACAAAGTTTACAATGTGCTTAACCTAGTATGCTTGAAGTATACTTGGTTGATTTTCAATTTTAAAATGGTTTGAGATGATTAGGGATGAGCCTAAAGTGTTGATCATGTTCAAAGAGTCTTATTAGTGTTCAAGGATGATTGGAGAGCTTATGTGCATAAGTGGAATTCATCTAGTAGTCCATTTCTTTCATCTATACATTTTGGGTATAGTGGCAGAAAGTCTAAGTAGATAGTTTATTCACATCACCATTACCACAAGTGGATGAGTCAAGGGGATTTTGTCATATGGTTGTGATTAGTTACTATGCACTTAATTTTAGGTCATACAATGAAGTGCAATAAAAGATATGCAAGTGAAAAGTTGGGATCCCAAGGAATTTGATAGTGTTTTCCCATACTTAGACAAATTTTTAATATGGTAAGAAAAGCTAATTAGGCATTTTTATGTTGTTATATTTTACACGTGTAAAAGTTCAAGGAGAAAATGATCATATGGTTTTGTTCAATTTTTTTCTTAGTTGATTTTCAATAAATTTTAGACCATGTGATGAATTACATCAAAATGTATGTATGTGCAACGTTGGCTCTATGTTAGAAAAATCTATGTGAGAAGATTAATGGAATTATTTATCACACGTGTGAAGGTATCAAGATCAGTTTGATACATGGTTGGATTATCCTATGTGAGGAGATCATATGGTCCAAATTTCAGATCATGCATATAAGTGAAACACAATTTATTGAGGTCTAAAGTTGGCTTTCCATGCAGATAAGCAATGGTCCCCATAATTAGTCATTTTTGCATGTTGTTAAAGATTAGGACTAGATGGAGATCTAATGTTTCATGTGAATTAATACATCTATATCTACATTGTGTAATAATTCAAATGGGTCAAAATGTTTGATGCTTAAATTGAGTAAAGATTGAGTTCTTTACAAAAGGATCAACGGAGCATGTTCATTCCAAGATGTTTGGAAGTAGTGAGATAAGGACAAGTGTTTGAAGTTTAACATTAAGTAGAGATAAATATCGATCCTTTTATAAGATCTAATGATAAGTGGGTGTTCATATAATGGATATAAATAGTGTGTATTGTGTGAGATATTGTCAAGATGTCTAATTTTTAACATAGTTAAAGACTAAACTACATACAGAAGATCGATGGAGCGTGTTTTATCTAGGACGTCAGGAAGAATCAAGCTGATGCCAAGTGTTCTAAGTTTAAATTTTGGGTAGTGGCACACTATGAGTTAAATTTTAAAGAGTATTGATAGTGTGTTTTTAATCTAAAGTCATGAGGACACAAAATTTAAACAAAGTGATTAAGGTTTAACTGTGACCATTTGTATTTGAATATTTGAATTTAACAAAGGAAAAACCAGTGCTCTGATTTTTGGCTATAACTTTTGATATAGATAGAATTTTTTCTTGGTGTGAAAATTGAACGTATAAAATACTTGAAGGCACATATGTAGATATATATTCTAAGATTTGAAATTTTTACAATCAAAGATATTGAGGTTTAAATTTGACAGTGTGTTCATGCATGCTCTGCAAGTGACCCAAGAAGGATAATTGAGCTTGTGTTGATGTTTCATTATGACTTAGCTATTAAAGATTATTTTATACTCCATGTTGATCATTTATATGTTTTTTGGAGGTGTGATCAATATATCTTGATTATGAATTTTTTTTAACAAGTTGACTATGTGTTTGTTCATGGTGTTCCTATGTACAAGGTTATTATTTTAGTCGATTGAACATACACAAAGGTAAGTAGAGATGACTATATTCATTTGATAATGTCAAAGGGTTCATATGGAGTGGAACTATGAACTTAAAAGTGGTCTTATGTTATTTTTTTATCATTTAAATTCTAAATTGGTGAATAGGTCTCTATGAGATCTATAAGGGCTACAAGTGCCTATTTGATAGGTGTAGTTGCGTAAAGGTGACCCATGGGTGATATGGCTGACCTATGTGGTTGGTATTATGTTATGTCTCACTATAAGATAAGCCTTAAGTGATAAATCATATCAAATGGCCAACCAAAATGGTGATGATCATGAATGATTTATAAATAGTGAAACCAAATTTGATGGTTTCTAGACTTGGTGTGGCATGCATGTGAGAGTTGTGGAGCGAATGAAAAGAAGAGTGTCTAATAGATGAGTTTATGAGAAGATCAAATTGAGGAGTATATGTTTGACCTATGGGTCATATTTTTGATATCAAAATAGTGATCTTATAGGTAGGATGAGAGAAGAGGTCTAGGGTGAACCAAAGGTGGCTTTGGATGAATTGAGTGTGCAGAGTTAAGGAGAGCTGGTATAATTTGTGTCTCCATTAGATTGGTAGGAAATAAATTTTCAAGAGATGTTTTGTTTGTATGTGTTGTTTTGGATGCTCAATATGTAGGGGGTTGTAGCCTCATTTAAAAGTGAAACTTGATAAAGGTCTAATTATTATGGTTGCTTAGCTAGACAAGTGTGGTAGCACCTTGTACAATTGTAGTCTCACTAAATAAGGGATAGTAGCTCTTTGATTAGTGGTATCTTATCTAAATTAGTTCTTATTATTATAGGATAGTATTCCAGTTGTAGGTTCCAGTGGGTTTTCTCCCATAAAAGGGTTTCCCACATATATCATGTGTTATATGCTTGATATTGCATTGTTTATCTTATTCATTGCTATGAATGATGTGTATGCTTCATGAATGATTGTGGTAACTGATTAAGAGTGTTGAAGTGATTGAAATTTAATTTGAATATCTAGGATAACTAATTCACCCCCTCTTAGTGATTGTACCTCTAAAAATTTATATTAGAGCAGGTCCTTTGGTAAAGGATTGATAGCTTGAACGTGACCCAAGGTACAATATACGTAGTCCTCAAGGAGGTTTATCTACTATTCAAGCACTGATGTTCAATGGATCCAATTATGATTTTTGGATTTGAAGGATGAGGACATACATTATATACCTAGATTTTGATGTATGGTAATCTGTTGTGGATGGTTATGTTACTCCTACTAATCCTCCATCTAGTGATATAAATAAGAAGCTATTTGAGAATAAATATAAAGTAATGAATGCCATCACTTGTGGTATTATAGAGACTGATTTCACCAAGTTAATATATTGTAAATATGATAAAGATATATGGGATAAAATGAAAACCATTAATGAAGGAGATTTAAAGGTCAATCTTGCTATGTTATAGACTCATAGAAGGCAATTTAAAAGTTTCAATATGAAGGAATAATATTTTTTGGCATCCTTTCTGTAGAGAATTGATGATAGTGTAAACATCGTCAAAGGTCTTATAGATAACCTTGAAGAGGCTAATATATTTCAAAAGGTATTAATGATAAAAAACTTAAAAGTTTTGGTTGAAATATATTTCAAAAAAATGAAAATAACATAGTAACAATGATTTCTCTTAGAAGAGATGTTTAATTACTCATAAAATTACAAATTCAAACATATTCTTATCTCTAAGAGAGATGTTTGATTTCCTTTTTGGGTTACATATTCACTTATACATACTTTAATGGTAGGATGGGGATGTGGAAGGTCACCAATCTCGATGGAGATGAAGTGGTTTGACTTCCATGATTTACAACAATATAGAATTCGTTAAATTACTATTTTTAAAAACTTACTATTTTTAGGTAGTACTATTAAAATTTAAATTTAGGGAAATTCCATTGGGTTTTTTGTGGTCAAAACTCACCAAGCATATCTCTATTCCATTTCATCACATTTTCCTCAATATTAGCTTTTCAATAGTTCAAACGGGGAGCCTATTGAAGCTCTGGTGCAAAAGTTATGGCTCTCAAAAATTACACCACCAATTGGGGTAGGACCATCACCCGAATTGTCACCTAAAGTTTTTCCTAGATCAATTAATGTCTATATATCTAAATTTTGATCCAAAATTATCTTCAATAAAATAAAGTCATGATCTTACTCAGTTGAATATGGATCAATTACATGGCACCCTTACTGCCTATGAGATGAGAGTAAATGATGATATACCACCAAAGAAGGAAGCAACATTTAATATATAAATGAAACCAAAGAAGAAGTTCCAAGGTAAGAAACCCAAGAAGGATGAAATTTTTAATATTGGTGAGGATGAACTAATTGATTTGTTTACAAGGAAATTGAAAATAGGGTTAGGGAAGTATAAGGGTAAACTACCATTCAAATGTTTAAACTATGGAGAGATAGGACATTTTGCTCATAAGTGCCCTAATATGCATGAGAATAATGATGATGAAGAGCATGATGATGTCCAAGAAGAATACAAGAATAAATGTAATAAGAAAGGATTGAGAAAGTATAATAATAAGAAGAAGTCATTCAAGAACAATAAGAGTCTCTACACCAAATAATATTATGGCTCATTAGATGAGAGTGAAGATAGTGACTTGGAGTATGATCATGAAGATTATGGTCTTGTTGAAGATGAAGCCATCTTCATGGATGAGGAATGAATTTTCTCATATTAAAATGAGTCTACTTGTAGTGATTAAGATGATGATGAAGATGAGGTGGACTATGAGACAACATTGACAAATTATCTTGAATAATTGAATATTAAGAAGAAGATTAACAAGAATATGGAGTCTCAACTCAAAGACTATGAGGAGAAATTCAATGTGTATGAGTCAATAATGAATGAAGAAACCAGTGATCATGGAAATATTGTCGAGCATCTTAGTTGTCAATTAAAAATCATGTCTATAAGTTGGAAAGATAAATAAGATGAATGTTCAAGGTATTTAATATAAAATTACTATTTGAAATATGATTTAGAGAAGACATCTAGTAAGGTAAAGTCATTTGTGAGATTTGAAAATAGCTCAAGTGATCTAGATAATATTTTGAATGACTAAAAAATGCAAGTGATAGAACTAGTTTTGAATACAAATAAGAACTAGAGAATGCAAATCATGACAAGATGAGTACTAATGTAAAAAAGGACAATAATAATTTGAAGACAAATCATTAGACAAGGAATGAAAGTGCTAGTAGATTGAATATAAATCAGATCAAACAACCAAATGCCATGAGGTATGCAAGTTTCAATGGTTACTATTACACATGTAATCGGTCTGGGCATAGAGCTAGAAAATATAAGGGGCCTATAAGAAATGAGTTTGCATAGAACTATTATGGGGGTCATTAGTTGAAAAGTGTGAATAAAGTTAAGTTATTTAGTTGATCCAAATGCGGTTAGGTAAGGTGCGTCTTCTACGAAAGAAAGAGTTTGTCTTAGTTGTTACAACATAGGAAACATTACAATATTTTGTCCATATTAGGTAGGAAAATATGAGTTCAATTTAATAAATATGGTTTGCTACAACTGTGAATAGAGAGGTCATATTGCTAGGTTCTACAAGCAAAGGCCTATAAAATAGAATAGGTTTAATCAGGCTCCTAAAATGTAAAAATGAAGGCAAGTTAACTAATGGAGACCAAAGGTGGTAAATATGAGTCATGTTGAAACTATAGGTCTAAGTAACCTTTTTTCTATGGTGGAGAATTCTATAGAATTTAAAGAGTTCCAAGGGGTCTCATTGTCTTCTCATTTTGAGAATGAAGAGACCAATCTTAAGGAGAAGACTAAGGTGTTGATTGAAGCTAGTCTTGAGCTATGTATGGATCTAATTGAACATATTTCCATTATTTAGAATGTATCATATAAATAACATCAATTTTTAGTGCTTAGTGATGAGGTTCCAAGCTATAAGGAAGATTATACAAATGATATGGTATGTTATGAATCTATGTTCTCTCCATGTATTGTCAGTCCAATCATAGAGGAGAATATTGTAGTAGATGATCATGTTGCTTATCTTAAGCCTAAGAAGAAGAATAATAATTATAAGTATAATATGACCAAGGAGGAGAAGTAATATGAGGATTTGTGGGAAAATCCTAGTATTACACTATTTTAGGATAATGTGAAGTAGGGTGTCTTCATTTATGCTTCTTAAGAGACTCCTTTTAGTGGAGAAGTAAGTGTTGCTATGTATGCAATGTCTATAGGGTTAGAATGGGTATTTCAAAGTGGCATAATGAGATTGATGTAATTTCAAGAATACTTTAATTCTTATAAATGTATGTGTACTTATTTTTGATGTGTTCTAGGTGTTTTTGTGGTCTAAAGGTATGTTGAAGTCTAGTTGAAGATTTTTTAGTACTCTTAGTTTTCTAAGTTTTGTGTTAAGGGCAAGTAGGCCTAAAAATGGGTTATATGAATTCAATGTTACAAAAGGTATGAAGTATCAAATATTTTTCCATAAGTGTGTGATGGATATCTCTAGGTGTTCAATAAGTTTTAGAGGTGGACATTGACTAGAAGGAGGTTTGTTGACTCTATTTTTTTGAGATTCTAACATGGGATATGATAAAAAATAAGTTGTTTTCATTATAATTTGAGGTCTAAGGATTATTAATAAGTTTAATGAGCCAAATGGGTTGTCAAATCATGATTCAAAAATATTTTAAAGTTTGTCATTTTTAAATTATTCATGTTTTTATTAATATGGAAGCCTAATTGGCTAGTAGGTTTGTGAAGGAAGAATCATACAAAGGATGAGATACATGATGGTAATTATTGTGATTTAGGGGGAATATTAGAGTGCTATAGTTTTGATGTTTTAGGTCGTGATAGTGTATATACTAAAATTTGTGGGCTCTACAAGTTCTAAGTAGGGCTACAAGGAGACTAGACAGGGCTTGTAAGAAGAAAAGTGATTTTTGTTTAGTTTATCGAAAAATATAAAGGCATGAGTGTTTCAAGTATTGTTCTCAAGTTGTATTATATCATGTTTCATATTTAATGAGTGGAATGAAGTATTTTTTGTGGTCTTTGAGGTGGTTTGAGAAAGAAGGCTGGTATGCAGAGATATGAAGATGCTCAGGATATGAAATGGATCAAATATATTAGGGGGAGTCCATATTAGATGTTTCTTAGTGATTTTAATCATATTTTATTACTTTTTTGTGTTATTTACTCATTGGTTTTAGTGCTTAGTTGAAGAGGGTTTTGACATGGAGAAAGAGGAAATTGTCAAGGCAAGAAAAGGTAGGATCAAAGTAAGGGGAGTTTGTATCATATTTCTATGTCAGTCCTGTAATATTGATGGTATTTTTAAGTCCTTAGGATCATTTGGTTCCAAATTTTTCATTTTATCAAAGGGAGATGAGATTTTAATTACGAAAGTGCTTGAAGAGAGAGAAGCAAGGTGAGTTATATTTTATTTCATGACAAGTGTTGACATCAATGACAAAGGGGGAGATTATTGGATAGTTTTCAATGATGTCATAATGATGTCATGGAATTTTATAGGTGATTGGAGGAAGTTCCTTGATATTCTAAGTGACAATGACAAAGTGTTCAATGTGTTTATCCTAGTATGCCTGCAGTATGTTTGGTTGATCTTTAGTTTTGATATGGTTTTGAGATGACTAGGGATGATTAAGAAGTGTTGAGCATGAAAAATTGGTCCTATTAGTGGTCAAGGATGATTAGAGAGCTTTTGTGCATAATTATAATTCATCTATTAATCCATTTTTTCATTTTGACATTTTAGGTCTAATGGTAGAAAATCTGAGTAGGTAGTTTGTTGGCGTCACCATTACCATGTGTGGATGAGTCATGGGGAGTTAGTCGTATAGTTGTGATCACATTTGTGCCTAGTTTCTATGTTCTCAATTTTAGGTCATGTGATGAATCATAATAAAATACATGCAAGTAAAAATTTGGACTCTTAGGTAATTTGATAGTGTTTTTGCATAGAAAAATTTGTAATATGGCAAGAAAAGCTGAGTAGGCATTTTGATGTTGTTATATTTCATACATGTAAAGTAGAGAAGATAAAATGATAATATGGGTTTATTTATTTTTGTGCCTAGTTAAGTTTTTATAAATTTTATACCATGAAATGAATCATATCAAAATATATGCATGCACAATGTTAGCCTTCCAAACATTCCTTGACATAGTTGGCTCTATGGTAGAAAACTCTGAGTGAGCAGATTAATGGAGTTATTTCTCACATGTGTGAAGGTTTCTAGATCATTTTTAAATATGGTTAGATTATCCTATGTGATTATATCCTATGTTCCAAATTTTAGATCATGAATATAAGCACAAAATTTTAATTGAGGTCTAAAGTTGGCCTTTCAGGTAGATAAGCAATGGTCCCCATACCTACTCATTTTTGAAATTTGTTAAAGATCGAGACCAAATGGAGATCCAATAGATCATAAGAGTTCATACATATAGATATATGATGCACAAAAACTCAAATTGGTTAAATTTTTGATTCTTAAACTGAGTAAAGATCGAGCTCCTTACAAAAGGATCAATGAAGTGTATTCATTCCAAAATTTCTAGAAGCAGCAAGATGAGGACAAGTGTTCAAAGTTTAACATTAATCATAGATAAAAATTGAACATATTCCAAGATATAATGGTGAGAAAGTGTTCATATATATATATATATATCTCAATAGTACACATTGATATATATGTTTTCAAGGTGTCCAATGTTTAACATAATTAAAGACCAAGCTACGTATAGAAGATCAATAGAGCATGTTTTATCCAAGATGTTAGGAAGAGAGATGATGCCAAGTGTTCAAAGTTTAACATTTGGGTAGTATCACACTATGAGTTAAAGTTTGATCAATATTGATGGTTCATGTTAAATATGAATAAATGAGGACATGATATGTAGGAAAATTGATTGAGGTTTAACTATGACCGTTTGCATTGGATATTTGTATTTAACATTAGAAAAACTAGTGCTCTATTTTTTGGCTATAACTTTTGAGACATGAAAAATTTTCTCATGGTGTAGAAAAAAAACTTGTAGAGGACTCAAAATCACATCTATAAATATATATTTCAAAATTTTCAAATATGTATAATCAAATATATTGAGGTTCAAAGTTGACTGTGTTCGTGCATTCTCTATAAGTGACTTGAGAAGGATAATTGAGCTTGTGTTGATGTTGTTTCAATGTTTCATGATGAATTAGATATTAAAGAGTGTTATAAAATCCATGATGATCATCTATATTGTTTTTATAGATATGATATATTTATCTTGAGTATTAACAATGATTAAGAAGTTAAATATGTGCTTGTTCATAGTGTTCCCATGTACAAAGTCATTATTTGATTTGATTAAGCATGCATAAAATTAAGTTTAAATGACTATGATCATTTAAAAAATTTAAAGGGGTCATTTGGATTTGACCTATGTAATTTAAATTGGTCTTATGTTCTTGATTTTCTCATTGAAGTGTTAAATGGGTGAATAGGTCTATATGAGACCTATAAGGGCTACAAGGGCCTATTTGATAGGTGTAGTTGCTTAAGGATGACCCATGGGTGCTATGGCTGACCTATGTGGTTTGTATTGAGTTGTGTCCCAATTTTAGAGAAGCCTTAAGGGATAAGGCATGTTTAATAGCTGACCAAGATGGTGATGATCATGAATGCTCTATAAATAGTGAAACTAAATGTGGTGGTTTCTAGAAATGGTGTGGCATGCATGTGATAGTTATGGAGCGAAGGAGAGGGAGAGTGCCCAGTAGATGGTATGATGAGAAGAGTAGATTAAAGACTATGTGTTTAACCTATGGGTCATGTTTTTGATATCATAATAGTGATCTTAAAAGTTGAGTATGAGCGAAGAGGTCTAGGGTGACCCAAAATGTGGATTTAGATGCATTGAGTGTGTAGAGTTAAAGAGAGTGTATATACATTGTATCTCCATCATATTGGTAGGAAATAAGTGTTCAAGAGATATTGTGTTCAAAGGTATTTTTGTCTACTTAGTATCTAGATGGTTATATCCTCATTTTGAGGTGAAACTTTCTAAAAGTCTAGTTGTTATGGTTGTTCAGCTAGACATGTGTGGTAACACCTTATGGGATTGTAGTCTCACTGACTAAGGGATAGTAGTTCCTTGATCAGTGGTGGCTAGTCTAAATTGATTTTTGTTATTATAGGATAATATTCCAATTACAAGTTCTAGTGGGTTTTCTCCTCAAGAGGGTTTCCCACATATGTCATGTGTTATATGTTTGATCTTGCATTGTCTCTCTTGTTCATTGTTATGAATGATGTGTATGCTTCATGAATGCTTGTGGTATTAGTAAGAGTTTTGATTTGATTGATATTGAATTTTAATATTTAGGGCTCACTAATTGATCCCCCACTCTTAGTGATTGTACCTCTAACAAACTTATATGTACCCATAAGTCTATTCCACCTCCAATTTGTATAACTTAGTGCCTTATTAGTATATGTCTCAGTTGTAGGTGGTCACTTTGGTAACAAGGGACCCATATAAGATGTTATGTATAGATAAATTTATGTTTAATATTTCTTGAAAGTTTTTAAAACTCACCTTCATATTCACACACACTCTTGACAAGTTATATTTAAGCCAACACTCGAATTAATGCATTCAACCTCTAATGTGCCATCATTATACAACCAACTATATATGCCTATCTTTGAAGACACAAATAGAGTTCATGAAGGTGGTAATATGAGTTAAGACCCTATAAGATAAATAATTTAAATTTTATTTGATACAAAAGCACCATTTCTATTCTAAGGAAGTAGTTATATGTATGGTTTTACTCCATTAGATCTCATATCATTGTAAATACATTTATTACTCAAACTACTATAGATAACACTATTAGACTGTAGAGAAGGATTGTCTATAATAGAGGCCTCATTTACATCACTTATTTGGACCAAAAACTCACTCTCCTTTTCAAGGTATTACCCCTACTTGAGGAATACATTATGGAATCATTTTTACATATCTATACGCCATGTCATACTACTGATGATAGCATCAAGAATGGACAAGGCCCTGTTTCATAAAAATTAAGGTAACATGTCCCTAAACTTAATTTCTCAACCTATGGTGGGCTAACATAGGTTTTTTTGTCAATTCATGTGTCCATAATTATTTTTATAAACTTATTCAACTTCTTAAGACATTAAATAAGGTTCAAATCTATCTCAAACACTTGATTTACAATCTTCTTAGATATATATATGGAGACCTATAGGTGCATATACGGATGTGATAGTACAAAACTATATGTTTTAGAGAATTGGTTGATTCAAACAATCTTAATGGTTCAAACATGGTTTTATAAACCTAAAAAAAATTTCATCACTTTGAAAACCTTGTGCCTAACCACCATGGCCATGTAAAGTTCTTTACCATTAGACTGTGTATGATAGTCATGTAGAAAGCTGACTATGTGAGTGTGTTAGTCCTTTGAATCCTCACATAAAACATTATTGAGACCTAAAGACTTCAAAGAGAAGTTGAAAATAATGAGACATGATATTGGAATCATAATTTCCCCATTTATTCCTAAGGCATTTGCATGAGAATGGCCTTATAATAGGTGAAACTTGATCTTCCACATCATGGAGTTTCTTAATATCAATGTGGGGTGTTTTGCCTATCTTTATCTTAGCACAAGTGATCATGTGAGAATATTATTCACACTCTTCATAACCAATGAAAACCACTAGTTTGTAAGGAACTAGGCAAATAGAAGAGAAACATGTAGGGTGTGGGGATGAGTATACAAAAAGGAGAAATCAACTTATAAAGAATGGTTCATAAAGCATGGGAAACTAATATTAAAAATTATAACATTAATATGGATTTGAAAAATTTTATTAACAACACTCAAAGTCATTTGACCTAAAATAACTCTTGTTGTTTGTATCATGAGAAAATATGTTGACCAATTCTACATGTTAAGAAGAGTAGTGGAGGAATATAATGGTTTTAGGCCAATTTTGAGACTTCCAAAGTAGATAAAATGTATAAATGAACACACAAAAGTTCAATAATCATTTCACAACCTTCCACACATTTCAAAACACTTGCATGGGTCATATATGGGTCGTACATGGGTCGTACAACTTCCCAAATTCTCTCATTTTTAGCTATTTTCTTGATCTGACTTAAGAACCTACTAATTTTCAGCTAGATACTATTACTTGTGATAGGATTATGACATATATGGTGTTGAAAGGCATATTAAAACACTTTTATACTTAGGAAAATTGTACAACACTAATTAATGGCCCAAACATGACCTTAAATGACAACATATTACTTAGGGGATAAAATGGATGTAATCAAGGTAATGCCATATTAAATGACCCCTATCTAGGAATATGACACACCCTATAAGACACTACTAATATAATTTTATACTATAGGGAGTTGACTTATTTTTTATTGTGGTAAAAAATAGTCAACAACTCCCTCATATCCCCTCATTGTCCCTTATAATCTTTGTGAAAAGTCTTACACCATATATATAGGGGTAATATATATTCTTGTAGTGACCTTATCTATAATATTTACTAGTGTGAATTATGTATTTAAGTGGCTAATGCCCATTTAAGATGTTCAAAAGTGCCCATTTGGAAGGAAGTAAGTGTTGATTGTGTAATATGTCTTTTAGTTCCCATTATATCTATTTAATTTGAAGCATGTGTCTTAGTGCCCATTCAATATAAAGGAATGGAATAAATTAGTATTTCACACATGTGGTAGATAATTTGACCCAAATAATCAATCTTTTTTCATCCCTCCTCATCCCTAAACACTCTCTTCAATACCATTATGGGGTGTATAATGTCTTTCTACTTGTGTCAATCATCCCCAATCATTCATTTCTCTATATATGTTAGAATTCATCATCTCATTTTAAGATATGTCTTGGTTATTTTATTATATATTAAATTAGGTATCAAATATAATATATGGTCAAGTAAGATATATTCGGTCAAGATTATATATCGGTATTCAATATCAAAATATGGATTAGGTATTTTATCAGGTACATCATACTCAAGTAGGTAGGGCATGTTGAATTAGGTATGATAAGAAGGATAGGTAGGTAGTGCATATTCAAGTAGGTCAAATACATAGGTAATAATAAAGTACAATAAGCTAGGTAGGGAATAGTCAAGATTAAGAAATAGACTAATTATTTAAGTACAAGGCATACTCAAGATCAAGATATTGATTAGATATTAAATACAATCAATATATGACTTAGATATGCATTATATATTAGGGATGAGGAGGAACAATAAGGGTATGGATATGGATGGTGAGGCTCGATGAAGGAGTCATTGGGGATGATGAGGGACAATTAAGGTCAATGAGGGACTGATTAGGGGTGATTAGGGAAATATTATAGATGATGAGGGATGGTCAGTGAGGGAGTGATTAGGGATGATGATGGATGAGGGAAAATTGATTAGAGATTATTATGGATGAGGAGGGAGTGATTAATAATGATGAGGGATGGTGATGGTCATTGAATGAGTGATTAAGGATGATTAGGTAGTGATTATAAATGATGAGTGACATTGATTCTTTATTTAACTCATGTTATCAAAGAAAAGCAAGGCCACTTGGATTACTACCTCTCTTTTTTAAATTTTCCATGGATGTGCATTAGACACCATGAGGTTTTTTGTCGTTATGGGAGGCTGAGAGATGGGTGGGTTATCCTTGGTTGTCTAAATTATTTAAGGTTATTCCTGTAATGGGATGGTAATATTTACCATTAAGAAATAAGAGAAAAGAGTGTGGTAAAAGTTGTACTCTTCGTGATGGAATATTTTTAAACCCTCTCATATTAGATATGATGGTAAAATGCTTAAAACTTCTCATGTTTGATTTCATAGTAGAATGTTTAATCCCTCTCATATGGCATGTGTTGATATATTATTTACACTTATCATGATAGACATAGTGGTATATTTATTAAATTTCCACCATGGACATAAGTTAGGGACACAAGAGTGATGTATACTCTTACCTAATATCTTTTTGGAGGATTGTATTGTAAGTTGATGGCTAATTTCCTATATTCTTTAGCTTTATGTTATTCTATGTTATTCATTGAATATTTTATTGGATTTAGAAATACTTGGGAGTCCCCCCATTAGGATTGTGAATTATATTGTTTAATTATGATTAAATTATCCTCTTTTCCTATGGCATGAATCCTAAGTTATTTTTTTGACTACATGTACTCAATATGAAAATCTTTAGAGATGGGAGACTTGATCTCGAGGGTGCCTAGAATAGTCACTTGATGATGGTAAAAGTTTGGGAGGTGAGACCACCTTAAATTAGCCTATTTTTCATGTATAAAATAAGAAATAAGACTACTAGTGGATGTCTTTATTACTTATATTACTACTTAAAATGTGTTATTTTGACTAGTTAAGAGCCATGAATAATGTATAGGATGTGTCTTGGTAATAAAGGAAGTGAATATTTATCTACCTACTAAGACTCAATATTGATGATATCATTTTTAATAATAGACCAATATGTCTTGATATTACTCTATTTTGATGTTTTTATTTAAAGATGTAAGGAACTATTGTGTAAATTTTAATTCTTCGAGACCTTTTTATGAAAGGTACATTAATAAAGGGAAGTGTTGTCATAAAATTTTGGCTTGAATATAATACATAGCATGTTTGAATACTTTTGGGTTTATTCCTTTTTCTTGGAATTGGAAAATAAATTATGAATGTTTTCTATTACCCTATAATGAATGACTAGTTACATCTAGTGTTTAGATGTGTTTTTGCCTTCTTGTTATTAAGAAGAATAGATTTTGTGATTATATTAATGCCTATAAACTAGTTATAATCATTTTTGAAACAAAATTTTATTCAATTACATTTTTAAACAACCTTTGAAAAGTCTTTTTAGAGCCCGAAGACTACCATGTGGAGAGATAAGAGGTAATTTGAAAGGGTTAGTGCACTTAATATGATTATTTTACACTTTTTGGGTTTAAAAGGATAAAAGTATCTATAAAAGTGCATGGAAAAGGCTGAATAAGGTAAATAATACAAGTTTTGAAGCTATAAAATGCATGTTGTAAGTTTTGAGGTATTACAATACATGCAAATTCACCTTAAGAAGGCTACATTACATGATATACATGCTTCCATAAATTTTTTTACAAGTTTATTTGTTTTAAGATAATATTTTTACAAATAAAACACCTTAAGAAAGGTTGTATAAGTGTTTGGTATGAATCATTGATAAAGGGGGTGGGCTATAAATCTATTAAATCTTTAATTTTTTCAAAATAAAACCTCTAAAGACCTTGTATGTATTTGGAAGGGTTTGGAATGATCTCAAATATGATAAATCATGAAAACATAAACTCTCTATATGTTGCACATACTTTTGGTATAAAACCTCAATTTTAGGGTACCACAATCACTTCTTCAAAACTTGGACACAATACTTTATTTGTAGTAAACAAACATGAAAAGTTATTTTTTAATCCATTGTCATTGGTAGTCATTGGAGCATATTTCACCATGTGAACTAAGGATTTTTTATTAGGATATGGTTTTTGTGTCCATACTAGATATATTTTTTAATTTGTCATAGAACACTTCTAATTGCCTAGAGGAGCGTAGATGGGGGTTTTTTCATGAAATGTAAAATTGAATGACAACAATAATGAGTAAGCTAGACACAAACTATGAAATTGTTATAGGCGACTAATAGAAAATCAAGAAGGTGAACCCCATAGAAAACATGTGGATAGGAGATAATTATATTTTTGATCTATATGTGTATTTTTAAGTCACGTAAGGTGAATGTAGGTCAAGACTAATAATATGCAGTGTCTAATAATATAATTTAGTATATTATTGAAATGAAATATAATACCAAAGTAAAAGTGTAAAGATATGTACATGAGTGTGTAAACACACTTTAGCTTTGGGAGAAGGATCCAAATATGTATATTTATCCATGGAACCTACTATTAACATGGAAAAATCAATGTCTATTTTTGAAATGAAATCAAAAATAAAAATGAAACATTTTAAACTTAAGGAGAAAGGAAAGAATACACATGTAAGTGGGTGAACTATGTTACCGTTGACAAAATTTTGACCCCAAGTCAAAATAGGTCAACCCATCTAAATTTAAAATTTAATAGGGTGGTCATATGTATTTTTCATGGTATATAATGGTCCTAAATAATCCCATATGGCAACATTTTCCCTTTCATATACTTTTCTAAGTTATGGTCTTATGAACACTTATCTAGTCCAAAATGCCAATTACAGTGTATTGTTGTGTCAAACTTGGTCAAAGGTTTAATAAAGTTCCAAGTCACTAAAAAAGGTTATTTTAATGTCATTAATGTCATTCTATCATGATCTAATGTTTATTTGACTCTCAAATGTAAAAAATGGAAATTTGTCCACCTTTTGGCCCATATAGAGGAATGAAATGTACCACGTCAAGAAGGGAAAATTTAAAGAAGATTAAAAATGACCTTGGTGTCATAGAGATGTTAGGGAACATTTAGTGTCAGTTAGGTACTAAAAAAATTATATTTTTAACCTCCCAAATAGGAAAAATGGCACTTTCAAACACTTTGGGCACTTATACGACCTTAGAGAATATGTTATTAGTTGGAAACGATTTAGAAGTGTATTTTGGTCTACCTCATTTCATTTACCAGATTTGGACTGAGTTTCAATTCAAAATGATACTTCAAACACCTTATCTCATCTATTGATACCTTCACAACCTCAAAAATGCAAAATTGAAGTGGATGGTATGGCCATGAGAGAGAGAGAGAGAGAGAGAGAGAGAGAGAGAGAGAGAGAGAGAGAGAGAGAGAGAGAGAGAGAGAGAGAGAGAGAGAGAGAGAGAGAGAGAGAGAGAGAGAGAGAGAGAGAGGAGCTAAAATTTTGGACATTTTTATGGGTCCTAATAAGATTAAAACTAGTGGTATTGGTTTTCATAATTATGTCTTGTTATTTATGAACAATCATTGAGAGTGACAGAAGGTCACTATGGCTTATGCATCTAAGAGGGGTTTGTTATTGCACATGTTTATCCATATCAGAAATAAATGGAGAAAAATTATTTTTATGGTGGTTTATAGAGTTATTGTATATAATTTTCATGGTGTTTTGATCTATTTAGTCATCTCCATGAAGTAATTTCACTTGAAATAAGAGGTCTTCATATACAAGAGAGAGAGAGAGAGAGAGAGAGAGAGAGAGAGAGAGAGAGAGAGAGAGAGATAGAGAGAGAGAGAGGAGCTAAAATTTTGGACATTTTTATGGGTCCTAATAAGATTAAAACTAGTGGTATTGGTTTTCATAATTATGTCTTGTTATTTATGAACAATCATTGAGAGTGACAGAAGGTCACTATGGCTTATGCATCTAAGAGGGGTTTGTTCTTGCACATGTTTATCCATATCAGAAATAAATGGAGAAAAATTATTTTTATGGTGGTTTATAGAGTTATTGTATATAATTTTCATGGTGTTTTGATCTATTTAGTCATCTCCATGAAGTAATTTCACTTGAAATAAGAGGTCTTCATATATAAGTTATTTCAAATAATCCTACCGAAGTTCCTAATTCCTCTTCATGGTGATCATTCTTAGAGGTATCTAATGATTCATTATTCATGAGATACCCATCAGTTTCATGGATTAATTATTCTTTTATCTTAGATGTGTTTTGGCACATCTTCTTCAAAGTGCTTGCTCTTTACAAGACATAATCTTTGTTTAAATAGTTTAATGGAGATTTGAAGTTCCAATTTGATTCAAATAAAAATTATACATCATGGTATAATATATGATACCTTATTTCATCATTTTAATCATAATAAAGACCATGATAAATATCCCATACATACTTTCCAAGAAGAGTTCATAGTTTCTTCTTTCACATACATGTACAAACTAAAATGATAGGTGAGAGATGATTAACAGTCATTTATAGGAATAATTAATATCTCCATTCATTAAATAGTATACGAGCACCTCAATTTATCACCAAATTGCTTCCAACTCACTATAGTCTCCAATTCTATACTCACAAGGATTATATATAAGAAGACTATGTATACAGTCCATTAAAGATTGTAAGGTGAGTTTGAGGTAATGAGAAGCATGGTCTTGAAAATTTTTATACCATTATAAAATTTTATATGAGGTATCAACTTGCTTGAATGACTTGATAGGCTTAGACACCCAAGAGTTGGCTTTGTATCCTTGAACTATCCAATAGTGACCTACAAGACTCAAGCCTATAGGTCCTCAGTTGGTCCATGATCAACATCTTCTAGTTAATATAAATGATCTTTAAGGTATAAGGTTTAACTAAAATGAATATGCATAAAATTTCATAAACCTTGAAGAATCCACTAAGTCACTCAGACTCAAGATGATAATAAACCTGAATTGATAATCCTAAATATCCATTTATAGTACCCTATATAAAATGAGTAAGGACAATTGGTTTGAAGTGTTATTAGAGGTGTCAATACATGTTTGAAGGGTTCTTGAAGTTAATTAGATACTTGAAGAAGATTCAAGAGTGTTTGAAGGTTGATGATGTTAGAGAAAGGTATCAAACATACAAGATGTAGAGATAGCCCTTGAGCACCACCTACAGGCCTATTTGAAGAGCCAACTTAGTTTCAAACCTAAATGAATGGACATAGGGATGTAGGGTGATTAAACCTAGATGGGACTATGATTAGGTTCATGAACCTATTTCAATAGAATTTGGAGGATATTAATGACAAGGGAAAAGACCTATAAAACCCTTCATATAACCAAGATGTTTCTAATAGTCACCTACAAGTGGTGAACTAGGCAGTGTATCGTAAGGTAAAATAAGAAAAGGATATGAGGTATATAGAATATTTGTTGAGGTATGTTCCTATTGTTGGATTTGGGGTCATTTATGTTGTCATTAATTTCAAATTCAAAATGGATGTCATTAATGTCAAGGTCAAAGCTGAGGCCATACATGGTGAAGTGGTATATGATAAAGAAATCTTATGACAAGAAAAAATTTGAATAAAATATATTGTATCTCTATTGAGAGAGAATTTGAAAGCAACTTGGTATTTCTTCTAAGGTTGATGGCATGTCAATGTCAAGATCAAGATACAAGGTAAGCATACTTTTGAGCACTAGTCTTAAAAATCATTGTCATATCATGATCATGTGTGTGAATATGGTGGCCTGATAAGATGGATACCTATAGGTATGAGTGGATGTTTAAGAATTCCCAAACATGAATATGAAGTATTTAAACACTCAAAAAGTTTCAACATATACATTCAAGGGTATGGGCTTAAGCATAAACATGCAACAAGACTATTCCTAGACTCTACCTAACCTAATGAGGAGTATTGAGGTGCCATCATGAATGAAAACCATTGGTATAGAATGTAAGAATATGTTTGAAACTATGTAAACATGTGTATAAGGTATATAAGCTTGTAGAAGAGGTTTATAGGTCAGTTATTGGCTTAGTATTTGCATAAAGAGACACAATGAGAAGACACAGGCTTGGTAGCATGATGAGGTGGGAAGTTTAAGGTTTTTAAGAAAAATATTGGTAGTGTGTGATTAAGGTATGAGTTTTTATTACATGATAATGAATTTGGAGAGCTGTATAAGAGATTTCAAAGTGTGTTCAAGGTATAAGTATGGTTTAGAGGTTTTAGGCCTAGTATGTAAAGAAACTTAGTATGGTCTAATAAGGGGTCAAAATAAATTACCAAGAATCCAAATCTCATGAGAGAATATTTATAGGTTTGAGGGGTTGTATCAGGTGTGTTGATTAAGTCTGAGGTCAATGTCTAAAGGATAAATCATGAAATGTAGTCTTGAGGTTTTTTGTGTGCACAGAATGAGGTATAATAGACCCGAGAAGAATGGTCTAATGCTCATTATCATGGGAAAAATTTGCATGAGATCTTAAAATTTTAATTAAAGTTGGGGAAGGTTCCTATCTACAATTTCTAGTCTTTTTTTTTGGAGTAGAGGGGAAATCCTTTTTGAATGATTGTTAAGAATGGAAGGCAACCTAACCCCTCCTAAAACCCTCATAGTGAAATGATAGAAAATATCTTGTTTGAAATAGATTAGAATGAATTATATACCTATTTTTATGATTGAATCATGTAGAGGACTCTCCTAGGTTTATCCATGTAACATTGGTATGTAAGAAGAGTGAGTGGAAGCTACAAGGAAACACTTATTTCTCAAATTTTTGATGTAGTAGGTAGTGTTGACCAGGTCAAAGCATGAAAATGATTGGGAAATGATGTGCAAGAAATTTATTTTATGATAATTTAATTTAATTTTCATGTTACAAAATTAAATTTTTTTATACTAGTCATGGAAATTGGCCTATCACTAGAAAAGCCTAATGAGGAAGACAGTGAGAAAACTAGATGGAAGTCAGAATGAGATTAGGGATGGGTTTTAGTGGATTAGGGATGGATCCAAATGAATAGGGTTATTTTTAAACACCTATATAATATATATAATTTTAATATAAGATTTTTAGATGCTCATATACAAGCATAAAGTTGCTCTCAAAGTGACCTGTCTAACATAATGAGATTTGTGTAGGGTATATAAATGAGATTGGTCTATAAGACCAATATTTATATTGAAAATTGTAACATAATTGTTTAAATATTATATAAGTATTTGTAAGGATCATATAAACCCATTGGAAGTTCATAAAAGTGTTCACATAGGGTTTCCATGACTGTGTTTTGGAACACTCAAGCAGTTTTTTGTGTGTTAGTGAGAATGATGTTCCTGATTCATTATGTATATATTTTAAGAATAAAATTCACATTAATTTTTTATATATGACTCATAGTTTCATTTTAATGTATTTTTATTCATGATAAACACCTATGAAGGTCTGAAAAGTCAAAGGTTCTTGATTGGGTTTTGAAGCATGTTTGTAGTTCTGAGTGAGCATATCGAAATGATTAGTTTGAGGCCTTTTGGCCAATATGGTGAAGTATGAATGACATGATTATGACCCTAAGGTCATGGAGTTTATTTTAATATGAATCACTAATATTTTTATGTGTCAAATTTAAGTGTATACATCATATATTCAAAGTAGACTTTCTGATAGTGAAAAGGCTTAATTATGACTAGGCCTAATGATGTGGTTTAAGGAGTGAAATAAGATAAATTTTGTTGGTGAATTAAGCATGAGTGAATAATTTAATATATTTTTTTAGGCTCAAGTTATTCCAAGATGGACAAGGTGAAATGTGTGCTTTGAGAAGGCATAATTGCATTAGGTCTTTATTAGGCGTAATGGTGGCTTTGGTCCTTATAGGTGGTGACTGACCTATGTAATGGTTGTTTCAATTTTGAAATGTGTTTTTTGATATATTAAAAGGTTGATACAAGTATGGATAGGTTTTGTGTCTAGACAAGGTGGGTGATAGCAACAGTCAAGTATAAAAAGAAGGTTTAATAGGCCTAATTTGACTAGTTAGAATATTAAGGATATGAGGGAATGAAATAGAAGTTTGGAAACTAGGTAGAGGGATTGATGATCATCAAATATGTGTTTTTAATATGTCATTAATATATAATAGTGTTTATACAATTGATGATCAAGGTCATATGACCTAATTTTGCCAAAAAGAATGATAGTTAAGCGAGAAGGCGTAATAGGTTGGTTGAAAGAGATAGAAGAGTGTGAAGAAAAAAAATAAGGGGATCATCATCAGTTGAGTGAGGAAAATGTGTCAAAATTTTATTAGAGATTCTAGGTGGATCAGTTCATTCTGAGTTACCAAAGGGTTTGGTTCCTACTTTCAAGTTGGTGCTTGAGTAGTGAGGGGTTAGTGATCCTTATGGAGTTGGTGGCTCACTAAATCTTGATTCATTGAGTATAAGACTATAATCCAAGATGTGTTTCAGTTATTTTTATCCCAATTTAGGGTTTCACACATATATATTATGTTATTATGTTTTATGATTTTATAGATGCTTGATTATGTACTAGTTAATGTATGTATGTGAATAAATGCTTCATGGGTGATAAGTGAAACTGAATGATTATTTTAAGGGAATTGATTCACCCCCTCTCAATATATGTAATTATAAAAATATACATGAGTCTAATTTAATAATTTAACTGAGTCATGAATCATTGTAAGGTTGTATTTGGTATATGTGAAGTCCTAAACATAGAGAAGGCAGTTATGGTCTCTTAGAAGTCACCTACAAGTGGCTAATGGAGTGAACTATTATTGGGATTGAGTAAAGAGACTAAGGGTTTTTTAATTTGATTGGAATTAAATTAAAACCCATATAGTTTCAAAATATTTGAGAAGATCAATGTTATTTTAGGTGAGATGGGCAAATATAAGATGACATATAAACTCTGTCATAATAGTCACCTGCAAGTGGTTGATGAGAAGTAGATAGGTAACAAGGCCAATAATGAAGAGAAAAAAGTGTATTTTAAAGGTATGTGAAACCTAATGAGACTCAATATAATTTAAAATCCCTATGAGGGAATAAATTGTGATAATGGTGATGATCAGACTTAGACATAATCAAAATACCCTAAAAATAACTACAAGTTACAATTCAATCTACACTAATTCTAAACCTCAATAAAATGATATAGGATTTAAAGAAAACTATGAACCTAATTAAGATTTAAAAATGGATAAAAAGTATTTAAATGGTAAGTGATATGAAGAGTGAATTCTAAACACCAAAAAATATAGTCATCCCTCTAAATACACCTATAGGCAATCTCAAATAGTTGGTCTTAAATCAATACAAGGAGAGATAGAAAGTTTTTAATAAATAATATGAACTAAATTGAGATCCAAATCAACATTAAATACTATTGAAAATGTAACTATGTAATAAATGATATCTGAAAACTCAAATGACAGTAAAGTGATTATAGACACACCTACATTCTATATAAGCACAAGCAGACCGTAAGCCTAAATAGAAAAACAAGATATGAAGTGAGGGAATTTGAAATTTATCTTAGATAAAAAAATATCATAATATATAGTGATATTAAATAAAACATGAGTTGGATTCTAAACCATAAAACTCAATCTAAGTCTAAAACCCTGTAGTCACACTAGCAGACCTTACTTGTCATGAGAGAAATTATAGTTTTGAGGGATATAGAAGCATGATCAGGGTTATAAATTTTTTATAGTGGATCATTATGACTTGATAAATAATTAAATGGTCTCCTTTTGGTTAGTTAAATATTATAATTACTCATTGTTTTGTCTTAGACCTTTCCCACTCCTACAATAAGGGGAAGTCAAGAGACTTAGGCATCCACTTGGTCTCAAAGATCAAAGTAGGCATTCTATAAATCATGAATAGATCCTAAGATTATTATAAAATAATAAAAGAGTTAAAAATTCATTATTAGGTGGAAAAAATCATCATTTTTCACTCCAAGGACCTTGAAGGTTAACGAAGAGAAGATAGGCTTTTAAACCCCATACACTGACCAGTGCACCATGAGCACACATAGGGGTAAATAAAAATTAAAAATCATGTGAAATAATTTAAATGGATGTTATAGAGATTCATTAACTATTCATAGTAGTTGGAGTGACTTTTGAGATCAAAACTCATGTTTGACCTCTCTCTAGCCTCGAAAACACTAAGCAAGCCATTCAAAGACCAACTTCAGATGCTCACACCATTACTCACACTTTACATGTGAGTATAATCCTTTATAAATTTTTGAAGGGGTATATCTAGAATTTTTTACAAGTGTAAGGATGTCACTTAATGATCTTTTCTTTATGAATAATCGTTAAGACCCCAAATAGGTCTTAAACCTCTCTTAAACCCTGATAGTGACCAATCACAGGGAAAAGATATGAAATGCATATTTAATGGCATATTTTTATCCTAAAACCTCTTATATTTATTTTATTACTCCAAGGGGGTTTTTTACATGTACTTATCTTATGTGGACTACTATACAGATTGCCTAAAATAGCATATTTTGCATTTTTTTGTTTTGTAGGTGTCTTGAGAAGGGGAGTTTTCCACAATCATGGGATGAGGAAATTTGATATGTGTCATATTTTTTAAAATAAAAAAACTTTCATAGGATATTTTGGAGAAGAGAAAATCAATCCCATTTTTGAAGGTAGTCTCAAATAGGCTCAAAATGAGACTAGCTGGTAAGGCCATTTCTTGGTTTGCATACCTCCACAGGGTATTAGGACCTTAAAATTGACATGGAGGTTCATGATGGAACATTTAAATTTAATAAAATTATTATTTTTTATTTCACATGTGTGGCATATGATTTGGCCAAAATATAGGATCCAAAGCAAGGAGGCCTAATTCAAAAGAGAGAGATGCAAAAAAATGTATTTCCACTCAAAATCTAAATATTAAATTTGAAATAGAGATATAAGGACATATAGGTTCATATAATATTCCATTATTTTTTTAATATAATATGTATAATTCCCACCAAAGGAGATTTATATTAAAGAGGGCTATAAGGAAACTAGGCCTTTTTAAGGCTTAAGGAGCAAAATGAGTTTTTGGGAGTTCATCAAAGAACCAAAATGGTTTTTTTAGAAAAAATAACATATTTAAATACCATTAATATATTTTGGATGAGTTAAATAATACACACTTGAGTTTTAGGCCACTTAGACCAATCTAAACATGGGAAATAGAGAGTTACAAGACACCTATGCATATAGATGATGGAATGATAGGTCAAAAGAGTTTCTTAAGGCATGAAATATGTTCAATGAGTTGTTTTAGATCATTTTAAGGTTAATTAATTATTTTAATGTCAATTTTTCACTCTTTTCATGCTAAGAAGGGTAGTTTCTAAAATGCTAGTCAAGGTGCCATGCCAAGTTATAACTCCTATGCCACTTGGAAGGATGGAACACCTTCAAGGGGTCAACACATGACATGGAAGATATATTATTCAATAAATAATTTATTTTTAAATATTTATTTCATTCTTGAAACTTTTCATTCCATCTCTACTACTCCCCACTCTCCCTCTCTTCACAATATTCTATTTAAGTAGCCATTTTTGGTTTTGAAAAGGATCCACACATTTTTTTATGGTGAATCCCTCCAAAATTGAGACTTATACTTTCCTATTGAAGTGAATTAAATCTTAAATTTCTTCCTATATCTTTCAAAGAGTTATTTTTAGGTTGTTGTGTTGATGAGTCTTTAATGATAGTCATATCCTTTGCATTTTTCCTTCATGTTTCATGCCTTATACAAGTTTGTTACCTTTCATAGGTAATATTAAGTGTTTTGCATTGTTTGATTGTTTAGATAATTTATAGATCATTAGTTTTATAATTATCACCTCTTGTTTAATCATCCTATTACTCATAAAATCATTTACAACTTTGTATTGAAACACTAGTGTGATAGGGAATGTTTAGAGTAGCATAATTAGATTGTAAGTTGATATTTCACAGTGCATTTTTAAAATTATATGGGTTTCATGTTTGGTGTATCACCTCCAAGTTCTTTGGTTATATTATTACTCTTATTTCCCTTTTCCATTTCGAATCAAGTGGTGTGATACTAGTCTAGGTGTTGTATTTTGTGAGCTAGCCCAAAATCTAGAGGTTTGACTCACTTAGAGGTCACCCATAACCTAGAGTCAATCCCATTACATAGATCATGATGAGAGGTATTGAATCACCCTCTCATATGGTTTAATCTTGAGCTATAATAGTTTTGGAATGATTGGTGGGACACAAAATACAAGAGTTTATCCATGATAGATACAGGCTTTGGAATTATTGCAGTAGTAGCAACCTTCTTCATGTAACATTTGGTGACTACAAAAGGTTTTAAACTCCTAGTTATTGAATAGTGAGCCTAATTTCATACAAAATGTACAATCAAAAGTAAAATTTATCCCTTTTAAATTCCTTTAATTTCCTTTGTATTCATATGAAATAAAGATATTTGTTTACACTCTCCCATACATTGAGTCACCTAGAAGGAGACTCTTTATTCCATATTATCCAGGCTCTCCTAAGGCTGATAACATGGCTATAAATTTACCCTTTATTGAATTTAATGGAAATTCTCCTTTGAATCTTCAATAATATGATGATATTCAAATGTTTTCCCTTAAAAGTGTGCCTTACTTCAATGGAGAGACTTATCTTACCCCTAATAAACATATTAGAGACATGGACAACTTTTGAAACATACAAAACATCACACAAGAGAATGTAGAAATTAGGTTGCTCGAAATCAATTTTAAAGGAAATTTTTTTGAATGGTATAGGACATTAGTCCCCAATTCAATTAACTGAAGGGATGATTTGGGGGAAAAACTGAGTAAGAAGTTTGAAGATAAAAGTGACCATTTATCCTTGGCTGAATAATTAACAACCATAAATAGATCCCCTTATGAATCCATGCAAGATTTCAATTCTAGGTTTTTAAAAACATGGGATATAATCACAATACTTTTAAGAACAACCCTAAACTATGTTTTTATCTACTATCTCAAGGTCCTAAATAGTGATATTGGTGTTATGATTCAATCAATGTGTGGGAATACTCTACCAAAAGCATATGACAATGTCATACTAGCTGATAACTACTTGATCTAAGATATAAAACTCACTCCTAGACCTTCCATGCCTTTGTTTCCTAATGTGTAAGCTCATGTACCCACCATTGCTCATATCCCCACACCCAAGCAATGTAGTGGACTAAACACATGGATGGGTAATATAAAACATGTGAGGTATTTCAAAAACATGTACAATGCAAGACCATATATATTGATTAGAATCGTGATCATGATGAGTATCCCACATTCATTATTCATTTTTAGTGATGTTTTGTGCTTCTGAACTATTGGTTCAAGTTAGGGCATAAAATAATGTTTTCATGTGTTTTTATCATTAATCTCTTATTTATGTGATATCATCCTTTTTTGTTTCTTTTTATTTCATTTTATATCATGTTTTCATTTTTCCTAGATGATTTGTGTTTATTTCTACTTCATATTTTACCATTTATTTTTCCATGGATTCAGTGGCCTATCAATTTTTTGCCTATCTTTTTCTGAGTCCTCATGCCTCCCAAAATGTTTCCTTCTGATTTTTGGATATTTATTTTTAAGTTATTTATCTTTATTTGGTTGGATTTCATATTTATAGCTTCCTAATTTAAATTTAAAAAATCTATATATATAAATACTCTTATAGGAATTTCAATAAAAAGTATCAAGATGAATTTTTAAGCATTCAAGTCTAACCAAACATCATATCCATATATTTCCACTCTTAATGATTCCTATTTTAATTTATTTTTCTGTGAAAATAATGATAAGGGGATTTTAATGTAAATGTACTTAATATATGGAGAGAAGATGAATCCATTACTAATAATTCAACTCTCATACACAAGATGATGTAGAAAATGAGTGAAAAATTTTAGAGGCCATAATGTTTAATTTGTATATATGTTTGAGCTCTCCTTAACACCAAAATAACCATATAAAACAATTATGTGAATACATAACTAGTCTTAACTAGTTATGTACTTTTTAGAATCAAAATGTGACCATCTAAGGGTTTGAAAATGCATTTTATTATTTGTTTGGGATTTTTCTATTTTTAGAAATTGTATATTTTTGTAACTAGATGTGAATGTAAATTAAAATTTATATGATAGGTTAATTTTAGTGTTTAAAACATTTTTGGATATTTTTAGGGCTATGTGTGATTTCATGTGAAACCTACTAAATGTAGTAACTACTAAAAATAGTAGGTTTTTTTTATTTTTTAGAGTTTCAAATTTTAAATGTTAAATCTAATTTTTAGTTGAGGTTTATTTATACATGTGTATGTAATTATTTTATTCATTCAATACAATTAATACAAATTATTGTTTTAAAATCACTCTACCTATTGATTTGTTTGCCTTGATAGTATTTGGGTTCATTATTTAGTATTAAAGAAATTTCAAATAGTGGAGGTATAAGATATGGTGAGATAAAAAAGAGGAATTTCTTAGATGAAAATGAGAATGAAAGATGAAGTAGAGGAAGACACAAGTCATGAATAAGAAATTCTATTTAAGAGGAGGAACAATATGAACAACTACCATCAATATAAGAGAGGATCATTAGAGATTTATAGGTAAGGAGAGAATTAATCAAGGTTTACATTACAAATTATGGAATTTGTTTAAAACCACAAGACTTGATATATTTATTGAATAACATGCAGAAGTTTTTTGAATGGAAAACTATGAGAGAAGATAAGATTGTAAATTTTAAGTTCATGAATTTGAAGGGTTATGCAATGATTTTTTGGGATCACCTGAAGAAAGATGGATAAATAAATTTAAATAAAACATCAACACATGGAAAAAATGGAGGAGAATCTAAGGGATAAATTTCTTCCTATAGATTATGCACAGACCCTATATAAAAGATTCCATAATTTGAGGTAGAAGGACCACAATATACAAGAGTATAAATATGAGTTTTACTAGATTTACATAGAGTGGAACATGATGAAATAGGTGAAAAAATGTATTCAAGGTATGTAAATAGTTTGAATTTTTATATTTAAGATGAATTAATCATGCATATAATACTTTGCATGGAGGACACTTATCAATTAGCTTTGAAGGTAGCATAAAAATAAAATAGATAGAATTTTAGGAAGACATCCTTTGGGACAAGAAGAGGAAAATCAACTCCAATAAGGGGATGAAGTGTATTAAATACAAATAGAGGTGTATTTAATACCACTGGAGGAAAATAATCACATGATACACAAAGACAAGAAGATAATAGACAAGGGTTTCAATACCAACAAAGAGGAAGAGGATTTCAATACCAACAATAGGGTTGTGGTAGAGGATGGTTTCCAAATCAATGTAAATATTATGTTTATTATATATGTGGATAAGAAGGACATAGAGCATTTATTATAGGTTTTAACCCATTAATAAAGGACAACTGAATAATAGATGTGTAGAAGTAGGATTTTGGTAAATCACATTCATTCAATTATTTGATAAAAAGGTTTTAAAATAAATATGATGTGTATCTCCTATTTAATGGGAGGCCTATTATATAATCATAAACCACTCTCCTAGACTATAGGTAAGTTTTTCTAACAACTTACTAGCTAACTAACTACTTACCATATATCTACATGATTTGCTTAATAATTAACCAAATCACCTATAATATTTCTTTCACATATAATTAATATCTCACCAATATGAGTATTCATAATATTATTTCCAACATTCACCCCCACCCTTCCCCCCCCCCCCCCCCCCCCCCCCCCCACCCCCCGCCCCATTAGTGCTCACATGGGAAGAGGAAGCACATGGGCTAAAAACTTTATAATTCCCCCCATAATTTTATCATCCAGATAATGAGTTCCCCTGATAATGTATCCTTTTACAAGAGAGTTAACAACATATATTATAAACTTTTCTTCATGTTTTATTTAAATTTGTAAACAATAGATAATTGTGTGTGTGTGTGTGTGTGTGTGTGTGTGTGTGTGTGTGTGTGTGTGTGTGTGTGTGTGTGTGTGTGTGTGTGTGTGTGTGTGTGTGTGTGTGTGTGTGTGTGTGTGTGTGTGTGTAATACCGATGACTTGACAACATACAATGACCAAAATTCTATGGATAATATTTATCTAAGGACTATAGATGTAGAACTAGGACAAGTTATATAATGGAATTTATATGAAAATTAAACAAAAAACATATTAATTATATCAATATTTAAGAGACATAACTAAATGAAACACTAAAATCTTAAACAAAAAAATATGAAACTAACCAAGTTAAAAAAAACTTAATATATAATATAAAATAATAATTAACATATACTAAGTAACACATACTTAAAAAACCAAACCATATTAAAAATTATACAAAACTTTATAAAAAAATCTAAACCCCATGAATTAATATATATAAAAAATATAATATAGCCGAACAAAACAAATTATAATAACAAAGAACATAAAAATTATAACTACAAATTTTAAAGCAAAAATTAATAAATAAAACATAAACATATAATAATCTAATAAAAACATAACAACTAATGACTAATAAATAAAACTTAAAATGAAATACAATATATTAAAAACACACACACACACACACATATAAGAAACATTTAGAAGACATATTAAATAAAAAACTTATATAAATTCAATACTTAACAAATAAAAAATAAAAAATAAATGCTAAAAAGATAATAATGAATCCTAAAATCTTTTGCATGCTCCACTGCCATGAAGATCAAGCTAAGTCAATTGGAGAAGACCAAGTTGGTTTAGTAGGATGATCTCAGATAAGGTTTGTCATTAAATAAGCGAGTTGTTTGAAGAGAAAATGTCTAGTGAGGAGGTAAGGATGAAGGAGAGGTAGTGTATCAATAGCCCATTGAGGGAAGGAATGCCACAACTAACAAAGAGAGTTTGGGTGAGTTCATAGTGTTGTTTAGATTTGACCACTATTAGAGACTTTGATGGATAATTTAACAGTTTTAGGAATATGAATATGATGACTATCTCAGTGATCTACATGCCCTAAAAGTAACTCGTAAATGCCTCTTTTCCCTTCTAAATGTCTCTTTAAAAGTTTATAATTTATTCAAACCATTTCTAGGTTTTATTATCCTATATCTCAATTTTCCATAATAATTTAAATCATAAAATTCAATTAAGAAATGGAAAAGATATAATGATTTATGTGAGGCTATTATACACTATTTTTTTTTTGGGTTTTTTATAATACAACTCTGAACATCATGGCATTGAAAACTCAACAGAGCATGAACAAGATGGAAATATGAATGAGATGTAGGTGAATGGTGAATCCTAATAGGTTCACACATGGTATTCACTATTCAACCATTGGCAACATGTAATAACTATGGATGAATAGATCAATGACCTTTGTAATTAGTTTTTACTACTTGGTCATTAAGTCACATTGAATAAAATGATGAGTGGGTGAATCAACATTGCTCATAGAGGTATAGAAAATATGATATGATATCAATGATAATTTTATCCCATTAATGGAGAAGATTCAAAGCTTAGATGTGCAGTAGAATGATTTTAGTCAATCACGTTCATTTAATTGTTCAATAAAAAACTTTACAAATAAATAGGCAATGTGTATCCTATTTAATAGGAGGCCTTTTATATCTCCATAAACCACTCTCCTAAACTATAGGTAAGTTTTTCTAACATCTAAATAACTGACTAACTACTTACAATATATCTATGTGATTTGGTTAACAATTTACCAAATCCATTACAATATTTCTCACACATCTAATTAATATCTCACCAGTGTGAGCACACAAAATATTATTTATAACAACTTGAGTGTTCGCACTACCAATATCAATAAAGGATGCAAGAGTATCTCCTAAGAGTTAATTTAGTTGAGGCTGAGCCAAAAACTTAAAATACTAAAGTTTCAATAATAGATATTAGAGAAAATGTCATGATGAGAAGAATAATGATTGCTTTAAGGAAAGACCATATGAAAAATAAATAAGGTGGTGATGCATGGATGTTAAAAATATTTTTCAAATAGGTGTACTTCGGGAGGTACGATATGCAAAATAATTATAAATGTTGGTAGTTGTGAAAATATAGTCTCTAAGGACATGATTGAGAAACTAGGATTATAGTGTGAAAACATACTAATCCTTATCAAGTTTCACGGTTTAAGAAGGGGAATGAAGCTACAGTATATGAAAGGTACATAATCAAGTTTTTAATAGGAAAAACTTACAAGGATGAAATATGGTGTGATGGGATACCCATGGATACATGTCATGTGTTATTGGGATGGTAATCATTGTTTGATATAAAAATAATTCATGATGGAAAAATGAACGTGTATAATTTTTAAAAAGGTGGTAACAAGTTAGTTTTATGGACTCTTAAAGAAGAATGGAAGGATGAAATCATGTAGTCTACAAAATAATTTCTTAAAGACGTGAAGATGATAGGTTGTTGTTATGCATTAATAATGAATGAAAAGACATAGAAGTGGTGTAAATACTAGAAGAAGCAATATTAGTGTTGAAATTATATACAAAAAAATATTTAATGAGTTAACATATGGTTTAAAACCAAAGAGAGGTATTCATAATTATATCAAGTAGATTCTAGGATCATCACTACACAATCAAATAAATTATAGTTTGAGTCCAATAAAACATGCATAATTGAATTAAAAACTTATTGAATTGGTGAGAAAGGGTGTAGTGAGGGTGAGAATGAGTCCATGTATAACAACATCATTTCTAACTCCAAATAAAGATTGAGGGTGGAGAATGTGTGTGTATAGTAGAGAAATAAATAAAATTACAATCAAGTATAGGTTTCGTATACCTCATTTAGATGATATAATAGATGTTATTGTAGGAGAAAAATATTTTACCAAGATAGATCTAAGGAGTGGTTACTATAAAATTTTAATTCATGAAGGATATGATTGGAAAATAAAATTAAATACTATGGATGACATATATGAGTGGATGATGATGCCATTTAGATTATCTTATGCACCCAACACATTTATGAGAGTGATGAACATAGTGCTAAAAGAATACATTAGTAAGTTTGTAGTGGTTTATTTTAATGATATGTTAATATTCAATGAGCTTAAATAAAGTAACTTATAATATTTGAGAATGGTATTGGATTTGTTATGAAAGGATAATCTATATTTAAATTTAAAGAAGTGCAAGTTTATGTAGTTCACAGTTTGGTTTTATTAGGATATCTTGTTTTAGTAGATGGTGTAAGAATGGATGAAGAAAAAAAAGGAAATTGTTGAGTGGACTATTCCAAAGAACATCACACAGGTAGTAAGTTTCCATGGTTTAGAAACTTTTTAAATAAAATTCATTAGTAATTTTAGTAGTCTTATTTCACTAATAATAGATTGTATGAGAGTAAAATAATCTGCATGGACAAGAGCAGTAATAGAAAGCTTTGAGTTGTTCAATAATAAGCTTATAGAAAAGCCTATTTTTGCATTACCATATTTTATCAAAGTGTTTGAGTTTGATTATGATGCTTCATTTGTGGGAATTTGTGTTGTGTTGAGTTAATAAGGAAAATCAATAGCATATTTTGGTGCAAAATTGATTGGGATGAGAATGAATTATTATATGTATGATGTTGAATTTTATGTCATTGTACAGGAATGAAGACATTGGAGGCATTACCTAGTTCCTAAGGAGTTTATATTATTTATTGGTTATGATGCCCTGGAGTATGTGAAAACTCAAAAGAATTTACATAGAAGGCATACAAAGTGAGTATCTTTATTATAGGGTTATCCTTTAGGTTTGAAGCATACATAAATAAAGTAGACTCATGTAGCTGATGCTTTGAGAAGGAGAGTTGAATTGTTAACTACTACAATGAGTGAAGTATTTGGATTTGATGTTGTTAAATAATTATATGATAATGATCCATATTTTGGAAATATAACTAATTAATGTATAAATACATTAAAAAGTGATATAGGTACCATTCATGATGAATATCTTATACATGATGGTTATCTCCTCAAATGGAAAAAATTATTTATTCTAGCTAGGTCTATAAGAGATAATATTATAAGAAAATGGTTTGGTATTTTTTGGATTTGTAGTTTTTAACATATGGTGTAAGAATGGATGAAAGAAAAGTAAAGGAAATTTTTGAGTGGCCTATTCCAAAAATCATCATAGAGGTAATAAGTTTCCATGGCTTAGAAATATTTTATAGAAAGTTCACTAAGAGTTTTAGTAGTCTTGTTACACTAATAACATATTTTATTAGATGAAAATAATTTACATGGACAAGACTATAAATCAAAATATTTGAGTTATTGAAGAATATTATAGAAAATCCTATTTTATCATTACGAGGTTTTTAAAAAGTGTTTGAGGTTTGTTATGATGCTTTTTCTATGAGAATTTTGTGTTATGTTGAGTCAAAAAGGAAAAACAATATCATATTTCACTAAGAAATTGAATGAGGTAAGGATTAAGTATTATAGATATGATGTTAAATTTTATGCCATTATACAAGCATTAAGACATTTTAAACACAAAAGGAGGAACTATGTCAGAACCAACGTGGAACCAGCAAAAAAGAATAATGAAGTTGTAGAGTTGAAGGTTTTAACAAGTGTTTCTCTTATTTTGATCAAAGATTTAGGGGATTAGGTACCATTAATGAACTCATATCCTATTGATTATTTTTAATTCACCATTACCATATATCATAAAGAAGAGGATGGTGGTAATTGGACACTTTCTAGAAACAAAAGGAAAGGAATTTGTAATAGGGAGTTAGATCCTTTGAATAAGACTCTCTAGTCTAGGAAGAAAATATCTCAAAAAGTTAATGACTTAGGTGGGTCTTAGTATAATTTTATTACTATTTTATTAATGTATTAATTTAACTTATAGGTGTTTATACCTAGGGTTTTTAGGCCTTGTTTGGTTTTTCCTTAAGTTATTTATTTGTAATTTTTAGTTGATTAGACCATTTCATCTCATTTATTGTATAGGGTTTGGGGCCCTATTTCAAAAAAATCCCTCTTTTTACCCATAATAATAAAATAAGACATTTTATGAATTACTTAGTGCTTAATGAGTTTATCATATTAATGTATTCTAATACCCCACCTTGTGATACAAGGTTCTTGTGTGATAATGTCCTTATCCTCACCTTGTTTTCCTTTGTGGGTGTGTGTTGAATAATTTTCCTTGTAGACATAACTATGGCATTACAAGAGGACTAGTACGATATATATTTTGATAATAAAAGTGTGATTAGATAAAAAACATTTGTGTGTTGTTTTTACAGGACTTAGAATAAACATTTCTTGGACAAGCTCATAAGTGAAAATTATCATGGTTGGAGAAATTTTATTAGCGGTGGTTGGTCATAAAGAAATTATGGTTTTAAATTCATATCCAATGCCTTGAGGGTCAATAAATCAAATGTTGAAAGTGATAAACACTATAATATCCCTTGATTAATGTGGGATGTGGATATGTTGTGTTCTTTTCTCTAGGTGGATATAAACGTAAATTTTGTGATTTTGTATGTAATCACGATAAATACTTCATGTTTTACACCTCTTTGGATATAGAATTTTATGTAATCCTACCTATAAAATAATTATAAGAGGTGTAATGATCATTAACATGAATCTTGAATCACCTTCTATAATTGGTGAGAGCATATAGAAAGTTGGGTTCTCCTCAATCTAGTAAATAAACATGAAATCTCAATTATGCTCCATTTAAATAATTACTATTTTTGGATTATGAAAGATTGAGAAATGGTTAATACCAACTAATTTTGGGTAAAAATATATAGTTTTGGATCTTTTTATTAATAAAAGTTACAACAAGAGAAGTTATTGTCTTCTAATAAGACTAGTAGTTGGTAGATGACTGAAGGTGTAGCAAATTATTTAAGGAATGGATGTTATCTTATTAACCATAAACATTTTTATCATCTTCCTTATATATTTTCATGATTGATATGGTGATCGATAATAAAAATGTGAATGACAATTTTAATTGGTAAACACTTATTTTAGGTGTTCAAATATTTAAAATGGGTTGAATATGAATGAATAAAAAAATAAATAAGAGAAAAAAAATAGTCCACATTGAATATAAATTCTTGTGAAGATAGTTTTGTTACAAGGAATGTGTTTTTACTTTGATAAATAATTAATCCATTCTCCTCATGTACTATCAAGGTTAAATACATATATTCTTGAATGTGTCTCAATAAAAGGAAACATTGAAGTTTTTCACAATGACATATATTATATTTTTAAAAATTGGTATAATATACTTATTCTATTCTCACCTTAACATGATTAGAATAAATTAATGTTTAATGTCATTGATTACCTAAATATAGTAATAAAAATGGGGAACTTGATTAAGACTTATTGTTTTAACCTTTTTATTTACTGAGATTATTTAATCTTAGTAATACATCAATAAAATCCCTTTCATTTGGTAATATTTTAATCACATATTGGAAAATGAATTAGAAATCATAGTTGTTACCATTTTTGAAGGTTTAATAATACTCCTTATTATATAAGGTGGGTTTCTTGGAATAGATAGATGGTAAAGAAAAAAAAAAGAAAAACACCAATATTATTTTTTCATAGTGTTGTGGCAACCACAATGCACTCTAAAAAGAAAAACTAACAAGTGTCTATTCCTAGTCAATCAACCTTATTAATATTGACTCTTCATAATTCCATGATAATTAATCCCACAATGAAAAACATCATTAAGATGAAATATATTAAAGTGCATTTAGAGGCCACCAAAGAGCTATTTGTACAAGAATGATTTCATATGAGAATTTATTTTTGATATATATATATATATATATATATATATATATATATATATATATATATATATATATATATATATATATATATATATATATATATATAAAATTAATTTTATCATTCATGCACAATAATCTAGTGTATTCATATTTTGAAATTCAATTATATCTTAGAATTTAAATCCTAGAATTAAAAAATAAAAACAAAAATCTATGTTTTGTTCTTAACATACCCTTAGGTTACACCGATTATGCATCTAGGTTATGTTGTACCTTATTAATCAAAAAATGGATACAAGGTTCTACTTTTGGTTTAATTTAGTAATATATAAAAAATAATATTAATCTAAGGCACAAATCCTATAGAAGATAAGTTCTAAAATTTAGGTATTTTCTTTTGATAAAGTTGAGCTAAGGCTTTTTAATATTTTTTCACCAAACCCATCAAACTAAAAAGACCTTAATTTGAGATTTGGTAGCTATATTCACATAAATTTTTATAGTTCTTTGTCTTTTATTATGGGAACAAGTTATAAAAATTTGAGATAAACCCATATTACCATTTTCAAGCAATTATTTAAACAATGCCTATAATTTCAAAAAAATAAGATAATACTTTCTTTGGCTATGTAGAAAGAATTCCAATAAGGTGAGGAATCAATATCTCATGTTTCATTACTTTATTTTAGATGATGTAAAATGTGGATTTAGTCAAGATTTATAAAATTTCATTCTAAATGGAAATTGTATGTTTTTAGTAATTTTATATCTATGTAATGATTTTGGGTCAGTGGTGTTTGCTTCAAGTAACCCTTTATTATGACCAAATATATATTTGAGAAATGTATTTAACTATATTTTTCAATAGGAGATAGTATAAAATCAAGAATATAATTGTTTACTACTATGATTTACTTAAACTAGGATAAAATATAAAATCAAGAATATAATTGTTTATTACTATGATTTACATGGGGATTATTTAATATAGATTTAACTAAATAGTCCTTATTAAGTATATTATTATTTTATTCTTCCATTTAAACTTATCTCTTTTGATAACTTGTTGTATTGACTAATCCATTTATGTATTCCTTTAGAATTAGGTAGTTTGATGTTTACTTCCATATAGCATATTATGTTATTAAATAAGAATAATTGTTGGTAGTAATTTTTAAAGAGGTAGTAAACAATTTTATGCTAACTTCATCTTAGGGAAATCATTTCCATCTTATACAAATAAAAATTGTTTGTGGCATTGTAGTGAAGGGTGAGGTTGCGTAGAAGTGATTTAAGATTCAAAGAAAATGACTCTTTCATGATGTTCTTTATTGAATTAAAAAATATTATCTTTTAAAAAAATTGTATGATTATGGAAATTATGTAAATTTACTTACTTATTACCTTTGTTAGGCATATTCATATTTTAAACTATGCTTAGAAGGAGACGTATTCTTACATATCTCAAAATTTATATCTTGTGTGTTATACTACCTTCTAGATAAAGTTATTTTGTCTTAAAATATTTATATATAGAAATTGAGTTATTTTTTATATTCATAATTCGTTGTGTAAGGGTTTCAACTACCTTAGGATTTTGTGATGAAACAATTCATTAATAAAATTCTTTATTATTAAAATTGAGCTACTAGGGTAAATTGTGAATATCATTTCTCTTTAAATCATATTCTAAAGCTTCTAGTATAAAGGTTAAATGTGAGAAAAATATTCCTTTATATCAATATCATAGGATAATTCCCTTCTTCTCATTTCTCTTTAAAATATTCTAAAGCTTTTCCTATAAAGGCTAAATGTGAAAAATTAGTAATTTATATCAATATCATAGGATAATTCCCTTCTTACTTATACTTACTGAGTATATCATTTCTCTTTAAATTATATTCCAAAGTGTTTCTTATAAATTATAAAATTTAAAAAAATATTCCTTTATATCAATATCATATTATAATTCTCCTCTAACTTATACTTACTAAGTAAACTATTTTCTTTAGAGTAAGAAAAGACTAATAAAAATTTAAGCTGTTATCATCTTGCTTCAAAGATTTTATGAGTAGAAAAAATGAAAACACATGTGACTAAAATAGGTATTCTTATTATGAAATCCAAAAATTAAATTAACCTTAAGTGGTTATATATCTCTTTCATGAATCTTTTTAATCTTGATTCGAAACGTAGTGTTAATAAATAATTGTAAAATTTATGTTTGTGTTACCCTTGTTAATTGGATTCATCTAGATTAAGAAAAAATCCATACTTATAAACCATGACATAGAATCAAAAAAATTATGTGATTTAAACTATGATAAACATAGACCCTTCCACTTGTAAGTTATATAAGTAGAATGTATAGAACGTATATCCCCTCAACTCATAATTTCTCAACTAGATCATGAAGGGGGGTTAACAACCTACATTATTTATTATTGTAATGGTTTATTATTAATTTGACCATACCTTATCATTAGTATATCAACCCAGAAGTGTTAAAATAAATCAAGGATGGATATTAATAACATAAAATTGGATTATTAATGATTGTAATGGTTGATTATTACTTTTATCATACCATATCATTATTAAAACTAAGGAGAAATTATACTTGCCCCTTGATAACATTTATTTTCCAAAAGGTGAGAGTACTCTCTTAAACCACAAGAATTTTGGAGGATGGTAATTATTGCTTAAATCCTTATCTTACATAATCTCATTGGTTTGAATCCTAGGTAGGCTATTTGGATATAGACTTAATGCCAATATAATATGTTACCTTCTTAAGATTATGATTTCTTGGGGAAAGGTATAATAAAACAACATTAAATATTTAATATATGGTGAGGGAATATAATTGGATATAATTAACTTGTCTTAATATAGTAATAGGCTATATCTAATGGGATATTACTTCCTCATCCTAATCTAGTAATAAGTTGTCATCTCAATAATAAATTTTTACTAATTTCAAATCTACAGCTTGGCAACCTCTTTTGTGATTATTTTTAAATTATAATGGATAATGGTGTTGATAACTAAGATCAGGTTAAAATTGTAATGGATAATGGACTTTGACTAAGATAGGATTATAATGGATAATGGTTTGGATAATTATGATCAAGGAATTAAATAACACTTCTGACAACTATTCTATTCTAATAAAGAATTAGACTCGTATAATTTATTATTATTATTTTATTATGATACTTTAAAAATCTAACTAGAGAGAGAAAAAATAAATAAGAATAAAATTATAATGGTTAATAAATAATTTTCCTTACATTTTTTATCGAGAATGTGTAGCCTTATCTCTATAATGGACACATATAGTCTTGAATTGGTCACATCTTGAGAAAAATGAAGTTTTAAGTAAATTGTCATGTTTAAGAAAATAATGTACCTTGCATCATTCATCATGAATGTGTTATACATATTATGGAATTTTAAATAACATTTTTACTCATAATTATCATAGGTATAATATGGGTTACTAACATATTCTTGAGACCTACAACATGTACCTTCATTCTATCGAACCTACATATATTGATAAAAATTAAAAGGATTGTCATTTGTAATGGAATCAATGGTGTTTGATTTAAGTAACCCTTTATTATGACCAAATATATTTGAGTAGTGTCTTTTAATATAGTTTTCAATAGGAGATAATATAAAATCAAGAATATAATTGTTTACTACTGTGATTTACTTAAACTAGGATAAAATATAAAACCAATAATGTAATTGTTTATTACTATGATTTACATGGGGAATATTTAATAAATATTTAAATAAATAATACTTATTAATTATAGTATGATTGTATTCTTCCATTTAAACCTATCTCTTTTGATAACTTGTCGTATTGACAAATAAATTTATGTATTCATTTAGAATTGGTAGTTTGATGTTTATTTCCTTATAGCATATTATGTTATTAAATAATAATAATTGGTGGTAGTAATTTTTAAAGAGGTAGTAAACTATTTTATGCTAAATTCATCTTAAGGAAATCATTTCCATCTTATACAAACAAAACTTGTTTGTGGCATTGTAGTGAAGGGTGAGGTTGGGTCGAAGTGAATAAGATTCAAAGGAAATGACTCTTTCATGATGTTATTTGTTGAATTCAAATATATTATAATTTAAAAACCTTGTATGTTAATGTAAAATATGTAATTTAATTATTTATTACCTCTCGTAGGCATATTCATATTTTAAACTATGCTTAGAAGGAGACATATTCTTACATATCTCAAAATTTATATTTTGTGTGTTATACCACCTTCTAGATAAAGTTAATTTGTTTTAAAATATTTATATATAGGATTTGAGTTATTTTTCATATTCATAATGTGTTGTGTAAGGAATAAATGGTGCAAGGGTTGCGACTACCTGAGGAGTTTGTGATGAAACAATTCATTAATAAAATTCTCTATTATTAAAATTGAGCTACTAGGGTAAATTGTAAATATCATTTCTCTATAAATCATATTCCAAAGCTTTTAATATAAAGGTTAAATGTGATAAAAATATTCCTTTATATCAATATCATATGATAATTCCCTTCTTCTCATTTCTCTTTAAATCATATTCCAAAGCTTTTCCTATAAAGGCTAAATGTGATAAAAATAGTACTTTATATCAATATCATAGTATAATTCCCTTCTTACTTATACTTACTGAGTATATCATTTCTCTTTAAATTATATTCCAAAGAATTTCTTATAAATTATAAAAGTGAAAAAAATAGTCCTTTATATCAATATCATATGATAATTCCCCTCTTACTTGTACTTACTAAGTAAACTATTTTATTTAGAGTAAGAAAAGACTAATAAAAATTGAAGTTATTCTTGCTTCAAAGATTTTATGAGTAGAATAAAATAAAACTCATGTGAATAAAATAGGTATTCTTATTATGAAATCCAAAAATTAAATTAACCTTAAGTGGTTATATATCTCTTTCATGAATCTTTTTATTCTTGATTCGAAACCTAGTGTTAATAAATAATTATAGTATTTATGTTTGTGGTACCCTTGTTAATTGGATTTATCTAGATTAAAACATAAGTCATACTTGTAAACCATGACACATAATCAATAAATTATGTGAGTTGGACTATGATAACCATATACCCTTCCACGTGTAAGTTATATAAGTAGAATGTATAGAACGTATCTCCTCTCAACTCCTAAGTTCTCAACTAGATCATGAAAGGGGGTTAATAACCTACAGTATTTATTATTGTAATGGTTTATTATTAATTTTATCATACCTTATCATTAGTATCTCGACTCATAAGTTTTAAAATAAATCAAGGATGGATACTAATAACCTAAATTTGGATTATTAATGGTTGTAATGGTTGATTATTACTTTTAGAATAACATATCATTAGTGAAACTAAGGATAAATTATACTTCCTCCTTGATAACATTTACTTGCCAAATGGTGAGAAAACTATCTTAAACCACATGAATTTTATAGGGTGTGATTTATTTCTTGAATCCTTATCTTACATAATCTCATTGGTTTGAATCCTAGGTAGGCTATTTGGATATAGACTTAATGCCAATAGAATATGTTACCTTCTTAACATTATGATTTCTTTGGGAAAGGTATAATAAAATAACATTAAATATTTACATTATGGTGAGGGAATCTAATTGGATATAATTAAATTGTCTTAAGATAGTAATAGGTTATATCTAATGGGATCTTACTTCCTCATCCTAATCTAGTAATAAGTTGTCATCTCAATAATAAATTTGTACTAATTTCAAATCTACATCTTGGCAACCTCTTTTGTGATTATTTTTAAATTATAATGGATAATGGTGTTGATAACTAAGATCAATTTAAAATTATAATGGATAATGGAGTTTGACTAAGATAGAATTATAATGAATAATGGTTTGGATAAGTATGATCAGGGCATTAAATAACACTTCTGACAATTATTTTATTCTAATAAGGAATTAGACTTGTATAATTTATTATTATTATTTTATTACCATACTTTAAACATCTAAATATAAATAAAAAAGAATTACTAATAAAATTTTCACGATTAAGAAATAATTTACCTTACATTCTTTATCAAGAATGTATAGCCTTATCTCTATAATAGACACATATAGTCTTGAATTGGTCACATCTTGAGAAAAATGAAGTTCTAAGTAAATTTTCGTGTTTAAAAAAATAATATACCTTACGTCCTTCATCATGAATGTGTTAGACATATTATGGAGTTGGAAATAACTTGTTTACTAATAATTATCATAGGTTTAATATGGGTTACTAACATATTCTTGAGAGCTACAAGATGTACCTTCATTCTATCAAACCTACATATGTTGAAAAAAATTAAAAGGATTGTCATTTGTAATGGATTCAGTGGTGTTTGATTTAAGTAACCCTTTATTATGACCAAATATATTTGAGAAGTGTCTTTAACTATAGTTTTCAATAGGAGATAATATAAAATCAAGGATATAATTGTTTACTACTACGATTTACTTAAACTAGGATAAAATATAAAATCAAGAATATAATTTTTTATTACTATGATTTACATGGGGATTATTTAATATATATTTAACTAAATAATCATTATTTTAAGTATAGTATGATTTTATTCTTCCATTTAAACCTATCTCTTTTGATAACTTGTCATATTGACAAATCCATTTAAGCATTAATTTAGAATTGGTAGTTTGATGTTTATTTCCATATAGAATATTATGTTATTAAATAAGAATAATTGGTGGTAGTAATTGTTAAAAATGTAGTAAAATATTTTATGCTAACTTCAACTTTGGTAAATCATTTCCATCTTATACAAATAAAACTTGTTTGTGGCATTGTAGTGAAGGGTGAGGTTGGGTCGAAGTGAATAAGATTCAAAGAAAATGAATCTTTCATGATGTTCTTTGTTGAAATCAAATATATCATATTTTAAAAACCTTGTATGTCAATGGAAACTATGTAAATTTACTTACTTATTACCTCTCGTAGCCATATTCATATTTTAAACTATGCTTAGAAGGAGACGTATTCTTACATATCTCAAAATTTATATTTTGTGTGTTATATTAACTTATAAATAAAGTTATTTTTTTTAAAATATTTATATATAGAAATGAAGTTATTATTAATATTCATAATGTGTTGTGTAAGGAAGAAATGGTGCAAGTTTTATGACTACCTTAGGATTTTATGATGAAACAATTCATTAATAAAATTCTCTATTATTAAAATTGAGCTACTAGGGTAAATTATAAAATCATTTCTCTATAAATCATATTCCAAAGCTTTCCCTATAAAGGTTAAATGTGATAAATATAGTCCTTTAAGTAAATATCATAGGATAATTCCCTTCTTCTCATTTCTCTTTAAATCATATTCCAAAGCTTTTCCTACAAAGGCTAAATGTGAAAAAAAATAGTACTTTCTATCAATATCATAGGATAATCCCCTTCTTACTTATACTTAATAAGTATATCATTTTTCTTTAAATTATATTCCAAAGTGTTTATTATAAATTCTAAAAGTGAAAAAAATATTCCTTTATATCAATATCATATGATAATTCCCCTCTTACTTATAATTACTAAGTAAATTATTTTATTTAGAGTAAGAAAAGACTAATAAAAATTTAAGTTGTTATCATCTTGCTTCAAAGATTATATAAGTAGTAAAAAAAGAAAAGTCATGTGACTAAAATAGGTATTATTATTAGGAAATCCAAAAAATAAATTAACATTAAGTGGTTATATATCTCTTTCATGAATCTTTTTATTCTTGATTCGAAACCTAGTGTTAATAAATAATTGTAATATTTGTGTTTTTGGTACCCTTGTTAATAGGATTTATCTAGATTAAAAGATAAGTCATACTTATAAACCATGACACAGAATCAAGAAATTATGTGAGTTAAACTATGAAAACCATAGACCATTCCACTTGTAATTTATATAAGTAGAATGTGTAGAACGTATATCCTCTCAACTCATAAGTTCTCAACTAGATCACGAAAGGGGGTTAACAATCTACATTATTTATTATTGTAGTGGTTTATTATTACTTTTATCATACCTTATCATTGGCATCTAAACTCATAAGTTTTAAAATAAATCAAAGATGGATATTAATAACCTAAAATTTGATTATTAATGATTGTAATGGTTGATTATTACTTTTATCATACCATATCATTAGTAAAAATAAGGAGAAGCTATACTTCATCCTTGATAACATTTATTTTCCAAATGTTAAGCTTACTCTCTTAAACCACATGAATTTTCGAGGATGTGATTTATTGATTAAATCCTTATCTTACATAATCTCATTGGTTCGAATCCTAGGTAGGCTATTTGGATATAGACTTAATGCCAATAGAATATGTTACCTTTTTAAGATTATGATTTCTTGGGGAGAGGTGTAATTAAAAAACATTAAATATTTACTCTATTGTGAGGGAATCTAATGGGATATAATTACCTTTTCTTAATATAGTAATAAGTTATATCTAATGGGATCTTACTTCCTCATCCTAATCTAGAAATGAGTTGTCATCTCAATAATAAATTTGTACTAATTTCAAATCTGCAGCTTGGCAACCTCTTTTGTGATTATTTTTAAATTATAATGGATAATTGTGTTGATAACTAAGATCAGGTTAAAATTATAATAGATAATGGACTTTGACTAAGATAGCATTATAATGGATAATGGTTTGGATAATTATGATCAGGTCATTAAATAACACTTCTGACAACTATTCTATTCTAATAAGAAATTAGACTCATATAATTTATTATTATTATTATTATTTTATTACCATACTTTAAACATCTAAATAGAGATATAAAAAAGAATTACTAAAAAAATTGTCATGGTCAAGAAATAATTTACCTTACATTATTTATCAAGAATGTGTATCCTTATCTCTATAATAGACACATATAGTCTTGAATTAGTCACATCTTGAGAAAAATGAAGTTATAAGTAAATTGTCATGTTTAAAAGAATAATGCACCTTATGTTGTCCTCGAAAAATGCCACTCATTTTTTGGACAACCTACAGATCAAAATCCTCTCTTCCCCTTTCAAAAATTGTTCTGAGCATTCAGGTTCTTCATTTTTCAAAGCTTTCTCATAAATCTATGGACTCTGCAGGCTTGAATCTACAGACCCAGCAGTAGGTTCAATGAGTTCACGGTTCAATGGCTTAGTTCAACCAAATGGTTCAATAATTAGTTCATCAGCTTGGTTCATTCAATTGAACCATCGGCTTGAACCATTTTTGGTTCAGCTGATTGGTTTGACATTTTGGTTTAAATACATGGTTCAAAGGCAAGTTCAATGTTTGGTTCAATACTTGGTTCAATCGGCAGGTTCAAGGGCTGTGCCAAAGCCAAAGGAACAAGTGCCCTTATGGAGGGCTATGAAATGAGCCAAGTTCCCTTGCGGAGGGTAGCGAGAAAAAGCGAACAAAGTGAACTCCTTTGGAAAAGTGAACAAGTCAAAAGACAAAGTGAAATCCTTCAAACAAATTGTCTGAAGGAATTTGCCTGAAAGATAAAGGATAAAGCCTGCTGAGAGAAAGATAGCCCGATTAGCTCAAATCACAGTAGGAAGAGACAAAGCTAGAAAAGACAAAAGTAGAAAGCAAAGGAAAATCCCAATTGAAGAGAAAATCCCATGAAAATGTGCCTGATGGAAAAAGACAAAGTGCAGCAGAATACATCACGTGTCTTGTTATGGCTCAGCAGAATTGGAAGAGTGTTTGCATCCGTCATGCAAGAGCGGCAATTTTTGTTGCCCTTGCATCTTTTGGTCTCTTCCATGTAGGAGCGGCAAATTTTGCCTCCCATGCATCCCGTTTCATCTCCTCCAGGTGTAAGGGTGGTGATTTTTTCCACCCTTACACATTCTTCTTCTTCAACATGCGTCAGCGGCAATTTTTGCCACCAACATTTTTTCTCCCTGACGTGCACAGGCAGCAATTTTTGCCACCTATTCACAAGAACTTCTCCAATATGTAAGGGCATAATTTTTTGCTGCCCATACTTTCCTTCTCTCTTCCTCCCCTCTTCTCATGCACTTTTACCATGTAAAAGTGCATGCAATTTTGTAATGTGTAATTACATGTAAAAAATTCAAAAAAATATCTCAAAAGTCAAAGATGAATCATCTTTGACCAAGATATTTTTATATTATAATCTTTTTAATTTTGAAGGTTTCTCCCTATATATAGAGGGGACCTCTTTTGTAAAAAGGATCTATGATAATTGAGAGCAAAAACTCTGTTGAAATTGAGACACTTCTTGAGACTTTGTGCTCAACTTGTAAATCATATTTTGTGAAATGAATGAGAAGCAAGTTTATTTCAGACTTTGTGATGAAGTTATCTGCGTTATTTAGGAAATAGTTATTATGTCCTCTTTCTTGATAATCTCTTATTTGTTTGATTTAATAAGCAAAGTGTGTGTGTTGATATTATCTGAGGACGTTTCTAAAAGATAAAAGAGAGACTTTGAGCTACTTTTATCTTTGTGATCCTTTTGTCCTTTGTAGTTTTAGGCAAAGACTTTGTGCTTCATTTCACTCTATGGTTACGCGTGTTCTGAATCGGTGAAGGAGACAATAGAAGACTTTGTGCTTACATAAGTTTTTTTGTTAACTTTGTTACTTACTTCAGGTGATTTTCTACTCTACGCTAGATACCATTCTTGAAAGAAGAGGAATGTTGCTGGCCAATGACCAAGATTTCTCTCTCTTGTTCCTTGGACATCACATTTGAAAAAAGAGAGGTGGATATTGTTATACCACCCCAAGTATTATTTTTTACTTAATTATATATACATATAGTGTATAAATATTCATAGGGAACCTCCCCTTGATGAGAGGAGAGATTTACCTTGTCTAGATCTGGTAAGCCCACACTTTTCATGGAATAAATCTCCCTATGCTATGGTTGATATACCCATTTTGTCATCACTTAGTTGACAACAAAATATTCACCCAATAGTTTTTGGTGACTCCACTGGGGAATGAACGTACAATCTGAAACCTCAAGTTTCAGATTAAAGCAGTCCCTACCCTTATCCATTACATAGTCTGGCGACTTCATTCCATGTCTTACCCATTATGATTATAGACTTACCATCTTCCTCCATCTCTGTTACATTATCTGGTCTACAAAACCAGAGCTGCTAGGAGAGAGTGCACAGTTTGAGGCCTCAAGCTGAAGCAGGGCCAGTTCTTTTTCATTTTTGTTCTATAATCTAGCCACTCCACCTAGACTTGTTATCCCTATTTTTCATAACTAAATCATGGTATTTTGAGGCCCCTAGGGTAACTCTTTTGGCCCTCTCAACTTGAATCCACCTATGCATGAGCTTCCATGTAGTTCAAGAAAAAATTTCCCCAAATTCTTTGGTGATGGGAAAGTTCATCCTGATGAACACATTGCAGCTTTCAGCATCCTATGGCATAATAGGGGTGGAATTTAAATACATAGCAATTAGGTTGTTCATGGAGACACTACAAGGCACTGGTGTAGACTGGTTCTACTGCTTGCAGGCTAGATCAGTGACTGATTGGGACACTCTGAAAGATAAATTTGAAGCCAGGTTCAAGCCTATAGAGGATGTGCATGCTTTGCTAGCCCAGCTCACTCAGATGAAGAAAGAGCCTCATGAGCCTATGAGAGACTTCACTTCCAGGTTCAACAAGCTGAAGCATAGGATTCCCATGATCGCCCAACCGACACCTCAGAATCTCATGTGTTTCTTCATCAACTCACAGCTACTTGAAGTGAGTTTTCTATTGAGACAAGCTAGACATATAGAACTTGAGGCTTCTCAGGACTTGGCTACCGAGGTAGAAGATAACCTTATCTTGCTAGGAAAGATAAGGAGAGACCCTAATAAAGGTAAATTCTCTTCATCTTCTAAGTATTCACCTGCAGTCACCACTGACCCAATGATGCAAAAACTGGCAAATGAATTGTTAGCCTTGAAAAGGCAAATGGCACAAGGTATGTCTTTTACTCCTCTATATAAAGATATACCAAGGAGGACATTCCCCAATCAGCCATATCAAGGCAATGCTGCCAGAAGTTGAGGGCAGCCAAATCACCTTCCTCCCCTACAGAGGAACCTTGCCCTTGAAGCACCTCCAACCAACTCAGCAGTTGGATATTTGGAAACAAAACATGATTTCTCTTTTCAACCTGAGTTTGATCAAGAAGAATCAGATGGTGACTCCCACATTGGTTTCTTGAACTATCAGGATAAACCTAAAAGAGAAGGCAATGCAGTTGAAGGGTCATATGCTATGTTCACCCGGTCCCAGAACCAGTCAGCTCAGCAAGCTGATAAAAGAAAAATAGAGAAGCGACCTCAACCAACAATTTCAATTGCTGAACGTGGAACCACTCTATCTTTCTAGCCAAAGGACTTGGTGGTTTCTAAAGAAGTGAGTATCCCAAATGGTTCTACAACTTTTACTTCAATTTCGTAGTCCAGTCTTCCCGTCCCTCCCAAAACCCACAAAGATGAATTCCCATCCTCTGTGCCTAGTCCAATTCAGTCATTTGACATAAATGATCATGTCAAAAAGACCAAAAGTCAAATGATTGAATTTGAAGTCTTGCATTCCAACCCCAATCAGTTGGACAAGTTGGTACAAGATGTCAAAACCTAAACGTCAGCCCTTGAAGCTCAAATTTTGTTTAAGTTTCTAGGCAGGGGTGATTACTTCTTGACCACAGAGGACATCCATGTTCCTAGAGACAAAAGTATGGTAGGTGGTGATCCAAGAATTGATTCAAACCAGACATCAAAAGGATTGGTAGGGCACAGTACAAATGAAAAAGGGTCTTCCATCTCTAATGATGAGAAATCTAACAGAAGATCTGTTTTTGATGATGTTTGGATCCGAAAAATGGATGGTAGCAATTCCTCTACAAGTGTTGGGGCCAAGTTGGTGTTGATATCTCCTAAGGGGGATATTCTTCCTTCTTTACATGAGTTTTAGTTTAGCAACACCAACACTACTGAGTATGAATCTCTATTACTCAAATGGGGAGCTACTCGAGACAAAGGAGATGCCGAGTTGATGGTATGCCAGGCATCTGAAGGGGACAATCAAGACATGTGTTAGATTGAACTATCAAAACAACAAATTATAGTAATAGACCAGGCTGTTGCCCATCGAAATCAAAAAAAGGGACTCCGTAGGAGAACCCAGATTCATGGTCCTCAGACTAGAAAACAAGTCTTGCCAAGGGGCAGCAAGAGAAGAGAACTAAGAGGAAGACATAGGAGATTGATTTCCTAGTGGAGAGTTCCATTTTCTTGTCATTGATTCTGGGGACAAAATGGTTTCCTACTATTTTATTAGGATGTCACACCATTTTCACTGTCTCATAGTGGGCGGCATCTAAAGCGCTTCAAATCTTGAGGCATCAGATAAGATCATCTGTACATATGTATATTTGTATAGTCTTTAGCTCTATTTTGTGATTTTCATTTTAATTTTTTGGAGCCTTTATTTTTGGGTATCATGACTCCATAGCCCAATGGCATGCTTCTAAGGCACTGGAGATTCTGGATTCTACTCCCTTCAATAGATTTTTGTAATAGAAGGAAGTTCCCCAACTGGAGCCAGCTGTTGTCCCCAAAAAATGCCACTCATTTTTGGGACAACCTACAGATCAAAATCCTCTCTTCCCCTTTCAAAAATTGTTCTGAGCATTCAGGTTCTTCATTTTTCAAAGCTTTCTCAAAAATTTATGGACTCTGCAGGCTTGAATCTATGGACCCAGCAGTAGGTTCAACGGGTTCATGGTTCAATGGCTCGATTCAACCAAACAGTTCAATACTTATTTCATCAGCTTGGTTCATTCAATTGAATCATCAGCTTGAACCATTTTTTATTCAACTAATTGGTTCAATGTTTTGGTTCAAAGACATGGTTCAAAGGCAAGTTTAATGTTTGGTTCAATACTTGGTTCAATCGGCAGGTTCAAGGGGCTGCCCCAAAGCCAAAGGAACAAGTGCCCTTATGGAGGGCTGTGAACTGAGCCAAGTGCCCTTACGGAGGGCAGTGAGAAAAAGCGGACAAAGTGAACTCCTTTGGAAAAGTGAACAAGCCAAAAGACAAAGTGAAATCCTTCGGACAAATTATTGGAAGGAATTTGCCTGAAAGATAAAAGATAAATCCTGCTAAGAGAAAGATATCTTGATTAGCTCAAATCACAATAAGAAGAGACAAAGTTGGAAAAGACAAAAGTAGAAAGCAAAGGAAAATCTTGACTGAAGAGAAAAGCCCATGGAAAAGCACTTATGGAAAAAGACAAAGTGCAGTGGAATACGTCACTTGTCCTGTTATGGCTCAGTGAAATGTGAAGAGTGTTTGCATCCGTCATGCAAGAGCGGCAATTTTTGCCACCCTTGCATCTTTTAGCCTCTTCCATGCAGGAGTGGCAAATTTTTCCACCCATGCATCCCGTTTCATCTCCTCCAGGTGTAAGGGTGGTGATTTTTTCCACCCTTGCATGTTATTCTTCTTCAACATACGTTAGTGACAATTTTTGCTGCCAACATTTTTTCTCCCTGACGTGCACAGGCGGCAATTCTTGCTGCTTATGCACAAAAACTTCTCCAATATGCAAGGGCAGAAATTTTTTCTGCCCATACTTTCCTTCTCTCTTCCTCCCTTTTTCTCATGCACTTTTGTCATGTAAAAGTGCATGCAATTTTGTAATGTGTAATTACATGTAAAAAATCTGAAAAAATATCTCAAAAGTCAAAGATGACTCATCTTTGACCAAGATATTTTTATATTATAATCTTTTTAATTTTGAAGGTTTCTCCCTATATATAGAGGGGACCTCTTTTGTAAAAAGGATCTCTGATAATTGAGAGCAAAAACTCTGCTAAAATTGAGACACTTCTTGAGACTCTGTGCTCAACTTGTAAATCATATTTTGTGGAATGAATGAGAAGTAGGTTTATTTCAGACTTTGTGTTGAAGTTATCTGCATTATTTAGGAAATAGTTCTTATGTCCTCTTTCCTGATAATCTCTTATTTGTTTGATTTAATAAGCAAAGTGTGTGTGTTGATATTATCTGAGGACATTTCTAAAAGATAAAAGAGAGAATTTGAGCTACTTTTATCTTTGTGATCCTTTTATCCTTTGTAGTTTCAGGTGAAGACTTTGTGCTTCATTTCACTCTACGATTACGTGTATTCTGAATCGATGAAGGAGACAATGGAAGACTTTGTGCTTACGTAGGTTTCTTTGTTAACTTTTTCACTTACTTCAGGTGATTTTTTGATCTACGCTAGATACCATTCCTCAAAGAAGAGGAATGTTGTTGGCCAACGACCAGGATTTCTCTCTTGTTTCTTGGACATCACCTCTGAAAAAAGAGAGGTGGATGTTGTTATACCACCTCAAGTATTATTTTATACTTAATTATATATGCATATAGTGTATAAATATTCATAGGGAACCTCCCCTTGATGAGAGGAGAGATTTACCTCATCCAAATCTGGTAAACCCACACTTTTCATGGCGTAAATCTCCCTATGCTGTGGTTGATATACCCATTTTGTCATCAGTTAGTTGACGACAAAATATTCACCCAACACCTTACATCCTTCATCATAAATGTATTAGACATATTATCTAATTGGAAATAACTTGGTTACTAATAATTAGCATAGGTATAATATGGGTTGCTGACATATTCTTAAGAGCTACAAGATGTACCTTCATTGTATCGAACCTACATATGTTGATAAAAATTAAAAGGATTGTCATTTGTAATGGATTCATCACATAATTTGTGGAAATGCCTCATTATTTAGGGACTAAAAATGATTAATGGATTAGACCAATTTATTTATGTTATTTTTATAAATCTATAATCATCTGTTAGATAGAAGTGACTCCATTATACGAGTCAATATTAATCCAAATTGGACATTTATTTATGTTCATGCAAGTTGATACCATAGATCATTCTTATACTCTTTTAAATTTAACATTTAAATTGAAAAAAATAATTTTACTTATTTTAAATGGTTTATGAATATAAAGATGGAGATATTTTATCAAATTTAAATGATAAATTTCAAGTGTTATTCTCTTATCGATATGACATCTTAACTGAATAATGAAAAAAAAAAAGTTAGTTGTGTTTTATGGAAAGTGTTGTAAGTGGTGTGTTACACTTAACATGAGGCCTTGAAGTATGTGAAAACTCAAAAATAAGTTAAATAGCAAGCATGTAGAATGGGTATCTTTATTTCATTGTTATACTTTTGTGTTGAATCATAAATCAAGAACACAGAATTAGGTAGTTGATGCCTTAAGTAGGAGAGTGGTAGTTTTAACTACTATGGTGAGTGTAGTTATATTTGAAGTTATTTAGGAATTATATTATATTGATCCAAATTTTAGAATGATAATTAATAAATGAATAAATAAATTACCAAGTGATACAAGTACCATTCATGATGAATATATTATATAGGTTGGTTATCTCTACAAATGTAAATAATTACATATTATAGTTGAGTCTCCAAGAGATAGTATTATAATATAATTTCATTGTGGTTGTTTGGAAGGACATTTTGCTAAGACAAAGACAATATATTTGGTGGAGGATAAGTATTTTTAGTAAAAAATAAAGAGATATGTGGTGAAATATGTTTCAAGGTGCAGGATATGTCAGGTGGATAAAAGACATGCACAAAATATAGGGATGTACATGCTATTAGTAGTTTTAAGAGAACCATGGACATATTTGAGTGTGGATTTTGTTTTGGGATTAACAAAAACACAAAGAGGAAATGATTCAATTTTTAATTTTGTAGATAGGTTTTATAAGATGATTCATTTTATGTCATGTAAGAAAGCTAATGATTCCAAGTTAGAGTTTGAGAACTAAATTAAGGATGTTGTGAGATTACTTGGTGTTCCAAAAATCATTACATAATATAGGGAAAAAATTTCTAAGTCATTTTTAGAAGACATTATGGAAGAATATAGGAATTAAGATACAATTTAGTATTGCATACCACCCAAAAATAGATGGATAAATAGAATTTTTGAAAAGGATATTAGGAAATTTATTGAGATGCATAGTCAGAGTAAAGCCCTAGAAATAGGATTTGGATTTACCATAGTCTGAGTTTGAATATAGTAGTTTAGTGAATAGATCAATAGTAAAAATGACATGTTAGATTATTTATGGTAAAAATCCTATGGGTGTTTTAGATTTGGTATAATTACTAATTGAAGAACAAGTTAGTGATAATGCATCAGCATTTACAAAGCGTATACAATAATTGTAAGAGGAAATAAGAATAAAATTATAGGAAAGTAATGAAAAATATAAAGTAGCAGTAGATTTTATAAGAATATTAAAATTACTTGAATAAGGAGATTTAGTGATGGTTTATTTTAGGAAAGAAATATTTTCAAAAGGCACATACAACAAGTTGAAGTACTAAAAAATTGTACCATGTAGAAAAATGAAGAAAATCAATTATAATGTTTATGAAGAATGTTTACCATGAAATTTTGATATCTCTCTATTATTTAATATTTAAGATATATATGATTTCCATGATGAATATGGTGAAGGGTAAGAATATGAAGAATTAGATTTTTAAGTTTAGCATGTACCAAAAAAAGAAGAAATAAAAGATACTGCAGGTTCTATATAAGAGGATAGTAAACACAAGGAAAAGAAGTTATAATAGGGATATGGTACATTAGGAAGGATTAAATTATAAAGAAAGCATTAAAATTTTATAATAGGAGGTGAAGAATGTTGACAAGAATAAATGGTAGTAGTACAACTAGAGCAACTCGTAAGAGCTGAGTTGTTTAAAACCAGAGGAGAATGATGTGAAAAATGAGTTCAAACTTTTAGAGGCCATATATTCTTATGTGTAGCTCCATTTTAACTCTCCTTTGTTCCCAAATAACCATCTTGAAAATTTTGGTGTAGCCATAACCAGCCATATCTAGTTAATGACATTTTTGATATTTTTCTAAGGCCATATGTGACCATTTGAGAGTCTAAAAATGTGTTTTTGTAATTTTGGGTTATTTTATATTTTTTCGAAATTGTATATTTTTATAACTATATGTTAAATTTAGTTAAAATTTGTCCAATATGTTAATTTTATTTTTAGAATATTTTTGGATATTTTTAAGGCTACACACACATTCATGCAAAACTTACTAAGAATAATAGCTACTAAGAATAGTAGGTTCAATTTTTTTTAGAGTTTTAAATTTTTCATGTCAACTCCAATTTTGATTTGAGGTTTATGTATGCATGTGTATGTAATTATTTTATTCATTAAATATGATAAATATAGAGTATTATTTTAGAAGTATAGTGCCTATTAATTTCTTTACCTTTATAGTATTCAAGTTCATTACAAGAGAAGTAAAATGACTCTGGTTCCAAGTGTGTGGGATTTGTAACAATAAATCCTTGAAGTCTTTCCTGAGTTAGGTAATTGTACACTATTTTGTATTACTCTTTCATCCATTTGAGTTAAATTAGATCAAACATGAAAATAAATACAAATCTAATATTCCATCTATGAAATTAATAAAATAAGCACATAACACTCTTTTTCATCTTCTAATGCATCCCTTGGAAATTTTTAGAGTTTAAAAATCATCAGGGTACACATTCGGTGTCATTATAGATAATAAAAAATTACATAAGCACACATTTTTCAACATAAAATTTTTATTCTATACAAATTTATGGAATTTATAAATTTCAGCCATAGCATGTTGGCAGTCAGATTTTTATGGAAGTGAACCCATCACTTCTAGAGATTTATTTTAGTATGAAAAATAAAATAACAACTAGGTTTTCTCATTTTCATCTCTCTTTGGGTTTATTTAAAATATATTACTTGTCTAGTTACTTACTATACATTTAGTATTATCTATAGCTTGTGTTAGATGTACTTATTTTATTTTTATATTAATTTATAAACCTAGATTGTGTTCTATTTTTGAATCATAATGTAGAATTAGTTTTTCATTATTTTCATTTTAGTTAACACAAAACCATTATAGTCATTCATGCAAAGGGAGAGATGCAATACACAAATGAAATGAGAATAGAGAGATAAGTTTATAGGATCAATAGATACCACAAGTATCTAAAAGTATTTTCACACATCTATTTATTGGGGGTAATAATACAAAAAATAATATCATATGTTGGCTCATTCAAAATCAATAGTGGTACCCTAGAGTCTATGAATTTGATATTATAATGGGTTTAAGTAAGATTAAAATGAAAAAAATGGAATTGTCATGGAAGGTACCAAAAGAATAATAGAGGTGGGTATAAAGGGGAATATCAAGGAGGAATGGGATACATATAGGATATTACAATTCCCACACTACAAAAAATGTATATATGGATCACATAAGAAATGTGTTTTTTTCCATGAGTCTAAGACACATGAATGATTTGGTTATCACAAAGGTTCAATAGATTATAATAATGATATAATGATAATGAATGAATTGTAGGATGAGAGCAAATAATAGTTTGATTAATTATTCAATGACACAACTAGAGAATAAATATAACGCAAAATTCATTAGGAATTAACTATCCATAACCATAATAGATTACTAAAATGAAAATAAATGTAGTAAATAAGTGGTGTATATTAAAAAATAAACTAATATCTATGATTATGCTAGCATTCCTCTATTTACTACATTTTTTTATAAATGTACCCCTGAAACAAATCAAATTTCACCTTACCAAGTGATTTGGTCAATATAGCTGCTATCAGTGAATCTATTAGCTAATACTAAAGCTAAATGTGGTGGTTCAAGATTTTTTATTCAATGTAATGGCACAAGACCTAAAAGTGTTTGGTTATTTCATGAATCAATAGATTCTTGACAAGCTTTAAGACACCCTGACTATCACAAAAAAGGATTGGTGGTTGATCTTCAAGAATGTCTATGTCAAACAAAATGTGATGTAACCAAATTACTTTGCACATATATCCTTATGTAACACAATGTTATAACTTAGTGTATGAGAGAGTAACTATTTATTATTTCTTAATAATCTACTAAACCAGTCTAAATATGAGATGAAAGATATACCCTGAAGTTGATTTTTTGTCATCAACAAATCTAGTAGATTTTGAGTTTGTTTAACCCTATAAGAATAAATGTGAGTTATTATTGTATTCCAGACCATAATCTACTATACCTAGGACATATCTCTAAATGTTATTTATTACAACCCAATGAAACTTCTTTGGATCCTGTATGAATCTCAAAAGATAGATGATAGCAAAACATATATCTTATTTGGTAGATGTCAAGTAAATGAGACTCCCAACAAGTTTCTTGTAGTGACTTTCATCTACTTGAGGATAATCATGAAATTGGGATAGTTTCAAACTTTTCTCTATCATATTTGAAAATGGTTTACACTCTATCATCTCATATTTATCATGTAGGGTCTTGGCATATTTTACTTCTGAGATAAAAATGTGTTTCTTATTTTTCCATATCTCTAAGCCAAGACAATAATGAAGTATCCCCAAGTCTATCATGTGAAATTATTTCTTCAAGTTTTTATTTACTTATTCAATGAGATCATCTAGACATCATGTGATCAAACATCATCCACATATAAAAAAATAATGATAATCTATATCACTACCTTCTTGATATACAAATTTGAATCTGAGGGGATACAAATGAATCCATTCTACTATAGATGATCTTATATTTTAAAGTACCATGCTTTTATTTCTTACTTAATTTCATAAAGTGACTTAATTAGATGGCATACCCTTTGTGGATGTTATTCATAAATGAATCCTTTTGGTTGAGTCATATACACTTCTTCTTTGATATCATGATTCAGGAATGTACTTTTTATGTCCATTTGCTAAATCTTCCATCCATTTTATGTTGTGAGTTCACAAAGAACTCTGATGGTCTTGATCATAGAAGTGGGTGAAAACATCTCCTATTAATCTATTATTTATTATTTAACATACCCCTTTGTAATAAGTCATGCTTTATATTTTCTAATTAATCTATATGCCTTGTATTTTATCTTGAAAATCCACTTGTAGCCAATAGATTTATTCATTATAGGAAGATAGACAAGTTACCACATACCATTTTTTAGTAGGGATTCAAATTCAACATCCATGGCCTTATTCCATTAAAGTTGACATAAATAATCTTGAAATGTCTTTGGTTTAGTGTTATCAACTAATAAACTCATCAATGCAAGATTAACTTCATTTCTCACTTGTCTTCTTATTTGAACTATTGATGAAGTATTTAGATTATATTTCAAGTGTGTGTCCATGATGGTGCATTCTACCCATTTTGGACATCGATAGAGCTACTGAGTCAATGAAGAATTATCTTCTAAATTTCTAAGATCAACAAATAATTCTCCTTACAGCTCAGCTTCTTTATGATAAAATTCTTCATTCTCCTAATCTAACTATGGGAATAGTCTATGAAAGGTGGTATGTTATGACTCTTTCTATGGAAATGAGTCAAATGATGACTTGTCATAAACCACATCTCCACATTCACAAATATTTTTTGTCTCAGGATCCATGATATGATATTCTTTTGAGGTAGTATTATAACCCAATAGAAGGCACATAAGAGTATTCAATTTGATCTTATTCCTTTTTTTCACTGGGACATGTGTATATGATATACAACCAAATACCCTTAAATGGGAGATTGAAGGTTTATGATCAATCTATAATTATTATGGTGTCTTATCTTCCAAGTCTTCACAGGTGCCCTATTGAGAAGATATATGTCTATTTGAACTACTTCTGCATAGAATGATGCCTCTAACTTCATACTAGAAAGCATTCAATGAGTTATTTCCATGACTGAATGGTTGTGTTACTCTATAATTCCATTGTGTTGGGATGTATAGGGAGTAGTGAGATTTTTTTTGATGTCATGTTGCTTCAAGAATGATAATAATTCCTTTGATGTGAATTCCCCCCTCGATTTAAGTAGAGGAGATGAAGAGGCCTCCCTAACTAGGTAACAAGCTGGTAGAAAACCTTAAAATGAGTAAAGTCTTCATTATCATTACCCATGTCTTTAGAGATAAATCATAAATGAATAACTATAAGTACTTGAATCCTTTGAAAGAAGTAGGCATGAGTTTATATAGATTGGTATGTACTACATCGAGACAATTTTTAGCATGTGAGGAACTTGATTTGAATAGAACCCTATGTTATTTGTTAGAAAAGCATCCAAGTCATATAGGTAAATAATGGGACAACTAAGGGAGTCCACATAATATTGCCTTAAGCTAAGCTGGTATAAGGAGCTAGTAAAAAGTACCCATATCAATAATGTGAAGTAGATTTTTCATAGAGGTAGAGAGAAATAACATCAGATGAAACTACGTTTAAGGAAAATAATTGATCATTAAAAAAACTCTATCAATGATCTTACCTTATCATGAGAGGAGACAAGATTTTTGTTCCATTCTTGATCAAGAATTCTACTTTAACCTTATGATTTAAGAGTTGACTTACAGATAAGAGATTTATTATCAAGCTATGGACATATAATACCTTTATGAGAGTACAAGTTCTTATATTCAGAGGAATGGTGACATTTCTAATTTCTTCCATAATATACTCTTTATCATCTACAATCTGAACCTAATCACTAGCGGGTTACTTCATCAGAGAATCAAAGAGCTCTTTACATCCTATCATATTCTTTCTATTTCTAGATTTGATCAGCCAAACATTACTCATTGGTGATGACATTTGGGAGACAAGAATTACATTCTTATATGTCATGTCATAATATACTTTTACTGGTACCTCCTTTTCATATTCATCATCATGTTGATGTTGTGATACTATATGTCCACATTACTTTCATCATTGAGGATGTAATTTGGATTTATGTGAATCATCTCCACTAGATGTACCCTCTTAACTGGATGAGCCTTATGTCAAGGCATTATACTAGCAATGATCAGTGTGAGGCATATTGGTGTGAAAAATATGACAAAATCATTTTACCTTATAAGATTTTTTTTGTTCTTGTGACTACTTTGGTGGTCCTTTCAGGATATTTAAACCACTTTACTTGTAAATTAGGGATTTATCCTTGAACTTATCTTACACAGACTATATGGCTTCTTATTGTTGAAGTAAATTCATTAGTTATTTCAAATACATTACTTGATTTATATTATTTAATATTTTGATACATGTGTGAAATTAAGAGGGGAGAGATCTTAATTTGATTAGAACTAATATCTTTCCATCAATCATTTATCTAAGTACAACTAGTTCTACATGAATTTCTACCACTTGACATAAATAAGCACTCCTCAACTTTCACTCCATCTTTCATACTAAGAGTATAAAGCTTAAACTAGAGATGGAGGATCTTAATCTAGTTTTTCACCTCATAAATAATGGAAAAAATGCCCAATCATCCTGTGATGTTGATGCATCTCGAATATGATGTTGAACCTCATTGGTAACACTGAGTGTGATCAACATCAAGGCTTAGGCATTTGACTTGACATATTATGTTTGCTCATTAGCTCTAGTAGGATAGGTCACTGTACTAGTGATGATGCCTCTTACTTCTTTGAATTAAAGAATCATTCACATCTTCATAATCCATGCAATAAAATTTATCCCTTTGATAAGTTGGGCATCAAACAAGATTAATTTTGGTGCAAATATTATCTTTACTTATTTATACAAGATTTCAAAATCAAAATAATATTTTATTTCTTCAAAATTATTCTATGTACAAACAAGTGTACCTTTTTCAAGCAGATTAAAATCACCTTCATTTCTCTTGTAACAAGAGTTATCTTCTTGGGAGCAATAGTCATAGGATTTTTTTTCCTTCATTAGAGGGGCAATAGTAGGATCCTTTACCACATGAACCTTCATGATAGGCTCTATTTTTTTCTATTTTAGGATTCTTAGGCTTAGTGGAAGAGATATCAAATTTGAGTCACATTATTCAATGATATATGCATGTATTACTCTACTTTATCATGGTCAATTCAAGCCTAACCTCAACACTTCTATTTACAGCCATATATTGTGCCACTGCATTCAAACATAGTTAGAATGTTGCTAATGACTAATTAAATTCCATCCACCAAGTGATCCATGATTTCTATCAAAACCAATTCCCCAATTATAATTCTAGTGATCACAAGTTTGGATCATAGCAGTCTCCAAACACCTCCAGTATTGTCCCCTTGGATAGAATGCATTGATGTTTCCATCACTTCTAATCCACACATATAATTCTTGCACACATCCTCTCTATATTGCTATGATACCATATGAGGTCAAATAATGCTTTGATTGATTATTCAATGACAAGTAAGATAATAAATACATTGCAAAATTGGTTAAGACATAACTATCCATAACCATAATATATTACCAAACTATGGCTAACTGTAATAATTAAATAGTGTATATTACAAAATAGTGTAATATCTCTAATTACGCTAGCATAGGCATGCTACCAAATAAATGTGCACACCACCCAAATAAGATTATGTCGCCTCTAGAACTAATGATGATATAACATGAAATGTATACACCCCAATGTCAAAAGTTAAAATATATAAATTTGAGGAAACAAAGAGATGACAAATACTATTTTTAAAACTTTAAAAATATCAATAGGTAGTGTAAGATCAAAAGTAGCTACATAAAAATAGTTATGTAAGAGATGCTTTTGTAGAATATACAAATAAAATATTAAAAAAAATAAAAAGCAGTAAACACTCTAAATGAACAAGAATTCGTGATGATAAAAGAATGAACAATGAAAAAATTGAAAAAATAATAGTGATGCTGACTATCCCAAATATATAAAAATAATAATAAAGTAAAATATTAATAAAAAATATTGAATATTTAAAAAATGGTATGATTTGAAGAGAAAGAAGGATTAAGGTTGAAGCATATGTCAAAAATGAAAATAACAGTCTTAAAAATTATTAGATAAATTGACATAATTATATAAATATTAGAATACAAAAATGAAGGTAAAAAGAATTAAAAAGTACAAAATGAAAAGAAAAATAAAAAAATAAAATGTAAAAATAATATTAAAATAGAGAACGGAAAGAAAAAGATTAAATGTATTTAAAAAGAAAATAAGTTGAAAAAAGAAAACACTAATAATGAATGTGCAATTGAAAAGTTTAGAAGTGAAAGATGTATTTCTAAATTTGGTTGCAAATATAAATGTGATACTAGAAAACACTTGGAAGACATTTGCAAGCATTAGTAGATGACACACTAAATTCTCTATAAAAATATTAGTATGGAAAAGGTACACATCCTAAGAATTAAAAAGTATATTTTGAAGTAATATGAAAATATGATAATAATACATCATATGTGATGTATTGTTGAATTTTTAATGGTTCATATATTATATTAGAGTGTTTGACTCGGAGATTAAATAACATTTGATGGAAAGGAAATAGCGCATTTAACAAACATTACCTAATGATGAATAACTCAATTATTTGTTCGGGATTGACTAAGAGAGAATAATAATTTAATTGGCATCATGTAATGAGGAAACTACGATCTGTTCTGTAATCATTGTCCATGTTTCAAGCCATCTTTTATGTTCATCCACACCTTCTCTATTACAAAATGCCAATGGCATTTACGACTAATTCCTAGTTGATAAATTAATTTACTCGCAGACCCAACATTTTCAAAAGTGCAAAGAAGCACGTCTAGGTCTACAAAGAGCTTCGATAGTAGTCTTATTTAGTGGATATAAAGTACCTAAAACTTAGTAGAAAATACCCCAAATATGTTATTCCACATTTCCCTTATATCAAACTCAGAAACGGCTGAACATCGGTGAAGAAACGTGTGCTGTCATCGCAGTAGAGTTTTTCGTCTTCGTTGGAGCCGAGCCATGGGAGAGAATCAAAACAAAATGAATCCGAATCTATGCTTGGACTTGTTGTTTCATTGTTACCCGTTGTTGGGCATTCTACACTCTCACCAATATTGTTCAAATTGGAGTAATCTTTTTGTTGATTCATGCGAGGAAGGATTGAACTCATCTGATTTGCCATCGTATGGATGTTCTAATTGTTTTGGTTCCGCTGGACCAGCGATTGAATCTCTTTGAACATTTAGTTTACGACGGTGTCAACTAAATCGTGTGGGAGATTCAGATTCCACTTGACCCACCGATAGCTTATGTTTTGGCTCCGACTTATCCATGTCTTCGCACGCCAATTTCTTGCTCAGATGAATATTCCAGAAGTGCTTTACGTCGCTGTCTGTTCTCCCTGGCAAACGTGCAGCAATCAACGGCCACCTGCACCAAATCTGTTCTTTTAAACTTTTCGATCCATTCGTCAACCTTAATTGAAAATAGGATATTGCGGCCTGCAAAAGCTCTTACTAAATTGTACCTGTTTCCAAGCAGTTTATGAAGTCTTACAATGAGCTCTTCTTCGTCTGCTGAAATATGGCCTCGCTTCAAATTTTGACGGAGATGATTCATCCACCTCAATCTGCGACTCTTTCCGCACCGCATCAGACCTGCACACAATATAATGTTATAAAAGTGTAATAAAATTTGACTCTTCAAATTATGTGCAAAACTAGGCGAATACCATGCAATTTGAAAGTCAATTTGTAAGCAAACAGAAAAACTGTAGCTAAAAACGTAACCCAGAACGATAAGAATACTGAAAAGAATAAGTTCAATCCCCCCAAAAAAATAAAATAATGAAAGGATATAAGTTCAACCCGATTTTTGTCAGAATCAAGAGAGCATACAAAACAAGAACTCAAACAAATAAATAAGAACTGAACAATTGCTACAGCAATTTTTTGAAAGAAAGAGATTCTATTGGTCTTCAATATTCCTTGCTTACAATGATACGCCCAAGCGTCTTTAAATAGATTTGAATCCATACAATAATTAGAAAAATAAAATCAAGACTAATTTTAGTTTTTACATGCAAACTAACTCTCTAACAAATTCTCTAACAGTTTAACTAACTGTTTGTTAACTAACTGATCACTAACTGATTGTTCACAACTGCATGTTCACTTCTGCATGCATGAGGAGTGGAGAAATTAAACTTCAGTTCCACTTGACCTTCTAACACTCCCCCTTAATTTCTACCACTTACAATTTTAGCATTTACAATGCCTAAATTTTGTCTCAAACAATCAAAGGTCTCTTTTGGTAATGCCTTTGTAAATATGTCTGCTAATTGATCTTCAGATCTGCAGAAGTCCAGATGGATTTCTCCATTGTTCACTAACTCTCTGATAAAGTGAAATCTTGTATCAATGTGTTTGCTCCTCTTGTGAAACACATAATTTTTTGATAAAGCGATTGCTAATTTATTATCACAGAAGATTGGTGTTGACTCCTTCTATGCTTGTAATAAATCTTTCAATATTCTTCACATCTAAGTTGCTTGACATGCTGCTGATGTGGCTGCGACATACTCTGCTTCAGCTGATGAAAGTGTCACTATAGGTTGCTTTTTAGATGCCCATGTGACCACACATGTGCATAAAAGAAAGACATATCCAGAAGTACTCTTCCTATCATCAACGCTACATGCAAAATCACTATCTCTAAAACCAATCAAACTAAAATCGTTAGTTTTAGAATATAAAATTTCATATTCTGTAGTTCCTGCCACATATCTCAATATCTTTTTTCCAACTTGCCAATGTGAGTCTTTCGGTGACTCCATGAATCTTGAGATTAAACTAATCCCATAACTGATATCTAGTATAGTCGCTGTAAGATACATCAAACTGCCAACTAGCCTTTTGAATGTTGTAGAATCAACATTAGACCATTGGTCTTCTTTGCTAAGTTTAGTCCCTGTAGCAACTAGTGTAGGTGTTGGTTTACAATTCAGCATCTTAAATCTTCTTAACACATCCTTTGCATATTTAGTTTGACAGATAAAAATTCTTTTCTCTGATTGTACAACTTCTATTCCCAAAAAATACGTCATTAATCCCAAATCTGTCATTTCAAATTCTTTCTTCATTGCTGATTTAAAAGTGTCTACAGACAAATTTCTAGTAAAAATCAAATCATCAACATATAAACACACAATCAAAATCTGACCTTTGTTGATTTTTATGTACAAAGAAGGCTCACTATCACTTCTGCTAAGAATCAATCCTGCTATACCGTGCTCTTGGTGCTTGTTTAAGACCATAAAGAGCCTTCTTCAATTTGTAAACTTTTTTTTCATGTCCTTGTACTTCATAACCTATGGGTTGTTTCACATATACTTCTTCATATAGAAATCCATTCAAGAAACCTGATTTTACATCCATTTGATATACCTACCAATTATTTTGAGTAGTTATTGATAATACCATTCTAACAGTATCCAATCTAGCAACTAGTGCAAATGTTTCATTTTAGTCAACTCCATGTTCTTGTGCAAAACCTTTTGCTACTAACCTTGCTTTGTGCTTTTTAACATTTCCATCTACATCAAATTTAGTCTTATAAACCCATTTGACTCCAATACAATATTTACCTTCAGGTAAAATAGTTAGATTACATGTTTGATTTCTTTCAATAGCATTCAACTCTTCATCCATTGCTTTTATCCAATGTTTTTCATTAATTGCTTCTTCATAATACATAGGGTCATGAATAAAAAGAGCAAAATTTGAAACCAAATCTAATTTCTCTTCTTCATGATTATAAATCTCATTCAAACTTCTCATTTTCTTACCTTTAATTCTTGATCTTAAAGTAGCAAGAGTTGGATTTGATTCATCACTTGTGAATTTGGAGTAGGGTGACATGCATGTCCTGATGATTCACCTTATTCAAACCTTCTAGGTGTTCTTATTGGTGTGCTTGTGCCTGCTTGTGGAGAGGATTGTTCTCCTTGCAAATTTTGTTTTTCAAAAACTTCTTCATCCTGTGAAATTGGTGCTCCAACTGTGATGATGCTACCATCCAATGCTTTTGCTTTCTTAAATTCAACATCTCTGCTTATAATCACTTGCTTTGAAATAGGGTTATACAACTTATAAGCTTTTGATTCTTCAGAATAGCCAATAAAAATACATTTCTCACCTCTATCATCAAGTTTATTTCTCAATTTAAATGGTATAAGAGAATATGTAACACAACCAAAAATTCTAAAATGATATACACTATATTTCTTACCACTCCATGCTTCTTGTGGAATTCGATCTCTGACACTCTTTGTTGGGCATCAGTTCAGAATATACACTGCACATGCTACTGCTTTTGCCTAATATTCATTTGACAAGTGTTTGGCATTCAACATGCTTCTTGCCATCTCCATGATTGTTTTGTTCTTTCTTTCTGCTACACCATTTTGCTGTGGTGTGCACCTTGTAGTCAACTGTCTTTTGATTCCATGATACTTGCAAAAATCTTGAAATTGATTAGACATATATTCACCTCCTCTATTTGATCTCAGAACCTTGATATAGTGGCCACTCTGCTTTTCAACTATTCCCTTGAATTATTTAAACTTTCCAAAGGCTTCAAACTTATTTTTGAGAAAGTATATCCAAGTCTTTCTACTAAAGTCATCAATGAAAGTTAGAAAATAAGTACTACCTCCAAATGATGGAGTTTGCATTGGTCCACATAAATCACTATGGACTAACTCCAATATTACCTTAGCTCTATATGAGCCTCCTACTGGAAAGCTCTCTCTATGTTGTTTTGCCAGAATACAACTGTCACATGAACTTTTTGGCTTTTCTATTGGTGGTAAACCCTTCACCATACTTTTCTTCTGTAACAAATTTAAACCTCCAAAATATAAATGTCCATACCTTAAGCGCCATAGCCATGATTGGTCTAGCTATATGGATTTGAAGTGGGCTTCCTCTTCTCCTTGGATGCACTGAATATGAAGAGGGAACATCCGATTCTTGGTCATCTCCACTTTATCTATCAACCTGTCACTTAGAAACTTGTCCAATATTGTGCAAACATTATCCATAAAAGACACTCTGTAACCTTTCTGTACTAACTGTCCAATACTCAAAAGATTATATTTTAGTCTAGGTACAAAATAAACATCAGGTATAAACCTTCTTTCACCATTCTTGGCCAAAACATTTATGACACCTTTACCCATGACATCTACTATGATATCATTTCCTAATTTCACTTCTAAATTTACAGAATCATCAAGACTAACAAAAAAAATTTTATTTCCTATCATATGATTATTATATCCACTATCTAAGAACCAAATATCTTTAGTTTTTTCTTGAGTAACATTACAAGTAAGAAACATGCTTCCAGGATTAGAACTAGATTCACCTAGATTAGAACTAGATTCACCTGTGTAATTAGCATTCTGCTTGTACACATATCCTTGTTTACTTCTGTAGTCACTTGCATAATGACCATATTTCTTGCAGTAATAACATTGAATATTAGATTTATCAAACCTTTGTGAACCTTGCTAGAAGTGATTGTTTCCACGTCCTTTACTACTGTAGTTTTGATTACTGTTCTCACCTTTATATGAATTGTTCCTTCCATATCTACCTCTGCCTCTTCCTCTGAAGCTTGACCTGGCTCCTCCTCTTCTTCTGCCAACTGATACCTATGACTTGAAGGCATTCTCAAGAGAAGTGTTATTCCTATTCATTCTGGATTCATGTGTTAACAAAGAACCCATTAATTCATCTACAGATAACTGTTCTAAATCCTTGGTTTCCTCAATAGCTACAACTATTGCATCAAATTTACTGGGTAAACACCTGAGTATTTTCTCTATGATCTTCTAATTCATCATAGATTATCCATTAGATCTAATTTGATTCACTATATTCAAAACTTGACCCATAAACTGGTCTATAGATTCTGATTCATTCATTTGCAAATTTTCAAAAGTTCTCCTAAGATATTACAATTTAGCAGTTTTTACCTTTGTATTACCTCTATAGGTAGTCTCCAAGATTTTTCATGCCTCTCTGGATCTTGTTGCTGCTGCAACTCTAAAAAATATAGATTCATCCAATGCCTATTGGATGAGAAATAAAGCTTTTGCATCTTTCTTTTTGTTCTCTTTAAGCTTGTCCTTTTGTGCTTGATTTAATGCTAGATGAGCTGTCACGTTCTGCAGTTCTACAAAACCACTCTCTACCATATCTCAAACATCTTGTGAGCAAAATAAAGTTCTCATCTTAATTGCCCAGAAATCATAATTCTTACTATTAAAAAGAGGGATTTGAAGCTGTGAAATACTGTTATACGCTACCATTTCTCACGCTAGAATGGCTTTCTGATCACTGTTTCAAAAATACAATCACTGACGACGGTTAAACTGTCGCGGTCGGTGAGCTAATATTGCCAACGTCGGTTATATTGCCGATGTCGGTCTTCGAGTCGGCCGACGTCGGTCCTGACTACCGATGTCGGTTTCTGTGTTGCCTACTGGCAATTCCTACGCCCGATTGCTTCGCTCTCCTTTCTTCTTGTCGCCTCCCTGCTGGCTGCTTTTCTAACCAGGGTCTTCTGCCACAACCTGTGCTCTGATACCAATTTGTGAGAATCAAGAGAGCATACAAAACAAGAACTCAAACAAATAAATAAGAACTGAACAATTGCTACAGCAATTTCTTGAAAGAAAGAGATTCTATTGATCTTCAATTTTCTTTGCTTACAATGATGTGCCCAAGCGTCTTTAAATAGATTTGAATCCATACAATAATTAGAAAAATAAACTCAAGACTAATTTTAGTCTTTACATGCAAATTAACTTTCTAACAAATTCTCTAACAGTTTAACTAACTGTTTGTTAACTAACTGATCACTAACTGATTGTTCACAACTGCATGTTCACTTATGCATGCATGAGAAGTGGAGAAATTAAACCCCAGTTCAACTTGACCTTCTAACAATTTTGTGGGAAGCGTACTCCAACACCCCAAACCATTGGCTTCTATATATGCTTTCAAAAGCACATCCAGACATTTCTTTCGTGTCATTATTGCCCACCCTTTCCGCTATTTGGCTATCAGGGTCTTTATGAATTATTTGTCAACATGCAACCCGTTGATTTTATAGGCAGATTTCACTGAGTTAAATTATGGGTTGAATGTTTGATAAGAATTTCCTCAGTAGGTACAGCTGGAATTTAGATGAATGCGAGTTGTAATTTAATTTGTACGAATGATGGTATAATTGCAATGATGACCTAAATAAAAATAAACAGCAAGTTCGTTCTGTTGACTGTTGAGTGAAAGTGGGTGTAAAAGCATGAGCATTTACATTCAACGAGAAGTCATTTATTGTTGAATTGGAAATTGGATATTTTGACGGGCATTTACATCAACCACGATTGCATCGAACACTATAAAGCATCCGATATTATTTTGCTTTCCATTTGCTGGCCCGTCCACAAGTGTACCATTGACAGAAGACAGAAATTTCTTGCAAGTAAAAACAATTCATTAAAATGCTTTTTAATTAGCCCCGGTAATACTTTAAAAATGTGCCTAGGTTGCTTACCTGGACCTTTTTAAATGGCGTCGACTACACGGAGTTTGATTATATTTTAGTGCTGATGTTTTTCAAATCGGTAGTTGAATGAAATTGAAATTGTTTAAAGGTAATTGTTTTTCGTAAAATAAAATTAACAAGTGTTGTAGTACAGTTTTGTTATTTGCTGTTAGGAATAATATTTATGAATTATATGATATGTTTAGTTGTACATAATAATATGTTTGTCCAATTAAAAATATAATATCATGTTTATATTAAGAAATAACATAAACCAAAAAGTATTTTATGTAAAAGTATTTATTAACAAATTAATTGTAAAAAAGATCATATTCACCCCCATAAACTAGTAGTTTGAAAACAAAAGGCACCCATATCCTAAAAGATGAAAGTTTTACTTTTTAATCCCATATTATCCTGATTTATCATTACTTTGCTACTCCAAACTAAATAACATCTATTTCTCAAAAAAAATTCTTGCAATAATGAAAATAAATAAATAAATTTATATACATCAAGACATGAATTGATCAACTTATTTCCCAAACTATTTGCTAATAAACATCTTATGCTTCTTTACTACCAAAGCATGATATATATATATATATATATATATATATATATATATATATATATATAACCACTTGTGTTAATAGGAGTGACATTCATAATTTTTTGGACAATTTAGATGACTTATTCTAGATTTGAATGTGCATTTTATCTTTAAAATTTGAATGGATACTATATTTATAATTTTTTAAGTGTTTTATCTTTTGTGGAATATATATATATATATATATATATATATATATATATATATATATATAAAATGAACGTTTCTATGATATTTTTAAACTAAATATTTTTAAAATCCGAGTTTCCACATTTTGTACCTATTTCCATACTCATTTATGTTTCTATTTCCTGACAACACAATGATTATTCATATTTGGAGTTGTTAGATCTTTTTAGACATCAAAATTGATCTTCTAGATAATTTATAAATTATTTTATTGCTAATATTTATTGTTAAGTGTTTTAGATGAAAGAATACTTGACATGTACGGTGAAATTTGATTTTGTTCTTAAAAAAATAATTCAATTTATAAAAGGAGTAACCCATAAAATATTCAAAATATTATAACATCTTTGTGTTTAGAGGACACCACCATAGTAAATTGTAGAATAACACATTAGATTACCAAAATAAAACTGAAGGAAGTTCTTACTATAATTATGTTGGCATATCAAATATTAACACATAAAATTAAAATTATAAATATAACTTAATTTTTTTAAAAATAATGTACAATCTATATGATCAAATCAAATTGATATGTTTATTAAACTTGAAGACTCAATGAAAACTGAAGAATTATTTTGGTACAAATATGTTAGCATATTAAATATAAACACATGAAATTGAGAGTATGAATATGACAAGAATTTGAAATGAGTTATATCTAATCCATGTGATCAAATCCATTTAAATAATTGAACTCTAAGATATATTCACATTATAAATGGTTTTTTTATAGTCTACTATCATACATACATTTACAGCGTACATAGAGGAATTGCCCTAAAAGAGCACATCATCATGCATGAATGAATGCATATATGAATATCTCATCCAATTGTGTAAAATGTTTCTCAATTTCTAAATATAAATGTAATTATTATTGATACTTTTCCCTTTCAAATACAAATTTAGATGATCAAATAAATGCCACTGTAATGTTAGTATACATATCTCAAACCGAATTTAATTTAGAGGATATTGAAAATTAGCATCCCCCAAGTAAAAATGATTTGTTCACTGAGATACTAAAAATTAGTTAGGAGGATTATTTTCTCTTAACTTTTGTGAATCAAATGATAGCAACCAAAATTCATATCCTCTCTAGAAAAATAAATTTACTATGATACCTTTTAATAGTTCTTTTTTGATCTCCAACTTTACAATCCATATTGAAGACAGTTAAGGAAACATGTCTCCAAAAAAAACCTGAGAAAAAATCTAAGGGATCTTAGACTTCCTATTCAACGATGAGCTCTAAGATTTATAAATTCAAAACCTTTTCCAAGTCTCCATATTCCAAACTTGACATTGCAAGCATGATGCATAAATCAGTGAAATCTTTCATAAAGTTATCACAATATTGGCCTTAATGCATACAGTTGTACATGAAAGACATCCCAACATTATCTTGTAAAAACTATCAATAAAATTCAAATTAAATTTGTATTTAGCATCTCACTCTTCACTTTCCAAAGCATATTGGTACTATTGCAAATTAACATAAAAATTAATTGCAAGGAATAAGAACAATCAAAAGTTCAATATTATATATTATAATATTATATGTATATCATTATATACATACATACATATTAACAATATTATAATGTTTTATAGATATTAAATTTTATAATATATTTTCGATTTGTTATTGAATATTAATATTATTTTATATATATAATTTATTAGTATATATAAAAGGGCGCTCAATTTAAATCACAATATATTTATACACGTAGATTTATAAGGAATATCCTATATATAATATTTCTGTGTTATATTTCCTATATAATATTCATATTTTTCATATACTGAACGAAAAAATGAAAAAGACTACATTTACGGCTTGACCTTTGGGAACAAGAGGCAGAAATAAACATATCTCACTAGGCAGATGACCAACTCGTTTGAAATGTCTACGATTTACCATCACGCTTCTCTGGCCCCCTTCTCAGTTAATGGCCTGATAAGATGGCATGCTATGTAGATTCTAACATAAGCTAAAGATGTGGCATTTGGCCAATGTAGTTACAGCACGGCAATTTACAAGAGATGTTATAGCTAGGTTGACAGTTCAATCAAATTTAAAATGTCAAAGTCCTGTCGAAACTAAATCCTGCTGAATCTTTGAAATCAATTTGGAGGACATTGTTTGCCTTTGCAAATAAAGCGGACGTGATTGTGTCTGCTCAACATTGGGGGTATATGAACCAGAGGGAGGATCTTGTCTTCCATTCCAGAATTTTCTTGTTGTATATCGCGGCCTGGATATGATGTTTCACTTTGTATATGTGAAAGTCAACCTGGTGGTATATCATATGTGGGATTGGCCTCAAACTTTAACATTCACAGTTATGAAGGTTCTCAAGTATTGCAGTTCTCAACTGACTATCTAGACTCATGAGATATAGCATTATCCTCGTCATTCTGAAGACTGCGATATGATAGGGTAAATATTTTAAAATTCTCTTATCCCAGACTAACATATACTCCAGTATTTGATAAAACTTGTTTTTAGGTTACAAAACATTGAAATCAGGGTTATGTGTTTTGTTTATCCCTGGTCATGCGGTCAGTCCTCAGGAAGGAGGTAGTAAGTAGGATGCTTAGAAGGGAGGTTGTTCATGGAGGCCTTAAAAGATCTGATGATTCTACTTGTCAATATATGATTTTAAAAATTAAGGAGCTATTAATAGGAATTCTAAAAGAAAATTTTAAACCAATTATACCATGCCAGAATGCCTGTTAATGGGAATAGTACTACCAAAAAAGGTGGTTACCAGTAGATGAATGTTTGAGAGTGGGTATTGCTTTTTATATATATATATATATATATATATATATATATATATATATATATATATATATATATATATATTAAAATGATTGTAATTGATCATCAATCTCAATAAATGAATATTTTGATAAATTTATTCATTATAAGATTTTACTTTATATGTGTCTTTAGGATTGAGTAAATTCATCACGAAATTAAGACAATCAAGGTATTTTATATTTTAGTTTCAAAAATTTATTGGTACTAATTTAAGTTATGTATCGAAATGGTTTCATCTAGATTATTTCAAATAATATTATGGTGTGATTATTTATAATTAATAAAAAGACATTTATTTTTAGTACACTCAACACAAAGATATAAATTGAATAAAAATGAATAACAATACAAAATACACCCAATACATGTAACAATAACAATGAATAACAATATACAATACACTTAACACATAACAATAACATGAATAACCATAACAATGACATGAATTAAAACAAATATCAATGAATTAAACAATCCATTTAAAATGAATATAAATGAATAGCAATACACTTTACACATAGATACAAAATACTCTTTTAATTATTGATCATTATTACAATTTTTATGCATGTGATAATATCATTATATAAAGTATTCTAGCTCCATGTAATGTCAATATGGTTACTATAAAAAGTTATCCTAAAATAAATCTAAAACCAAAACAATTGGGTGAAATTATACATCCATCCTTTATTTGAAGATAAACTCCAAGTTGTGATTATTTTTTGTTGTAAATGGTTTGGATGATTATTTCCTTGTTGATTTCATGTAAGAGTTATACATCTCATCGGGGTTTTTATATAATTAAAAAAATAATATTGATATTAATACAAATTCATTTCAGGAAAATGAACATTTACTATACTAAGTTTTTTTTGTGGTCTTTATTCAAATGACTTCATAGACAATTGAAAAAAATGAATATGTATATCGTTTATCTAATTTATTATAATGGAGAAGAATTATATTAACACCAATTCACTATACCTTAATAATGTACATATAACGTACCAAGCATTCTTGATCCTTTGTTCATACAATTCCAAAAATGATTGAATAACCTTGAATGGATATATGTTATACCTATTCATCATATCTACCATAAATCCTAATATTTTAAGGAACATTATTACATGAAATAGAATTTAAATATTAATGTTATATAGGAAAAATTAAACCAAAATGAGTGCATGTGGAACTACACATTTTAATTGTAAAACTATGGATAACATGGAAATAAGAACTCTATCAACATCATCCAAACTAGTATAATGAGATCCATGGGATAAAATTTAAGAACCAATTATAAAGTCTAGAATATATTTGGTTTGAACTCTATTAACATGATCCCAAGTATTTTTATAACAAATGGATTCTTAGAGTAAGATATTTAGTTGAGAAGGGAAAGTTATGGATGTAAATTTAAAGATTTTAATATAAATGTATTGTATATACTAACATCTTAATTTTAATACTTGACATTGAATTTATATAAATACAATTTCCATGTATGAATTGAACACACAAACAAGTTCCTAATATTCCATTCTCTCACACTTTCATTTTAACTTATGAGTCAACCCTTTCATTCTGCCATTACACATTTACAATAATTTCACTATATGTTTCAAACCTACTAAACATCGTGAACAAACATATCTAGACTCTCAATTATGTGTGCCTTTATGCAACTCAATTTATCTAAGTTAAATGAGTATCACCAATCGATATAGATACTCTATGGTCCACACCAAACTACTCCCAATAACTATTATTTTATAAAATTAAAACCTATCCATAGGGTTTACCTATTAGCCTAGTGTATTAGTGACATGAAGGATTATTCAATTAGATCCATGTAAAAACAAATTGAGGTCTCATTAAAAATTGAATTGGCACTTATTTGATATATGTTTAGCATTGTTCATGTTGTTGAGGTTTGGCATTGATGTTGTCATTGATGTCAAAGGTTCTTGAGAAGGTCTTTATGAGATCATTGAAGAGTGTAGCTATAAGAGAGAATATTGATTAGTATTTTAATGTTTTTGAGAGTGTAAGATATGATTTTTATATGTTCCGATGACTACATGAGTGATGTGAATGTCAGCATGGAATGTCCTTATTGTCAAATTTGTCAAGTGTTGGAGCCTAGTAGTGTCTTGAAAAGGTATGTGCATAGGATGCATAGTCTTGTGCATGAATGAGCATGATGACTTGGTGAGATGAATGCATACAAGCATGATCATTTATATGAGGTTGATTGAGCATTTATATGAGGCATTGGAGCATTCATGTCAATCTCAAGGTAATCCTATAGGGGTATGACCTTTAGACCAAGTCTACACCTAGACCAATCCTAGACCTTACCTGGCCTAACGAGGCATCATGATCTATTGTCAAGGCATATGAATGATGTATGATAGTGTTTAAGCATGTATGATGTTTATTGAGTATGTAAGAGTGGTGGAGAGTGCATGGATAGAGGCATGAAGGTCATTTTAAGGCCTATTATGGTTTTTTGGTCAAGGTGTAGGTGAGCAAAGAGATAGAGAGTGGCCTAATGGGGTATTAAGATCCATTTTAAATGAAAGTGTGAGTAGGGTATCATTTAAAAAGTTGACCCAGGTTGTTTTAATCTTATTCATGTATTTTGAGGTCAATTTTTATAAGAAAAGGCATGAAAAGGTGATTTGAGGTCTCTCAAGTTCACAAAATGAAGGGTTCTCAACTCGAGAAGAATTTTCCTATGTTTCCTAGCTCATCAAACCTATTCATAGAAACCTAAGATATTTATGGTATATGGGTAAGCTTTCTATTTCAAAATTCCAAGCATTTTTTTTTTAAGATTGAGGGTCTATGCTTTATGAATGATTGTTAAGAATGGAAATAGATTTAAACCATCTTATAATCCTAATAACGACCAAATGCTGAAGATTTTGATCAAATGTGCCTAGAATGGTCTAAAATGACTAGAAAAACTATTTTACCATTTAGTAAACTTTACCAGGTACCTCTATGTGGATATGGTTATTCAAATGAGAGAGAAAATGCATAGATACAAGCTTATTTGTGAAGAATTTATTGTACGAGTCAAAAATTGCATTGGTCAAGAAAATAAAATGGATGGAGGATGAAGCTTGAGATTGATGTTTCATTTCCATGAATGTTTTTGAAAAATTTCAACCCCTCAAGTGTGATAAACTGGTCATCCATGTTAGCCAGTCACTAATAGGCCTAATGGTGCAAATAGTGATAAACCTAAGAAGTAGTGAGAAGATGAATAGGGATGTGTTATCATGATATAGTTATGAAACCAAGTGTATGGAGATGTTTTTTAGGACTTTTAATGCATTATCATGTTTCGTATATGTTTTATATATCACTAAATATATTGAAAATGTTTCTCACAAATTGGCATGTCTGGTTTATAAGAGACAATGAGAGATAAGTCATTAGATTGGTCTGCAAGACAAATATTTTCCATTTAACTATATTATATTTATACCCAATAATGTTATAGTGATATTATAGGATCATTTTCATGTATTTAAAGTCTTTGAAATTTGTCATATAGGTGTTGAAGGTCAATGTCACCATGACTATGCTTTAAAGTAAATTGGTGGTTCTAGGTAAGTAAGTTGTAGTGATGAGTTTGAGGCTCTATGCCATAATTTGATGTATATAATACACATGGTGTTATTTTTTGGTAATTTTTTTTCCTATACATTCTTTTTATAATATTTTATACTTAATGAAAGTGGTTAAAATGTTGAAGCCAAATTGTCTTGATTGGTCCTGGTTTAACCATGTGTACTAAGGTCAAAAGATTGGTCTACAAGACCAATATTTGACATTAGAAGTTATGATTATTATATTTTATAATGGTATAGAGATTCCATAATATATTTTAAAAGTGTTAATTTTCATTTTAAGTGTTCATTCAATTGTTGAAGATCAAGTTTTTCATGACTAGATTTTAGAATATTATGGCAATTCTAAATGGGTTATTTGTAGTGAAGTATTTGAGTCCTTTTGCTTTGAGTTGTGAAGTATAAATCACATGGTTATGAACCTAAGGTTATTTATTTTATTTATATGTGATTTATTTACATGGTTTTTTATATAATTTGTGTTTAATCTTTAGTAGTTCAAGACATATTTTCTAGGTATATAAAGGCCTAATTGTGAATAGTACTAATTGTGTGCTTCAAGTGGTGGTTGTAGATAAAAAGTGTCATAGACATAAGATTACATTAGTGATGGTATATTTTATTTTAATATGATATTTTATTGGCATATTTTTATTTTTAAATTATTCTAAGGAAGGCAAAGTGTAATGTGTCTTAAAGTAGACCTAATGGAATTAGGTCTCCATGAGACATCAAATGGAAATGAGGTTTAATGGAGTTATGTTAGACCCAAATGGACTCAATATAAATTTAAATAATATTTATTATAATTCCTAAGACATATTACATGGAAAACCTAAGAGGTTAATGATGAGTTACTAACTAAGTAGCATATGAATAAGGAATGGTATATATACACGGTAGTTTTAGGCCTATTTGTGAGTGAATGAGTATATACAAATAAAATAATATATTATGAGTATATTTAGGTATTATATACCATCATTATATATATATATATATATATATATATATATATATATATATATATATATATATATATATATATCTTAAAGTGTTTCTGCATATGGATATCAAGGTCATATGACCTAATCAGTCTTGAAGAGACCTAGTTAAGCAAAGGAGCCTAGAAGGTAGCTTGAGAGGGATAGAAGAAAGAGAAGAGATGAATAAATATGTTCATCATATATTATATAAGAAAAAAGGTTTACTCAACATGACCACTTTAATCAATTGGATTATTTGGTCCTAAGTCATCTATGAGGTTAGTGTCTCCTTATAATTGGGTACTTGTTAAAGCCTTGTCAAGTGGGTTCTTGGCTAGTTGGAGTCAATGTTTCATGTGAAGTTGGTGTTTCACTAAAATTTGTTTTTTTCTTAAAGGAATCTAGTCCATTTTTAGTAATTAGTTGTTTTTATTCCTCTTGAGGGTTTCCCACATATGTAATGTGTTTCATGATCTTGTATATTTGCATATGCTTTGTTATATGTTCATGTTTGTATGAAGGGTTCATGTATACTTAAGTGGAATTGAATTAATGTTTTGAAGACACTAATTCACCCCCTCCTCATCTTAATGATTATGATTCCAATAATTTATATCAGATCCTGGTCTTTTGAAGCAATAATAACAACTTGAAGTTGATCATAAAAAGCATAAGATGTCTAGTGATCAAAAGGAAGAAGAGATGTATGATGAAGAAGTCTAATATGAAAATTAAGAAGGAGAAGATTAATTAGACCATGAATTTTATCTCATAAGTTCTATTTATGATTTGAATCATCAAAATAAGACTATCAAGGATCTCAAAAATTGGTTAGAAGGTATCAGTATAAGGTTTAAATCAAAGGAAGTTGAGTATGACTAGTTGAAGATAAAGCTAGATTCCTTGAAGGTTGAGCATGAGTAGATTATACACAAGATGATCAAGTTTGAAAATAGCATGAGGAGTTGTAAAAATTCAAGAGTACCAACATTAAAAGACTAATCGGGTAGCCCAATGCAATAAAGGATAAGTTATCATGGGACCATGGGAATAGGAACAATAGATCAAGAGGTAAGTATAGAAATGTTTTATGCTACATATATCATAATATGGGTCACATTGTAAGATTCTACTCTAATAGAGTTGAAATTCCCTCAATATTCAATAAGACATATGAATCTCCTAGATTTCATGAGAAGGGTCAAACATTGGTATGGAATCTAAAGCAAATTAGGACTGATCATATTGAGCTCTAGATTCAAGATTATAATATTTGCTAAAGAGGAACAAAAGACTAAAGAGGATTATATGCTACCTCATACTGCCTTTCACATTCAAGATGAATTCATAAAATTTTATATATGTAGTGGGTGATTAAGCCACATGACAAGAGATAAAAATAAGTTCATATCATTGAATAAGAATGTTGCAAGAATAATAAGTTCTAGAGAAAACACAACTTCCAATATAGTTGACAAGGGTGTCTTGAGTTTAAATAATAGGAAGACCAAGACATAAAATGTGTTGTATATGGAAGATTTGAAACATAACCTACTTAGTGTCAGTCAAATGTGAAATCAATGACACATACTAACCTTTCATGATAGACAGTGTGAGATAATGAGAACCAAATTTGTGAAGGTAATTGTTAATGCTAAGAGGACTGAGAACAATCTATATGTCTTGAATGATATCAATAAGTAGAGATGATTTAAGATGAATATGGATGAAAATTGGATATGTAATATAAGGTTAGGTCACCTAAACATTGAAAATATGGTCAAGATAGGCACTAAGAACTCTATGAATAACATGCCTAAGATCACCAAACCTACAAACATACTTTGCAAGGCATGTCAACATGTTAAGTAGACTAGAAGAAATTTCAAGTCCAAGGAGTACTTTACTATAATACCCTTAGATTTATTACACACTAATCTATGTGGGCCTATAATAATTAAAATCATTCAAGGATATAGCTATTTCATGCTACTCATAGATGACTACACAAGAATGTCTTGGGTTGCATTCTTGAAAGAAAATCCAGCAGCTCTTGACAAGTTCAAGGCATTCAAGGATCTTGTTGAGAATGAAAATAATGAGAAGATCAAGTATCTAAGATCTAATAAAGGAGGAGAGTTTTAGTCTAATGATTATAATTACTTATGTGATGTTCATGGAATAAGGATATAGTTCTCATCATCTAAGACACCTTAATAGAATTGGGTAGTGGAAAGAAAGAATAGGATAATTCAAGAGTTGGCCATAACTATGCTAAATGAGTCTATACTATCTAATGGATATTGGAGAGAGGTATTAAGCACTACAGTCTACATTTTGAATACAGAACAAATAAGGACTAATGGAAATAGACTCCTTATAAACTATGGAAGGATAGACCTACTAATATGGAACATTTTAGAGTGTTTAGGAGAAAATGTTTCATCAAAAGAGATGATATAAACTTAGGAAAGTTTGATTCTAGATATGATTAAGGTATATTCTAAGGATACTCATCATTGAGCAGAGACTATATATTTTATAACAAGAGGTTACAAAATATATTAGAAATCACCAATGTAAAGATTGATCACAAAAGGAAATCAGACTTGTAGTCAAAGGATACTTTAGAGAATCTGGACTTCAAGAATGAAGAAAAAAACTATAAAGGTTAATGAGGAAGAATAATTTGAAGAGAGATAGGACTCAAAATTCCCCTCAAGACAAATTCAAAGAGATCATCATGAATCTCAAATAATTGGAAAAAATAATGCAGGTATGAAAATAAGGAGAAGATTGGTAAGTAATCTAAATCAAAAGAAAGTTTCTCTATTGTCTAAGATTGAACCTAATAATATTATAGAATCAACTAAATAAAAATTTTGGATAGGTTTTATGAATGAGGAGTTAGACCAAAAAGAGAACAATGAAACTTGGGAACTAGTTCCTAGGCCTAAAGACAAGAATGTCATTGGCATAAAATGGGTGTTTAAAAAAAATGGAATGAAGATGGATAAGTCACTAGTAATAAGTATAGATTGGTATAAAAGTGATATGTACATGTTGAAGGGATAGACTTTGAGGAGAGCTTTAAAATAGTAGAAAAATTATAGGCCATAAGATTATTTCTAGCATATGCACGATTCAAAGAATTCAAGCTATACCAGATGGATGTCAAATTTGCCTTTTTGAATGAGAATATGGAAGAGGAGGTATACATAGTGAAACCTAAGGAGTTATCACTATCAAGTGACAAGTACTATTCATATTGAAAAAGGTTATTTATGGTCTAAATCAATATCTTAGATCCTGGTATGCCAAGCTAGACAGGTATCTATTGGATCAAGGATTCAAAAGAGGAGTTATAGATAGTTTTATATATATATATATATATATATATATATATATATATATATATATATATATATATATATATATATATATATATATATATATATATATATATATATATATATATATATATATATATATATATATATATATATATATATATAAAGTTAAAAGATGACCATTAATTGATAGTATTTATTTATGTGAATGAAATCATATTTGGTGGAAATAATAATAACATGACCAAGGTCTTTATAGAGGTGATGAAGAAAGAGTTTGAGATGTTTGTGTTGGTATAACTATCATTCTTTCTTGGGTTACAAATCATTCAGTCTAAAAAGGTATATTCATTTCATAATCCAAGTACATAAGAGAGATGTTGAATAAGTTTAAGATGGAAGATTGAAATGTAGTTAGTACACCAATGATCATAGGGTGTAAGTTGAGCAAGGAAGATGAGTCTCCAAAAGTCAATCAGATGTCACATAGGTCAATGATTAGAAGTTTTCTATACACCATTACCTCTGGACATGACATCATGCAAGCAGTACATCTTATGGGAAGATTTCAAATAGATCTAAAGGAAAATCATCTACAAGTAGTCAAAAGGATACTCAAGTGTCTTAATGGGATTATCGAGTATAGTTTTGGTATCCAAGAAATAAGGAGTTAAATTTGATAGCCTATACAGATACAGACAAGTCAGAATTCTAGATGATAGAAAGAGTAACAATTGAGGATTTTTTTTTGTTTGGTGGGTGCTTAGTTTCATGGATAAGCAATAGGTAACCATCAGTAGCATTATCCACTTTTGAGGCTAATTACATTGTAGCAACTTCATGTTGCACTTAGGTCCTATAGATGATATATACTTTAAAAGACTACAAGGTCAAGTTTAATGGTTTAATCCCTATCTATTATGATAATACAAGTGATATAAGCATCTCAAAGAACCCTATCATGTAGTCAAACACCAAACACATTACAATTAGGTATCATTTTATAAGATAGAAGGTAAGTGAGCAAAGTGTTATACTTGAATATGTTTGTACATAGCATCAAATTTTAGACATTTTGAGCTAACCACTTCTAAAGGTAACATTTGAACACCTAAAAAAGGAATTGGGCATAATTCCTACACTTAACAATCATTAAAGAAGACAAGTACTTAGGGAATCTAATTAGGTTCATTATATCTAATAATAGATGAGTTTTTTCCAAGAAGGTATGCATGGATATATGGGGATCATGTTTGTATTATGTCTCATAAACTCATATTCCCGTGTGTTGAGTATTTTAGTTTTAAGGAGTGTGTTCCAAAGAATTATAGACATCACTTTGTCATTTATGTTAAAGGGAGATAAATACCAAATTGGGAAGATAAGAATGGTTCATTTTTAGTTTGTTTTTCCATAAATGACAAAGTTTTAGATTCTTGATTATTGTTCTTATTTTTGAGGTTTGGCATTGATGTTGTCATTGATGTCAAAGTTTATTGAGAAGGTATTCATGAGGTCATTGAAGAGTGTAATTATGAGATAGAATATTTATTAGTGTTTCATTATTTTTGAGAGTGTAATATATGATTGTTATTTGTTCTTATGACTACATTAGTGATGTGAAGGGCAGCATGGAAGGTCCTTGTTGTCAAATTTTTCAAGTGCTTGAGCCTAGTAGTGTCTTGAGAAGGTATGTGCATTAGATGCCTAGTCTTTTACATGAAGGAGCATGATGTCTTGGTGAGATGAATGAACAAAGGCATGAGTGGTTGTATGAGGTTTTTTAATAATGTACATGTGGCATTGGATCACTCATGTGAGTCTCAGGGTAAGCCTATAAGAGTAAGACCTTCAGACCTAGTATGCACATATACCACTCCTAAACCATGCTTGACCTAATGAGGCATCATGATCTATTGTCAAGGAATATGAAGGATGTATGATATTTTTTAATCATGTATGAGTTTATTTGATTATATGATAGTGGTGGATACTACATGGAAAGAGGCATGAATGTTCATTTTAAGGCCTAATGTGGTTTACAGGTTAAGGTTTAAGTGAGAAAAAAGAGAGAGTGTGAATTCATGGGGTATGAGGATCAGTTTACATGTTAAGTGTGAGTACGGGAGCACTAAAAAAGGTGATTAAATTTGTTTTAATCCTATTCATTTAGCTTTAGGTTAAGGTTTGCAATAAAAGGCATAAAAAGGTGCTTGAGTTCTCTTGAGTGCACAGAATGAAGAGTTCTCAAATCGAGAATAATTTTCTTGTGGTTATTAGCCTATCAAACCTCTACATGGGAACCTCAAATATTCATTGTATATGGTTAAGGGTCTTGGCTCAAAATTCCATGATTTTGTTTTAGCATTGAGGAGTTATGATTTATGAAGGATTCTTAAGAATGGAAACAAGTTTAAACCCTCTTAGAACCTTAATAAGGACCTAATGTTGAATATGTTGATCAAAAGTTCAAAAAATGATCTCAAATGACTATAAAAACTATTGTATCATGTATTCAACTCTCCCAAGTACCTCCAGGTGATGGTGGTTATTCATATGAGAGAGAAAATTCTAGATACATGCGTATTTGTGAAGGATTTGTTATAGCAGTCAAAAGTTGCATTGGTCAAAAAAATAAAATGGATGAAGGATGAATATTGATGTTACTTTTTTAATTTTCATGAATTTTTATGTAAAATTTCAATAACTAAAGTGTGTTTAACCGGTCATCCAAGTTAGCCAATTACTAACACGGCTAATGGTGGAAATAGTGAGAAACCCAAGCATCAATGAGAAGATGAATAGGGATGTGTTATCATGATAGAGTGATGAAACTAATTATATGGATATGTTGTTAAATAATTTTAATACATTATATTTTTTTTATAATTTTTGGTTATCAATGAATATAATGAAAAATTTGCTCACAAATTGACCTGTCTAGTTTAAATGAGATAGTGAGATATAAGGTCATGAGATTGGTCTACAATACCAATATTTTACATTTGACTATATCATATTTATATCCAATAATGATATAATGATCTTAGAGGATAATTTTTATGCATTGGAAGTCTTTTAAAGTGTTCATATAGTTGTTGAAGGTCAATGTCACCATGACTATGCCTTAAGGTAAATTGGGAGTTCTAGGTAAGGAAGTTGTAGTGATGAGCTTGAGGATATATGCCCTAATTTGAAGTATATAATGAAAATGGTTTTATTTTTTGGTAATTTTATGTCCTATAAATTATTTTTTATAATGTTTTATAGCTATTGAAATTGGTTGAAATGTTGAAGCTAAAATGGCTTAACTAGTTATGGTTTGAGGTTAGAAGATTGGTTTAGAAGACAAATATTTGACATTATACATTATTATTATATTTTATAGATTTATATATATTAAAAATTATATTTTTAAAGTGTAAATGGTCATAGTAAGTGTTCATTAATGTGTTTAATATCAATTTGTTCATGATTGTGTTTTGGAGTGTTCTGGCAGTTCCAAGTGGGTTATTTGTAGAGAAGTATTTGAGTCCTTTTGATATGAGTTGTGAAGTATAAAGCACATGGTGATGAATATGAGGTCATATAGTTTTTTTACATGTTATTTATTTCCATGATTTTTTATCTAATGTTTTTTTTAAAATTCAATAGTTCAAGAAATATTTTATAGGTATATAAAGGCCTAATTGTGAACAGTACTAATGGTGTTTTTCAAGTGGTGGTTGGAGATAAAAAGTATCATGGACCTAAAATGAAATTAGTGGGATTATATTTTATTGTAATATTATATGTTATTATCATATTTGGAGTTTGAAAATGTTCCAAGGAAGGCAAAGTGTAATGTGTCCTAATGTAGACCTAATGGAATTGGGTCTCTATGAGACCTAAAAGGGAAATGAGGTTTAATGGAGTTATGGTAGAGCAAAAGAGACTCAATATTAATTTGAATCATGTTTATTATAATTAATAATACCTAATAAATTTTTGACCTAAGAGGTGAATGATGTGTTGCTGACTAAGGAGCATATGAATAAGGAATGGTATATATACAAGGCAGTTTTAGTCCTATTTGTGAATGAATGAGTGTATGTGAATAAGATAGCAAATTGTGAGTAGAAGGAGGTATTATATACCATAAGAGGATTTTATATTATCTTTAATTAATATATTCAAATTTTTTTACATATGAATATAAATTTCATATGACCTAATCAATATTGAAGAGACCTAGTTGAGCGAAGGAGTCTAGAAGGTAGTTTGAGATGAATAGAGAGAGAAGACCTAATGAAGTATATCATCATTTGTTGTATAATAAATAATTTAGACTTAATATTATCAATTAAATCAGGTTTATGATTTAGTGTTGAGTCATATAGATTTTTGGTACCTCCTTGCAAGTGGGTGCTTATTAAAGCCTCATCAAGTGGGTGTTTGGCTAGTTGGAGTTGGTGCTCCATATAAAGTTTATGCTTCACTAAACTTGGTTTTTGTATTATAGTACTATATTAAATTTTTAGATATTAGTTTCTTTTCTTCCCCTTAAGGGTTTCCCACATATGTAATATGTTTCATGATCTTGTATGGTTGCATATGCTTTGTTAGATATTCATGTTTGTATGAATGGTTCATGTATGCTTAAGTGGAATTTAATGAATGTTTTGAAGACATTGATTCATCCCTTCCACCCTCTTAGTTATTTTTATTCCAACAATAAATATCTAGAAATTATTACACACTAATGGAATGTTACCTATTATTCCCAATTTAAAAACCTATAACTAACATAAGTGATGCAATCATGCTTATAAATCCAAATTAAGAGATTGTTTCACTATATTTTGTGTTTATATATTTTTTATTTTAGAAAAAAATTAAACAATTTAAAATAAGGTTATGGTTTATAAGAACCTGGATTTAGTTGTGCACTCGTGATCTAGTCTATGTAGAGAAATCTTGTTTGGCTTGGGAGGATGACCTATAATAAGAAAAAAAACTAGAAACAAATTGATTAGCAAGATAGATGGGTCAATTTCTTAGAAAATATGAGATCTAAGATGTATTAGACTTCCCTGGAGGGTTATCAATCCACTCTTTAAACAAGTTAAGTTCTAAAAATCAAAAGAGATGTGTTGCATAAAGTAATAGAAAGTAATAAATCATAATGAAAGGAATGCTTTTGAAGATAAATGGGTGATTTTATCAAAATGGCATTAAATTATTAAAAAAAAATGGTAAAATGTTAAAACTTGATTTAGAAAATAGTTTAAGACCCTATGATGTGACAGAAGTAAAAATACTAGTCTTTGGGTGAGGGTTGATGGGTGGAATTAGATTCTTATTTTTAGGAAAATAAATTACGCAGTGACTAATGTCGATCACTATGCAACTGATAGTAGTTAAGGCAACTATTATCAATTAGAATCACACCAATGTGAAGGTAGTTTTAGGCCTTCACATTTTTCTAAAACATGGAAATAATCCTAGGCTATGGGTGGCCTAATTAGCAGATTGAATCTCTAGATTCTAAGGGATAGATCCATTTAGTGTATCAATTATGACCCTTACTCTATGTTACAGACTACTATGAAAAATGGAAGATGGAAAAGGTAAGAAATAAAATTGAAGGGAAATCCTATTTAATGATGGTGAAACACCTTTATTTTGGTTCATCCACTCAATTTGAGCTTTTAAAACACTGATTAGACAAGAAAATACTAAGTCTTCAAATCCAATTGACTCCTATGCATCAGTATTCCATGAAAAAGTTTTTATTTGGTGATCAAAGACTAAGGGAAATGATGGAATAGGCCTGATTCAAGGCACTAACCAACCACTTACATCCACTATAACTTCAGCCAAAAGACATCAGACATAGAACATGACCTACATAATTAGATCAACTAGTAACTAGGTAAAAATCAAGACTTGACAAGGAAGAAAATTTTATCACATATGAAAATCACTAACATAAAGATACTATACCATCACCCTAAAATCTAAAAATAGTCCTATTTATATAAAAAAAAGTTACAAAATTCAATCTTGATAGAGTCTATTTTATTTTTAAGAGAGAAATCCTTCAAAATGGTTGAAAAGCTAACTTATATATTAAAAGCATACAAAATCCAAGAGATTGGTGTTAAAAATTGGGTAAGAGATCAACTCCCACATCACACAAGTCCAACTTGAGCTATCAGAAGGTAAAAAAATCTTTAAAAATATACTTTTGTCTTATATCTTGTATGAAAAAGATCTGTGGCATTGGAAAAGGATGGTGGGCCCATCCTGGACTAATCTCCTTCATGAATGGAAAGCTACACCAAATCTTCAAAGAAAAACTCTACTTGATAAGTTTGGAATTTAAGTTGAAACAAAAGAAAGTCTTTCTTTGCATGGAAAAAATGGAAGATGCATGATAAGCCTTGTCCAATCAACTCCAAGTAACTCCATCCTATATGAGATAATGCTATGCTAATACTTAGGTGAAGGACTTCAGTTTGAACAAGTTGGAAGTATTGAAATCCTTAAATTAGCAAGATAACTTAGAATAGATGTGACACTTTGACAAAAAGTCAACTCAAACTCAAGACCAATCAACTCCAAATGGCCTCCACTTGTATGAAAAGGGGATTTAAAAATTGATGCATGCATGAAATTCCATGTTAAGATCAAATATGTGGCATTTAAAACTCCATGTTAGCTCTTTAAAGTTCCTTGGCCTTTTGCTCTCAGAATGTTTATTTTTGTATGTATTCCTTTGGGCTATTGTCTAGTCTATAATTCTTTTGAGCTATTTTTTGGCTACTTTTTCATTGGAAAAGGTCTTCAAAACTTTTCTTTGGATTTTTTGCTTTTATCTATTTCTCTTAGAGTTTTGTTTCTTAAAGATTTTTTCTTGGTCCTTTCCTATACATAATTTGTCCATGACTTTTCTCTTCAGACTTTTCTTTTGGGCACTTTGAGATGAACTTTTCCTTCAAACAATTTCTCTGTGGCTTATCTATTTTTAGACTCTTCTTTTAGGATTTTTTACTTATGTTTATTTCTTTTAGAGTTGTGTTTCTTCAAGATTTTTTGAAATGGTCTTCAAAATTAATGAAAATGACCTTTTTTAAAGAGAAAGTAACCCTTCAAGTTCTTGGTAGTGACCTTTTTGCTGAAAAAAGTGCCTTTCAACTTGTTAGAAAGGACCATTTCTTTGGGAAACATACCTTCTAGAATTTTGGAAAGACCAATTCCTTCAAAATTTTCTAACTGGACCATTCAAAAAAATTGAAGTGCCCTTCATAAAAGTTATTTTAGAAAAAATGTATGAAATAATCCCTTAATAAAGATATCCTTAGGGGAAATTTCTTTAGACAAAATATCTAAAACAATTCCCAACACTTCGACAAAAACCCCAAAAACAAAAACTCTGAAATAATGAACACTTGGTGAAAAAGAGTCCTAAAAGAAAATAAACTTGTACTTTTGATTAATCAATTTCTCCACTTCTTACTTTGGGGTTTGGGCAAATAGGTCCATAACTGACCAACTATAATGGAAAATTTGAACATTCGAAGGAAAGTTTCAGATAATAGGTGTAGTAATTTGGCCTTAATAGTCCAAAATTACTAACATTTTGGTGACTCAACTGGGAAGCATGCATGCTATGATTAAGAACCAGATCATTTACATGACTCCTAGACTCACAAAATAATGACAAATTTGATCCATGACTACAAATTCTCCTTTTAACCTAGCATGAGATAACCTTCATCCTCTAAAACAAGAAGGAAAACACACAAAATATGGAAACTAACTAAACAAATAAAATGTGCAAACAAACACTTATTTGGGACAAAATAGAACTAAACCAATATACATAAACAACATTTGGAGGAAAATAAATAAATAAACCATGCACAAGGAACTTATCTCTTTAGTACCAATGTTTTAAATGTATTCTATTGACTGGTATTGGAAGCTCCTAACCATCTATCTTTGTAAGGTGGAAGGCACTGTGGGATTTATAGCTAGAGATTGTGTATGGGCCACTCCAAATAGAGTCAAACTTTTTGTGCCTTTCTAGTTTCACTTTATCCTCATTGCACTTGAGGATCAAATCTCCTTCTTTGAAACTTTTTGAAGAAGCTCCCTTGTCAAAAATACTCTTAACTTATGCTTGATGAATTTCTATGGATAGCATGGACTAATTTCTTATCTCTTTCAATTCCATAATCTAAGCATACATGATATCCATGGGCTCATTCTCGAACAACTCAAGTTGATGCATCAGTTCTAAATCAAGAAACTCAAGTGAAATGGGTAACCTTGCTTCCTTACCATATACCACCTTATATGGAGAGTTAGCTATTGATATTTTGTAGGTGATCCTATTAGTGCATTGAGATGACATGACCTCTGATTGTCTTCAATAGTCCTTATGATCTTCAATAGGTTTTTATGTATAGATTCAACAAGACTATTTCCTTGTGAATAATAGTTTGATGAAGTGCTAAGATAAATTCCATGTTGGACAACCCATTGGCTAATCCTAGTTCTCATAAAATCCATTGCATTATCAAAAATAATAGTTGAAGAAACTCCAAATCTAGTAAGCAAACCTTCATAAAAATCTAGAACATTGGCTTTGTTTTCTTCTTTTAATGCCATTACTTCTATCCAATGTGTGAAGTAATCTATAGCAGTTAAAATCTATTTATGTCCTAAACTTGAAGAATTATTTATGAGACCAATGAATTCCAATCCACATTGGACAAAGGGCTGATCCACTATATTGAAGAGGTAAGGCTGCAAGTTTCACTTTTCCTATAAACATAACACATTATTTGCACTTCCTAACTCATGGATGGCAATCACCAATTATACTAGACCAATAGTACCCACCTCTCATGATCTTAAGGGCTATCATTCTTGGAAAAAAATGTCCTCTGCCATGTCAATCATGAAATTATTCAAAAAATCTATGAGTTTGGCTTGGTTCTATACATCTTAGCAACATGCCATTGATATATTTCTTGAATAAAACACCATCAATAAGCAAAAATGGAATTGATTGCAACCTAAAATATCTTCTTTTTGAAACACTTAGATGAGAGGGATAAATACCATCTTGGAGATAGCTTACCAAGTCATGAAACCAACTAGAAGGTGAGGTATGACTAGTTGTAACCTCTTCATCATTTGACACTAAAACAACCTCATTAGTCTCTTGCAAGTCATGAGCTAGATGCTCACAAATTCATTTGCCTCTAATCAAATTTTTGACCTTAATTTCCACATCATACTCCATGTAATGAAATTAATTAAATATTTTCACATAATGATTTTATATTGTGTAGAATAAGAAAATATGAGAGATTACACAGTGATAATTAATAGTAGAATAGAATACTAGATAATATAACGAAGCCACTTTGAGGGGGAAACCTCCACAACAATGCACTAATAGTAAAATGCTTCACATGATGATTAAAGACTAACCACTACCTCCTATATATAGTCTAATTATTCAAGGTTATTCCATAGGCTGTCCTATCTAAGAACATAGAGAATTGTAACAAGTAAATAAAAAAGGTATGTAATCCATAAGTCAATGACACATATCCCTAGACACACCAATGGTTAACGGCATAACAAGCCCTTCCCCTTCAAAAAAACATTGTCCTCAATGTTATCGCAACTCTAGATGTTGCTAAATAAATGTTTCATCCTCCCAAGTGGCATATTCACATTTCAAATTCTTCCATTTAATCATGTATTATGTAATTGCTCTAGAATGTAGTTGCTTGGTGCACCGTTGAAGAATCACCTCAAGATCAAGAATAAATATACCTTCCTTATCCAATTTTGGCAATTCTATTTGAATGGTAAATATATTTCCAATGAATTTATTTAGGCATGATACATGAAATATTAGATGTATGCAAGTGGATGAAGGAAAATCCAACTTGTAGGCCACACTGCCAATTTTTGGCAAGGCTTGATAAGGCCCATAATACTTAAGGGATATCTTTTTATAATTTTTTTGTTGCTTAAATGACATATATTTATATGGTTGTAAGTGAACAAATATCCAATCACCAATGTCAAAATGCTTCTCACTTCTATGTTGATATACTTGTTGCTTCATGTGATTCTAGGCCATAGCTAATTTTTCATGCAAACTTGTAAGGACCTCCTATTGATGATGAATATATTCTTCAACTTCATGAACCTTAGGATGGAACTTCAAGGTTGAAGTGATGTATGGAGGTTATTATCTATATAGTGCCATAAAATGAGACATTTTGAAAGAACTATGAATATAAGTAGTATACCACCATTCAGCAAGTGGCAAATAATGAATCCATTTATCCTATTTATCATAAATAAAACAATGGAGATATCCTTCCAAAAATTTGCTGACTACCTTAATTTGTCCATCAGATTGAGGATTATAGGATAAAATATGATCCAATTGAGTGCCTAAACATGTAAATAACTCAGTCCAAAATTTACTAGTAAAAATGAGATCTCCATCACTAATAATGATCTTAGGGGTCCCATGTAGTTTCTAAATTGTATTGAGAAACATATAAGCTATTATACTGGCAACAAATGGTTGGGATAATGAAAAAAAAAAAGCATACTTACTGAGATGATCTAAAATAACCATGATAACATTTTGACCATCAAATCTTGGTAACCCTATAATAAAATCCATAGATACCTCTTCCCAATGCTGGCTAGGGATAGATAAAAGTTGTAAAAGACCTAGAGTTTTGATGGTTTTGCCTTTATTTTGTTGTCAGATCATACATTTAGCCACATATTTTTGGACATCCCCCTTGAGACCTTCCCAAAAACAAATTCTGTATGATCCTGTGATAGGTTCTCAAAAATCCTAAATGACCCCCAATTGGAGTTGCATGAAGTTCTTAAATGATTTTTTGTTTAAGAAGATAATTCTTACATAGGTACAATCTATTTTTATACCATAATGCATTGTCTTTCCATGTGAATTTTTAAAATACATCTAAACATTTCTAAAGACTTTGAATCAGATATTCAGTAGTACTATCATGTTCCCATTTTGATCATTCTTCCTCTAGCCAATCTTCCTGCAAAATGGTTATGGCACATAACAGTCTCAATTGATTCATCTTTTCTGGATAGTGCATCTACCACCACATTGTCCTTTCCTTTTTTGTATACTATTTTAAAATCATAACCTAGCATCTTAGTTATCCATTTTTTTTGTTCTTCAAATGAAAACCTTTGTTCTAAAAAATATTTAAGACTATCATGATCAATTTTTACATGAAAGTGACGACCCATCAAATAAGGTCTCCATTGTTTGACTGCATGAAAAATGGCCATCATTTCCTTCTCATAGATGGGTTTGTGCTGATTTTTACCCTTGAGTTGATGACTTTCAAATGCCAGTGGTCTACCTTCTTGCATGAGTACAACACCCATACCATACCTAAGTGCATCACATTCAACCACAAAAGTCTTAGAAAAATTAGGAGTGGCCAATACTAGAGTAGTGCACATAGATAATTTCAATTGCTCAAATTCTCAAGTAGCTACATCAGTACACTGAAAGGAGTCTTTCTTTAACAAAGAGGTAAGTGGGGCTGAAATACTACCATAATTTCTGACAAATCTATGATAGTAACTATTAAGACCCAAAAATCCTTGAAGTTGCTTGAGTGTCTTAGGAATTGGCTAGTCCATCATTGCTTAAATTTTTTAGGATCCACTTTCACTCCATAATACACCAAATGACCCACATATTCAACCTCACTAGCCTTAAAAGTAAATTTGGAAGGTTTGGCATCCAATTGATTTTGTTCCAAAATGGAGAGTACCTATTTCACATGTTTCAAATGGTCTACCTAATTTTTACTATAATTGAGGATATCATCAAAGAATATCAAAACAAATTTTCTCAAAAATGGATTAAAATAGTATTCATCAAACTCTAAAAAGTAGATGGTGTATTTCTTAGGCCAAAAGGCATAACTAAAAAAATCATAATGGCCCTCATGAGTCCTCAAAGTGGTTTTGGGTATGTGTTCATCATAGATAATGATTTGATGATACCCAAAATGTAGATATAACTTGGTAAAATAAAGAGACCCATTCAATTCATCAAGCAAATCATCAATGATAGGAATTAGAAACTTATCTTTGATTTTGTACTTGTTGAGTTCTCTATAGTTGGGGCACATCCTCCAAGTTTCATCTTTCTTTCTTATCATGACAATTGGTGAAGAGTATTCACTTTAGCTATGGTGAATGATTCTTGCATCCAACATCTTTTATACCATCTTTTCAATTTCATTTTTTGAGCATAGGGATACTTGTATGGCCTAATATTGGGTGATGTACTACTATGAATAAGTGTGATATCACGATCATGTGTGTGGCTAGGTGGAATTCCTTTTGACATGTCTCCAAAAAAATGGAATGAGCATCAATTATTTGTTACAAATCAAGAGGTGGAGATGGTTGAGTTGGTTTTACTTCCATAGAAAACAATCGAGCTACAAATCCCTCAACACCTTTATGGAAAATTTGTCATTTGATGGGAGCTAACAAGTTGGGGATATTTATCCTTTAATCCTCTTAGCTCAAATGTTCTTTCTTTAGAATTTAAATGCATGAATAATTCTTGAAAATTCATCTCAATAGTGCCCAAAGTGGTGAGCCACTAAACTCCCAAAACAATATCAACTCCACCCATCAGAATAGAAAAATAGGAGAATCCAATAAGTAGTCTCCCATAGCCAACTTAATTATATGACATTTCTTGAACAACTAACAATACTACCATCTATAATCATAACCTAAAATTATGGAGTTGGATAAATGAAATAGTTCAAATGAGCAACCAACTTACTATGGATGAAGTTGTGTGTGCTCCCATAATCAATGAAGATAATGACCTTCTATTTCTTAAGGAAACCCATCACCTTAAGAGTTTGGGGAATACTAATACCTGATAGGTCATGGCATGAAATAGTAGGCTAAGAGTCTTCAAATTTCTCCTTAAGAACTTCTACCTCTACATCATGTACTTCTGCATCATCTTCATCATCATTGGCACCTTCAATGTAAAATAACTTATTTTCAGCATAAGGATGGTTTTTGCTCCATTTTATGTCACAACCATAACACAAACCTTTGGCTCGCTTCTCCTCAATTTGTCATTGTGTTAATCTGGTGGGCTATAGAAATGATAGTGCTAAAAATTTGTGATCATGACCAACAGCGAAAGTTTTCCTTTTAACCATCTATTTTTCTTCTATCATGCATGCCTTAGGCATAACTTATGATACAGATAATAGGCCAAACATTCAATCCTTGTATTGGATGTTATCTTTGAGGCCACCCAAAAATAGATCCATCAAATTTCTCTCAGTGATATTTTCTACCTATAAAGAGAGATTCTAAAATTGATGAATATAATCCTTCATAGGTTCTATTTTCCATATCTTGGCTAATTTATTGAAATAGTTATTAGAGATATTATTTTTATAATGAGCTATCAAATCCTTAGTAAAAATATTTCATGTAACAAGAGCACCATTCTTTTTCTTTTGATCACATAACCAATGATACCAAATGAATTGCTCAGGTTCCATATACAGGGATGCCACCATCACTCTTTAAGAACAAGGGGTTTGATACATCTTAAATAAATTTTCAATTTGATTAACCCAAGTGAGAGGATCCTTACCATAAACCTTACGCAAGTCCACTTTTGGTACCATCAGTTTCATACTAGTATGGAAGTTGTTGAGAGGAGGATTTGAATGCTAAAGTGGAGGGTTGTTAGGATAAAAATAATATGTGAGGGTATCCAATTGTGTAGTGATATAATACAATTCACTTTGAACTCCATTTATCTCTTTGTGCATCCCTAAAACATCAACTTCAATTGCAATAAAGTCATCATGCCTCACCAAGTTTTTTATGTCCTCTTGAAGTTGAGAAATTATCAGATCTAAAGTTCTAGATTATATGTCATCAGTAGGAGTCTTAGAAGTTTATGGTGCCCCTTTTCTTCCTCGAGTTGAAAGACCTACCATGAACAAACCTTAGGAGGGTTTTGACCTTAAAAAAAAGTGTACTAGGAAATGGTACCGTTGTGATCACCTTGTCAAGATGAATCCAATGACTACCTTTACGCACTAGAGTAAATTTTTTGATACCAAAAAAGTGTACCAATAGAGTATTCCATTATGATAATCTCATCAAAAGGAATCCAATGAATACAAGTGTGCAACGGGAAAAAAAATTCCATACCTTTTTTTTCAAAAAAGCATTTCGAGCAATACTGTGCTGAAGGAAAAATTAATTCTTCCTAGATTGCAAGTTATGTTTTTTCACTTTCACTACTCCCAAAAGCCATGCCTTGCCATATCCAAAAAAAGTGTTATAGGAAACTTTCCCATATAGAATATCTAATACCACTTGTAATTAAATTACTTAGATATTCACATAGAATGATTTTATATTGCATAGAATAAGAAAATATGAGAGATTACACAATGATAATTGACATCATAATAGAATACTAGATAATATAGCAAAGACACTTCAAGGGGGAAACCTTCACAACAATGCACTAATATTAGAATACTGCACATGATGATTAAATACTAACCACTACCTCCTATATATAGTCTACTTAGCCAAGTTTATTCCATAGGTTGACCTATCGAAGAATATAGCAAAATTTAATAAGTAAATAAAAGAGGTATGTAAGCCACAAGTTAGCCACACATATCCCTAGACACACCAGTGGTTAAGGGTATAATACTCCATTACCTTGGTTATCCAACCAACCCTCTTATCATTTATATCTCTATTTAAGAAGAACTCCTTGATGCTTGGATGAGAAATCATTAGGTGTATTTTATTGTTAAATAACAAGTATCTAAACTTTTTAAGAGACCTTATAACTAAAATTACATGTTTTTAAACAAAATAATACCTTGTTTCATACTCTTACAAGCCTTGACTAAATAAGGCTATTGGTTGCTCCAAAGCCTCATGATTTTGTTGCATAAGAATTCTTGAAATGGTGTCCATGTTAGCATATGTATACAAAATGAAATATTTTATGAAATCTAGATTTATAAGTGTAGGAGCACTAGCTATGGCCTTCTTAATATCCTCAAAAATCTTTATTCCTTCTTTGGAGCAGCTGAAGCTTTGATTCTTCTCTAACATGGCTGTAAATGGATTAGCTAGAATGACAAAATTTGAGATATATCTCCTTATGAAATTGATTTTCCCTAAGAAGCTTTGCAAAGCCTTTTTGTGCTTAGGCAAGGAGAGTACAAGAATGGAGTCTACCTTTTCAATATATATACTTAAACCATACTTTATGTCCAAGGAGATTACCTTCATGAACCAAGAAGACACACTTTTTGAGATTTAGAGATACCCCAAATTGCCTACACCTTTCAAAAACTTGCTTGAGATGAACCATGTGATCACTTGAACTCTTTGAAAACACTGTTATATCATCAAAATAAAAAAGTAAAAACTTGTTAAGAAGGCCTTAGAATGCCATATCCATGGCTCTCTAAAATGTTTCTCTAGCATTATATAAACTAAAGGTCATCTTTATGTATGCAAATATCCCCCACTTAGTTATGAAGGTTTTCTTAAATTGGTCCTCTTCCTTGACTAAAATATAATTGTATCCACTATATCCATCCAACAAAGAAAACCTCTCTGAACCTATAATCAACTATAAAATTTGTTCCATTAATGGCAATAGATAGTGATCTGTAAGTGAATCCCTATTCAAATCAAGGAAGTCAATTCACAATCTAATCTCATTGTTATTCTTCTATATAAAAACAAGATTTACTACCCAATTTAAGTGCTTGATTCGAAATATAATAGCTAAATCTATGAGCTTGTGAATCTTAGCTCTTATCAAAGGTTCAAGATTAGGATTGATGGGATTTTATCTTTGTTGCACTGGTTTAGTTTTAACCTCTAACTCAATGGTGTTTTGAGATAAACTTGGGTCAAATCCCTTGAGATCACTATACTTCCATACAAATACATCAGCAAAACTTATACATAACTCAATGATAGCCTCCTTTTGTGAAGGAGTGCATACCTTACCCAACTTCAAATTTTTACCAGCTGCAATCTCTACATTGCCATAGTGCTTTTATTTTGTTGACAAGGATGAATTCTCCTTCCTTAACTCATCATTACCACTAAAAATGTTATCAAATGTGACCAGTCCTAGGGAAACTTATTTTTTTTAGCTCCACAACCTAATCACCATACTGGTATAAATACTTTGATTGGTTTCTTGAAGAAAACTCAACTTCCTCTTGGAAGAATCTCACAATTTTATTATCATCTTCAAACACCTGCCAATTCTCATGATTATATAGAATAAAAGGCCTTAAAACCACATTTATATGTGATTTTTTTTTTACTTTTGATATCAGTTGGGATACTAAATTGTGCCCTAACAACAGCTAGCCTATCTACATGTTTATTCTCACCTCTTGGTATTACTTGAATGTTAAAAGCTTAGAAATATTCAATTAAGTTCCATATTATATGCCTATAAGATTTAAGAAAAAAAAATTTACTTTCATTTGAAACTCTTACTTGGTGAACTATAAGTTCACTATCACCAAAAACTTGTAAGGTATTGACTTTCATCTTCCTAGCCCACTGTAAACTGTGAACTAGTGTCTCATACTCTGCAACATTTTTTGGACAACCAAATTGAAACTTAATAGAAGAGAAATATCGCTAATTTTTTTGAGAAACTGACATCATTCCAGATTTTGTACCATGTTTTTCCTTGATCCATCAAAGCAAAATTACCACAAACCTTCACTAGATTCATCATACATAACGATGGCCAAAATTAGTGCATCATTCTCATGAAGGCAATACACACCAAGTCCCTCTTCTTCAATAAACTTATAAATATCATGCTCATTAAAATTGGAAGCCCACTCATCAATAAATAAATATTTAACTCCATCCAAAGCTGATCCATTTTCTACTCCACTAGTTTCCAGTACATCATTTGAGATGATATTGTTAGTGTTCACAACACTAGACATATATGGCTCCATATGAAAATGTGAAATAGGTTCAAGATGAACCATTACCTTGTTACCATACCTAGTTCTAAATATCAAATAATTCTAATCAACTTTAAATATCCCCCAAACTTTGAGGTGAAGTCCCTTGAAAGGCACATAACAAAGTAAAGAGGCAAGTCTACCAGAACAACATCCTACTAAATAGTAACATTGTGACAAGCATGTAATGTAAATTTTAGATCTTTGATGATTCCTACCATATTTTTTGGTTACCAATCCAATTTTAATACCCCTTTAGTGTTAGGCTCATAAACAAGGCTGAGCTTGTCTACAATTTGTTTAGGCATGACTGTACTACTAGCTCCACTATCCACCATACAGTTATGAACCAAAGTATCACCCACTATCAATGAAAGGTAGAAAGGAGGAGTTTTATTTTATTTTACCTCAGTTTTTTTCACATTTACCATCTTATTTACTTAATTTAATTTTTTCTTAGTTGTTTGATTTGAATTAGTTAAGATAACACCTTTTTCATTCAATTTTGGAGACAATTTGAGAGATGAAAGCTCTTCAATGAGCATATATTTTTATCTTAGGATGGAAAGAGAATCACACATGATAATTTTGATATTATACTTCTTCATTTGATCCACTATACTAAACTGAGATCCACCAACTTTTAGTTACACTTTATGAAGTATTGGTTGCTAACAAACTAGAGGTATTCAATGAACTTTACTAACCTCTATTTAATAATATTTTTGAGTTTTAGGGGAAACAAGTTATTATTTTATAGTCTTAGATACAAAATTAGGAGTACTTGAATCATTTTTTACCTCTTTCACCTCATCAATGGCTCTTCTTTTGTCTCTAGTTACAGCTGCAACTAGACCACTTGTATTGTTAGTTTCACCACCCTGAGTAAAAGCAACATGATCATCTACTTGAAAATTTATATTAATGGAATCAAGCTAGCCTTGAACTTGTTTATTATCTTCTTGTAATTCCAAACTTTTATCTTGGTACTGACCTTCTTGAAAATAAAACTATTCTTGTGTCATTTGTTGTATAATGATGTTTTGTGGTACCAAGGCTTGGTTTTGAGCATCATTGAGACTTAAGGACTGCCAACCTAAATCTTGCATTAATTTATTTTGAGGTGGGGTGGGAAAAATGTCCTTTGAAGTGGAAGGATCATTAATATCAAGGGCATCATATGGCTTAGATAGATTTATGGCTCCTTGTGCTTAATAAGGTGGTATATTCTCTCTGAAACCTTGATAAGGAGGCCTTTGATATTTGAAGGGATGATAGGTGGTCTTATTTTTTTTATAGGTCCTATTATCCTAATATTTTTATCTCTTAAGTTGTACCATTTCATTCCTAGAGGATTGTAACAGGCCTTTCAAGTCTCCTATCTCACTAGTTTGACTAGTAAGGGCTATAATTTGAGCTTGACGTGATGGAATAGGAGCTTAGGATGGAATTTGAGGAACTTAAGGGGCTAGTATAGAATTCAATTTTGGGAATATAGGCATTGGAGGCCTTAGATAAATCTTACCAACTTGTATCAAACTATTTTCTGCCCTTATTGCAACCTCATAAGCATATGGTAAGGTATTACCACCCATTGACAATATCATCACATTAATGTCAAAGTTAAGGGATTTAGAATAGTATAAGAATACATATTTAGGGGATGAACTAATCAAAATAGGTATCTTAGTCCATGTCTTTTATAATTTGAGATTAAAATTAGACATGAACTCATGAGGAGCTCTCTTTATAGTAGTTAACTGTTCAACTAAAGAGAGGTGATCAGATTTGTCTTCAAATTGCTTGACTAAGGCTACATGAAATTAATCCTAGGTATAAATGGAGTTAAATGGTAGGTTTTTATACCACTATAATTTTTTTCCTTTGAAGGAAGTAGCAAGCAATCTAATAGCAACAGTATCCTCAACAACATTATGGACTGAACAGAGATTAGCTATATCTTGGATATGCTCAATGGGGGTTGTTTGATTTTATCTTAATAATAATGGGATTCTCTTGAGGGTAGAGACCATAATATCATCAAACTAGGCTAAATTTAGTGGGATAACTCTTGAATAGAATAAACACCTAGTTTTTTATATTTGTTTGGATAGTGGGGGTTGTAGTGATTATAATAGTAGAATAACTAGGAGACAAATATTATTTTTTTGGATATGGGTTTGTGTTACTAAACCTTGATATTTTATATGATGTAGAAGATAACTCAATTAATTTAAAATAAATACCTTTGCTATCTAACCTTGTAGTAACCTTTGGCATGAAAGAATTGCCTAAATAATGTTATGAACTCTGCAACATGAAGAATCTTTAGCTTATAATGAAGATAGATATTCTCCTCTAATAAAAATTCTTCTCCTTAGATCCAAAATTTGGTTATGCCAAGGATTAATTATCCCATTGGGCATGCCATAAACTATTGTCAATCAGACTCACACCCCTGTGAAGGTAATTTCAGGCCTTCACAATTTACTAAAACATGGAAATGATCCTAGGCTATGGGTGACCTAATCAGTGGATTAAATCTGTAGATTCTAAGGGCTAGATCCCTTTGGTATATCAATTAGGATCCCTAATCTACACTACAAACTACCAATAAAAATGTAAGAGGGAAAAAGCAAGAAAAATTTGAAGGGAGATCCTATTTAATAATGGTGAAACACTTGTATTTTGGTCCATCCACTCAATTTGAGCTTCTAAAACACTGATTAGACAAGAAAAGACTGAATCTTCAACTCCAATTGACTCTTATGCATTAGTATTTCATGAAAAGGTTTCTATCTAGTGATCAAATACTGAGGTAAATGATGGAATAGGCCTATTTAAAGGTACTAACTAGCCACTTATATCCATTATAACTTCAGCCAAAAGACATCAAATATAGAACATGACTTGCATAATCTTATTAACTAGTAAATAGGTAAGAATAAGGACTTGATAAGGAAGAAAATTATATCACATATGCAAATCACTGACATAAATACACTATACTAGCACCCTATAATCTAAAAATAGTCCTTCTATTTATTTCAAAAGGTTACAAAACTCAATCTTGATAGAGTCTTTTTTTTAAGAGAGGGGTCCTTCAAAATGGTTGAAAATCCCAACTTATATAGTAAAAACATACAAAATCCAAGATATTGGCATTAAAAATTGGTTAGGAGATCAAATCCTACATCACACAAGTCCAACTTGAGCTATCAAAAGATAACAAAACCTTTAAAAATATACTTTTGTCTTATACCTTGCATGAAAAAAATCTTTGGCATTGGAAAAGGATGGTAGGCCCATCCTAGACTAATATCCTTCATGCATGTAAAGCTACACAAAATATTCAAAGAGAAACTCCACTTGATATGTTTTGAAGTTGAGTTGAAACAAATGAAAGACTTTCTTTGCATGGAAAAAAGGAAGATGCATGATAAGCCTTGTCTAGTCAACTCCAAGTAATTCCATCCTATATGAGATGATGCTACGTCAATCATTAGGTGATAACTTTAGTTTGAATAAGTTGGAAGTGTTGAAATCCTTCAATTAACAAGATAAATTAGAATAAATGTGACACTTTGACAAAAAGTCAACTCAAACTTAAGTCAAATAAACTCCAAATGGCCTCCACTTACATGAAAAGGGGCTTTAAAAACTGAAGCATGCATGAAATTTCATGTTAAGATCAGATATGTAGCATTTAAAACTCCATGTTATCTCCTTGAAGTTCCTCTACCTTTTTCTCACAGACTCTTCCTTTTTGCATGTATTCCTTCAAGCTATTGTCCATTCTATAATTCTTTCAAGCTGTTTGGTCGGCTACTTTTCAGTATAAAAAGGTCTTTGAAACTTTTCTTTGGATTTTTTTCTTCTCTCTATTTCTTTCAAAGTTTTGTTTCTTCGGGATTTTTGCTTGGTCCTTTCCTATGGAAAATTTATCTATGACTTTTCTCTTCAAACTTTTCTTTCAAGCACTTTGAGATGAACTTTTCCTTTAGACAATTTATTTGTGGCTTATCTATTTTCAAACTTTTCTTTCAAGATTTTTTGCTTCTGTCTATTTATTTCAGAGTTTTGTTTCTTTGGGATTTTTTGAAATGGTCTTTGAAATTTTTTAAATGACCTTTTTTGAAGAAAAAGTGACTCTTCAGGTAATTGAAAGTGACCTTTTTATTTAGAAAAGTGCCCTTCAGCTTGTTGGAAAGGAGCATTTATTTGGGAAAAATACCTTCTAAAATTTTGGAAATATTAATTCCTTAATAATTTTCTAACTCGACCATTCTAAAAAATTGAAGTACCCTTCAAAAAAGTTATTTCAGACAAAATGTCTAAAATAATCCCTTCAAAGAGATATCCTTTGAAAAAATTACTTTGGACAGAGTGTCCAAAATAATTCCCAACACTTAGACAAAAATTTCAAAAAAAAAAAACTCTGAAAGAATGAACACTTGGTGAAAAAGAGTCCCAAAAGAAAATAAGCTTGTACTTTTGATTAATCAGGTTCTCCACTTCTTACTTTAAGATTTGGGCTAATATGACCATAACTGACAAACTACAAGGGTAAATTTGACCATTCCAAGGAAAGTTTCAGATAATAGGGGTAGTAGTTTGGCTTTGATAAGCTAAAATTGCTAACAACAATTAATGTTGGTCAGAGGTGATCGATGTTGATTACTGTGGGTTTTGGTTTTCATTAGAATGGGTCTTAGGTCAGTTATGGGAAGGATTTTATGGTTTGTTTGGGGTTACATGATGGTCATAAGGATAGAATAGGTTCTCAAGGATACCAAACTTAGGGGTTGGATACTCAAGTGACTAAGAATATTCAAGGGGTGTCTGGTAAAAGATGGAGTGTTTAGAGTTGTATAAATCTAACACAGGAGGGGATATACGAGAGATGGGAAGTATATGCAATCACTAAAAGATACTAAAAACTAAATAATTAAACTCAAAATTAGTGAAATATACTTATCTTTTGTGTTTGTTGGCCTAGATAAGTCTTGAAGTTGAATGTATGCTACTTGGGAACCTAAAACAGTGTGGAAAGAGTGATGGTGATTGAACTCTTTGAAGTGAGGTGTTAAAACACTTTCTTATCTTTAGGTTGGTTCTCTAGTTTGCTAGGAATCTTGGATTCACTTAGGAGTTATGATTCTTTATTAAAGGTTTTAACCTCTACCTTAAGTAATTGAGTTTGGTCCTAGTCAATTGGCATTGGTTAATGGGTGACTAATGTTGATCAAGGGAAAAATCATCTAAGTTGATAAAATTAGTCACTTGCACTTAGGTTTGGCCATTAAGACCAATTAAAGTGGTTTGAACCTATTTAAGGTAGCATGGGTATGTGTGAAGAAGTATGAGAGGTTAGGGAATTAAATGCCAAGGTGGGAAATAGTATTAAGGCTAGGTGTCAATCAATTAGCCATGGTTTTAAGTGGGGAGGTTCAAATAGGTTCATTTAACTTAATTAACTAATTAAATTATCCAAAATGGGGTAAATGGGTGTTTTAAGGGGTTTTAATAAATATCTAACCCAAGGGGGAAATGGGGGCTAAGGGATTTTATGATAACTAAAACTATGTGGTAGGTTTTCTAGTGTCTACATTTTACCCCTTTTTATTGCATAGGTTGCATCCTTAAGCTACAAAAAAAAAAAAAAAATAGTGCAGTGGAAGGTTGGATGCCCCAAGTATGGGAGGAGGTGTTTTCCCTCAAATTGGGAGATGATGAGGTAAAAATGAAGTTGGGTGTGACTTTGATAAGTGGGTATGTGAGTGGAAAAGTGGTTAGGGTGGTAAGGCATGGAAGCACAAAAAGGCATATAAGATGCAATAAAATGTAATGTCATAAAGTATGCCTAGGTGAGGCTGTCAAGATAGAACAAAGTGATAAATAAGGAGGCACATAAGAAGACAAGTGATAAGTAAACCAGGACACAACATTAGGTATATATGATATGGGTGCACTTATAAATACAAATCTTCGTGTGAAGGTATACATGTTCGTATGGAGCCAAAATTAGGGTGATCTTAAGAAGATAGAATGGGTGACAAGTGTCATAACTATAATTGGACCTATTCTGAGATATTGATAGGGTAGTGCATAAAATTTGTGCATGTATATAATGTTGTGGATCATGGCAAGGTGGGCAAAGGGGTCAATGTAACAAAATCAAGGGTGGGGCACAAAATATGTGAAAAAGTGGTAAATAAGGACTAATGGGGGGATCCAAGGGGTGGTACCATGGTAGGAAAGGGATCCCTAAGAGTGAAAATGGGATTTATGGATTTCTAAACCCTAATTATTTTAACTAATGTCAGTTAGGGTTGATCGACATCGATCATTGTAACCCTATTGGTGACTAGCATTGGTCACTAGCCAAACCTTAAAAAAGGGGGTTGATGACTAAAAAGGTCAAAATTGTTTAGTATTGTAGATTTTTATTATTTTTGTATTTTTTCTAGAGTGAAAATGATTTATGTAGAAAAAATGTGTGTCATAAGTGGTTAATTATGAGAATTGGGTGGAGTATGGGGTAGAGTGTAGTGGGATTCCTTGGAGAGGGTGCCAAGTTAGAAGTGTGGGAACCATGTGGGATAAAGTTAGGTGATGATATACCAAGCTAGAGGAAGAGATAAAGGTAGAGGGGGAGTGGTGGTTGGGTAGTGGGTACCACCAAAATGATGCTCATGAAATGAGGTAGGCACTTGTGCTTTGTCTAGTGTTTGATTTTTGTTGTATGCATGTAAATGTTATTAGATACATAAATGGAATTGGTGTGGATAAGGAGGATAATTAAATGTTTTTCTTGAATGTTCCTACTAAATGAGGTAGAGGAAAGTAGGTATATTAGATTATGTGTATCTATTTAAGCAAAGGTTGGGAAATAAACTAGGGTTTTGGGTCTCAGCCATATCACATAGTAATCAACACTTATCATTGTCGATTGACATCAATCAATAGGGAGATAGTGTCAGTCAAAATGGGGAATAACATTCACCACAATATCAAATTGGTGTTGGTCGAGGGTTAACTAACATTAGACAAATAATTAACTAGTGTTGGTCAAGGCTTGATCGACGTTGATCCTAAGATAAAGTTAAAGGGATAAAAAAAAGGATTGAAAAGGTAAGAAGAAGTGTTGAAGGTAGCTTAGATAATTGGTAGGCTTGAAATTAAAGGATTACAAGGCCTAAGGTTTTGAGTTCTTACAAATGTAGTCTTAGATAGGTTTATTGTAATCATAGAGGTTTGTTGGTGCCTAGGTGTAGTGACTAGGGTAGTAGGGTGGGTAAAGGGAAAGCATAGTGGGGTGGGTCTAGGTATATCATAGGTAAAATGTGAG
>JARHVA010001955.1:152500-335000 GCA_037957365.1 Torreya grandis
GTTGGCCACAAGTTTGGAGTCACCAAAAATGTTGATTGATTTAAATATCAAGGACAAAGTTATTTGGAGACCTATGATTAAGGCCTCATATTCATCCATGTTTTTGGTGCAATCAAAATCAATTTTAAAGGATAAAAGAAGAGGCTCAACTTTAAGGGGGATAAGGATGATGGTATCACCCCCAACACATTAACACTTTGATCCATAAAATAACATGGTCATCTAATTAATAATGTCCTCTTGATAGAGAGTTGCGATGGATTCATTACGAAACTCAAGAGGAGGAGGTTGGTTGTCTGCTAAAGGTGCTTCAGTGAATTCATTAGAAATGATTTTCCATTTGATTGAATTTTGCTAGAGGAACTCAAGATCAAAATCATCTAGAAGCATGAGCCATATATCCATATGATGATTTTGATATGGCTTAGAATGCATACTTGAGTGGGTTGATGTTGTTTATTATAAAAGGTTTTATGGTTAAGGAGGTAGTGATGGAGTTTAGAAGCCACAAATATTAAAGTAAGGAATAATTTTTTGGTATGGGTATAATGAATTTCATACTATATAAGTGTTCTACTTATATAGTATATTGATTTATCTTTATGTTGACCATCATGATGTGCAAGCATGGACCCTAAGGAATGGTCTGTGACATAAATGTATAGGTAGAAGAGTTGGTCCTCTTTTAGAGGGACAAGAATGGGCAAGGAAATAAGGTATTATTTGAGTGAGTCAAAGGCCTTTTGATAGTCTTTATTTAACTTAAAGGATATATCCTTTTTAAGAAGGTGATGAAAGGGCTGACATATATCATATAGTTGAGAGATGAAGCGATGAATGGATTGGAGCTTCCCCTACAGACTGCAGAGTTGCTTGAGGTTAGTCGAAGGAGGAATGTTGAGGATTCCTTGAATTTAGTGGGATCAACTTATATTTCATGAAGAGAGACAATAAATCCAATAATTTTACCTAATAAGACCCCAAATATGTATTTATTTGGGTTAAGGTGTACATGAAAGTGAATAAGGAATTCAAAGATAACCTTAAGGATTGCCAAATAATCCTAATGACATTTAAACTTTCCAAGGAGGTCATCTATGTAGTCCTTCATGGTTTTATGGATAAGGTCATGAAATATGTAGGTCATAATGCATTGGTAAGTTAAATATAAATTCTTTAGACCAAAAGGCATGACCATATAGAAAAAATTCCCACATGTGGTGATAAGGACAATTTTATGTTGATACTCTAGGGAAATCAAGATTTGAATATATCCATAGAATCTATTTATAAGAGATAACATCTCAAGGCTGGCAGTTAGATCAAAAATTTGGTTAATTCTTGGTAAAGGGAAGTCATATTTTGGACAAGAAATGTTAACACCATGAAATCCCACATAAATATGAATTCCCCCTATTACTATGGTGATAGGAATGACATTCAAGACCCAGTAGTAATAATCAATGGGTTGGATGAAGTTTATGGATAAGAGGTGATAAATTTCTTCTTTAATAAGAAGAAACTGTGAGGGTGCATCCTCCAATGATTTTACCTAACAAGCTTGGCATCAAGTTTGCTAATGATGTTATGGATTACTATGGAAGGTTCAATTCCTAGTATAAATTTGTAAGACCAAGCAAATTCTATGATACGATCTCAAAAAAAGGAAGAGAAACTCTGATGCTCTAAGGAATATAAAGAATGGCCAATTTTAACTATGTGGGGGTTATCATAAGTTCCCAAGTTGACATCAATGGTATCTTCACTCAACATGGTCAATGTCTTAGGAGGAAGTGATTTGGTAAGGGAATAATCTTTAACAATATAGGTGAGAAGGGAATCATCATCTTGACAATGAATAGTATTAATGGTAGGAGAATCATCTTTTATCATCTCAAGATGAGCCAAAGGAATGGTTGCAGTTTCCCTATCATTTTTATAGGTTAGGGATCCCAAACTAGTCATATTGATCAAAAAAACTAAGGGGAATGGAATTAATATCCTCAAACTTTGAAATAGAAGGAGTTGGCAATGACAAAACTTCTTCCTCAATGATGGAAATGGAAGGTGAGTTGCTTGGCTCTTCTGGTGGGATGAATCCAAGACCTTATCTCATTCATGAGGTTTTTGAGTTTTTTATATTATTAAATCATGTGGTCCATGTTTATAATAGCCTAAACCAAATCCCTTCCAATCACACTAATGGAGTTATGTCTTGGAAAATTCTATTTTATCCAAGGAAGATAAATCAGAGGTGAATGATTTAATAGAAGAGGAGGCATTAGAGGATAAAAGTGGTTGATCAAGTCCCCCATAGATTAGATTAGTTTATAATGTGGGAGGAATAAAAGGAATGATTTTTCCAAGTTTGGAATCATAACTAGGATATTGGTAAATATTTACATACTCTTGGGGAGTGGGAGGGGCATCTAATGTCAGTAGATGATATTCCCTAAGCGAGAAATGTTAGATTTTGGATTCTAAGGGATCTTTCATATGGATTTGAGAGGAAGGTATGGATGAGTTTATGGAATATTGGTTGATGGAAGATAAATGGGATGCATTATTTATCATGATGAGAACATCATTGGGTCAATAAGTGATATTGAATGACTTGAAAGGACTAGGGTCGACTAGAATGACATGGACTTGACCCTCATGCTCAAACTTGATGCATCAATGTAAATTTGATGGCACACAACCTATGGAATGGATCCAAGGGCACCCAAGAAATATGTTATATTTAAACTCTCCTTATACCATGTAGAATAGCTTCGAAATAGTACAAAGGCCCAAACATATATGAAGGATGACCATACCTAAGGTTATTACCATGGTATCATTAAAAGATTAGAGTATAGAGGTAGTTTCCAACATGATGTTCTCCAAGAGTTTAAGTTGATCATATGCATGGGAAGAAATGATATTAATGTTATTTCCCCCATCAATCATAACCCTCTTGATTTGGGTTTGGTTAATGTGAGTGGTAATAAAGAGGGGAGGATCTGGATCATATGGATGAATAGTGGATATCTTTGAATCTTAGATGGTGATGAGTGCAAAAAGTTGAAAGGATCCAACAAGTACTACTAGATTTCATGTATATTTTGGTTAAACCTTTATATATTTCAAGGCCTTCATCATAGCTTGACAGGGTTGGGGTGAGGTTTGGATTAACTCATATAAAGTCATCTTCATTAGTGTGTGGTGAAGATGTTTTAGAACTGACCTATATATTAGTCTAGAGGGATTTGATTCGGGTGTACCCAATATAGAAATATTGGGCTTGGGTGAAGGTGTTTATGGTGTTTTATATCAATAATTTTATGTTTATGAGATGGACACCTAAGCTTTTCCTTTATTCTTTAGGTCTTATGATCAAGTGACCATAAGAGTGGTATGGATTTGGAAAGGATGTGGGATAGTAGGTTACTTTGGTTCTTCCATAATCTTATATGAGAGATTAGGGATAGGTTGACATAGAATGGTTGCTATTGGTTTTTGTCTAGGAGGTGGGCTCATGGGAGGTTTCTCTATTAACAAATCATATGCATCACATAGAAATTGGATTATGCCTTAGATAACTTTGCAATTCTCTATGTCATGTCCAGGTCTCCTATGGTATGTGTAAATTAAATCATCATTAAACCAAGATATTTTTATACTAAGAGGATAAAATGGATTTATGGGAGATAAGACTAATTGTGTATCTTGTATAAACCTTTTTAAGATGGTAGAATAGGATTCTATCAAGGGTGGCAAAGAGGTGGAAGTTTTGGTTTTATGATGGTTGGGGTGTTTACATTTTTATGGGTTGGCTTAATAGCTAAATTTTTGGGTGGTGGAATGATTTTGTTAGATGGTTGTTAGGATCTTAGAGTACAATTGATTATTTTTGTATAAGCAACTAAACACGAAATTAAACTAGAAGTAATAAGTAACTAGAAATCAGAAATAACAAACAATAGGAGATACGAGAAACAATACAATCTGTATTAAACTCTTTCAGTGAAACCTAGTTGAAGAAAAGCTTAGAGTAAGGTTAGTGTTTGTTGATTATAGGTTCACTCACAAGGGTTTTTGTTTGAGTGGGAGTAAAGCAATGGTAGAAGAAACTAAGCTAAGAATGGAGAAATTCAATGGCAAGAATTATCAATTATGGAGGATGTAGATAGAAGATTATCTATATCAGAAAGATATGTACTTACCGTTGGGTGGGATTTCAAGAAAGCCCACATATATGCAAGATGAAGAATGGAATTTTCTTGATAGAAAGGCTCTTGGATCTATAAGGTTGAGCCTAGCATCGTCTGTGATTTCTAACTTATCACAGGAAAAGACAATGGTAGAGTTAATGGATACTTTGGCAAATTTATATGAAAAACCCTCAGCTTTGAATAAGGTATATCTTATGAAGCAATTATTTAATTTGCAAATGCAGGAAGGTGGATCTATATATAGTCATCTTAATGATTTCCATGAAATTTTAAATCAATTAAATTCAGTCAAAATAGTTTTTGATGATGAAATTAAGGCTCTCTCAATTTTATGCTCTTTACCTGAAAGTTGGCATAGCTTGGTAATGGTAGTTAGTAATACTACATCTACTTCAAATATCTTGAAAGTTGATGATGTTGTTAGTGTAATCTTGAATGAATAAATTCTTAGGAAAAGCACAGGAGAAACATCAGGTAATGCTTTAAGTATTGAAAGTAGGGGAAGGCAAAGAGAGAAGGGCAAGCAAGGGAAATCAAGGTCAAAGATGGGAAGAAGATCCAAATCCAAAAATGGAAGTATAACCTGCTGGAATTGTGGAAAGAAATGGCATGCAAAGAAAGATTGTTGGTTGAAGGATAACAAAGAAAATCAGCATGAAGGTAATAAAGAAGCAAAAGTTGTAGGTATTGTTGCACAGGATGCTCTTATATTTTATTTGGACAGTCAAGTAGAATAATGGGTTTTAGATTCTGGTGCATCTTTCCATTCAACCCCAAATAGAGAATTTTTCAATGATTATGTCCATGGAGACTTTGGAAAATTTTATTTAGGGGATGATGAGCCTTGTCAAATTGTTGGCAAAGGAAAAGTACAGCTGAAATTGCAGAATGGCAACACATGGGTGTTGAAGGATGTCATGCATGTACCCATCCTGAAGAGGAATCTAATTTCTACAGGAAAGTTGGGTGATGAGGGTTGCATAGTAACTCTCACAACTGAATCTTAGAAAGTTTTCAAGGGTGCACTTGTATTAGTTATAGGTAAGAAAGTAGGTACACTTTATCTATCTACTTGTATTACTGATTCTCCTTCTATTTTATCTACATTAAATGTAGATGCAAAGATGTGGCACTGTAGGCTTGGTCACATGATTGAGAATGGAATGCATTTTCTTAAGTCAAAAGGTAAGATTTCATATTTTAAAAGCATAGATCTAGATTTCTGTGAGCATTGTATATTTGGGAAATAGAAGAAAGTGAGATTTCTTAAAATTGGGTCAACAAAGAAGGAGCACAAGTTGGAGCTTGTTCACACAGACGTGTGGGGACCAGCTTAGGGAGCTTCTATTAGAGGATCACAATATTATGTTTCTTTCATTGATGATGCTACAATAAAGGTATGGATTTATTGCATAAAGAGGAAATCTAATGTTTTTAACACATTTAAGAAATGGAAAGCCTTGGTTTTCAATGAGAAGGTGATGTGAAGTGATCAGATCAAGAGGCTAAATAATTATAAGGAGTGAAATATTGATTTGGATGAGGTTATGATCTAAAATGAGCTCACAGATAAAAATCATCACTCACAGGAAAACATAGACACCGACGTCGATCAGGCAGAGACCGACATCGATCAGGCAGGAACCGACGTCGGTCAGGTGAAGACCAAAGTCGATGATGTTGGGCAAGTGGAAATTGACATCGATCAGATGGAAAAAGACGTTAGTCAGGTTAGTCAGGTGGAACTGACATCGGTCGGGTGCAGACTAAGAGATGACCAGGATCGGTCACTGTCATAAAATTTGGGGGGACAGTAAGCTGTGAATGAGTCTCAAATGCCCATGAGGAGGTCTAAAAGGGTAAGTAAACCTCCAATTCATTATTCCTCTTATTTATACTACTTGTTTCTCACTGATGGTGGAAAACTAGGAAGCTTTGATGAGGCAATGCAGGTAGAATCTAGGAAACAGTGGGAGCATGGCATGAATGAGGAAATTGATTCCTTGAAAGAGAACCAAACATGGAATTTGGTTGAGTTGCCAGCCAGAAAGAAAGCAATGAAAAATAAATGGGTTTATAGGTTAAAGCAAGGAGAGAATGAAAAAGTGAGACATAAGGCCAGGTTGGTATGTACTAGGCCTAATATTGCCCAAGCAGTGGGAGTTGTCAGCAAGTTTATGGCCAATCCAAGAAAGAAGCAATGGAAAGTAGTTTAGTGGATTCTTAGATATCTGAGAGGGACCAAAAATAGGCATTTATGCTATGGAGGGTCAAACACTTCTCTACATGGGTATGTATATTTGGATATGGTAGGTGACTTGGATGGCAGGAAAAGCACCATAGGATATGTGTTCACTATTGGTCGAACAGTGGTTAGCTAGATTTCAAAGTTGTAGAAGGTTGTTTCCCTATCTACTATAGAGGTAGAATACATTGTAGTCACTGAGGGTAGCAAGGAAATGATATGGATGACACAGTTCATGGAAGAGTTGGGAAAGGAGCAAGAGAGTTACAGATTGTATAGTGATAGTCAAAGTGTAATTAATTTGGCAAAGGATTCAGCCTTTCATTCAAGAACCAAACATATACAGCTTAGGTACCACTTTATTAGATAGGTATTGGATGATGTCAGTTGAAGCTGGAAAAGATCCATATGGATAAAAACCCTGCTGATATGTTAACAAAGCCGGTAACAAAGGAGAAGTCGAATCTTCATTCAACTTTTGTTGGTCTTCAAGATTGAACTTGAAGATGGAGAAACAAGCCAGAAACAAATTAGAGGATGTTGTTGTATAGTTACAGGTGTATCTATTTATCTCCAAGTGGGATATTGTTGATTTGTTGAGCTAAAAGCTTCACTAAATGTGAAAATGTGGAGGTTGTTGGGTTACGCAATAACTGACATTGGTCATATCCAACCGACATCGGTTATGGGTCGACTAACATCAGTTATCTTCAGCTACATAGTAACTGGCATTGGTTATGGTTGGCCAACATCGATCAAATAAGAACTGACATCAGTCACTTGTGTGTTTCCAAAATTGTTCTAATTTTAGACGAATAGTTAGTTTGCATGTAAAGACTAATTTCAGTCTTGAGTCCACGTTTCTAATTATTGTTTGCTTTGGGTTCTATTTAAGAGACCCATGGGGCTGTATTGTAAAGTGAGCAAGATCAATTAGATCTATAGGGTGCAAGATCAAGAAGATTTGTAAGGTGCAAGATCAAGAAGATCTGCAGGAAAAGGAGGCAACAACAATTAGGTTGATTGTCACTGGAGGGAACAACTCAGTGTTGAGTTGGTTGTAATTGATTGATTGAGAGAGAGAGAACTCTTGAGGGAGAATTACTGTACATCCATGAGGTGTGAGGAGAAAGATATTTCTTCATTTTATTTCCTTCTGGAAGAGTTTAATATAGATTGTATTGTTTCTCGTATCTCCTATTCTTTGTTGTTTTTGATTTCTAGTTACTTATTACTTCTGGTTTAATTCTATGTTTAGTTGCTTATACAAAAGTAATCAATTGTACTCTAAGATCCTAACAAGTGGTATCAGAGCTATGTGTAGATCCTGAAAATGGTTTTGAGGTATACGTCTTGTACGTAGATATTTTTGAGGTTAAGGTTTTTGAGGTTGAGGGTTTGCTAAGAGTAGGTGGACGTGTAGTTGGTAGTGGAGGTTAGACTTGTGGTTTCTTTGGATATCTTAGTATTTTTAACAAGGTGGAAAGGTGAGGTCATAAAATGGATGAGGTATGTGGCCCTATAATAGATGGTAAAGTGGAAGTAGGAGGCAAGGTGGTTTTGGATTTATAAATCCTAGATTGTTCAATTTTCTTTGTTGGCTTGGTTTAAATATTTTTAGATGGGATTTATGGTGTCAAGTCTAATTTCAATGGGTGGAGTGGGAAGGAAACTTAGGTTCTTAATAGGCTTTAATGTGGTATTGGAGGTTGCTTTTGTTGTCTTTAAATGAGTTGGGTTGGTTGGATTATCTAATGTTTGGGGTGTAGATACTTTTGTTGACTTGGTTGAGGTAGTCTTGGTCTTAGTTGTGGAGTGTGAAGGTTGGGTGGAAAATGGTGTGGTTAGATAATCTTTCTTGGTTGTGTATGGAAGTCTATAGTGGTGCCAAAATATGGCCCAATCAAGTTTTGGTTGAGATAGAAACTCTAGATTTTGGACCAACCTTGAAAATGGTTTATAGATAGGGTTAATTCCCTTATTAGTGGACTCTAAGGATAAACCAAGTGGAGGTGGGATGGTAACATTTTCCTTTTCTTCTATCAATGGCTATAAATATTTGGAAGGTGATTATTTTATGCAAGGGGTAGGTGAGATAATATCTTGCTTAGTTATGCATTCTGAATGAAGGGTAGATTTCTCTAACATAGAAGAAAATGGCATGGGAGTGATGGTTTCCTCTATTGCTATGATTTCCAAAGGAGATATTAGTGATTCCACTACCTCAATAAGTGGAGAAGGGATGGTGGTTTCTTCCTTTATTATGATTTGGAAAGGAAGGGTAGGTAACTCTACTACCTTAATAAGTGGAGAAGAAGTGGTGATTTGGGCCATGGGTTCATTAAATATAAGCTCCTTAAGAACAACATTAACTATGTGAACCTCATGTTTATGAGATGTTTTTACATTAGTATGATAATTATTTTTAGAAGGTGGGTGGTTTTGGAATGGTCAACAGAATATGTCAAGCACTTGATTGGGGGGTGCATTTGGGTTATCCATCATAATCTCACCCTTGTCAATCAAATCTCAGATAAAGTTTTTAATTGTCTTGCATCTATCAACATTGTGACCAATGACATGGTGGAAGTTACACATGTCATTTTTCTTATACCAACTTGGTATAGGATAGTAAGAATCTAATTATTGAGGTGGTTTGATTTAAGGAATTTGTATTATACATGCCTTCAACAACTTCTCTAAAATTGAAGCATAGGACTCCCGTAGTAGAGTATACTTCTTTTGCACAAAATAGTTTTGAGATTTGGAATTTTGGTTAGAAGAGGTGGAGGGGTTGGATTTGTTGACTACCAGAGGAGGAGATGTTTTAAGCATAAAGGCATTTATTTTTATATTTGATTTAGTATTGGCATGGTTTGTGAGTTTATAGGAAGAATATTTGTTAGATTTGAAACTAGCATTTTTACTCCTCAACTTAAGTTTTCCCTCATCAATTACTTGAATCTCCAACTTTATCACCATGGTAAACACCTCATCAAAGGTTTGAAAGGTTTAAACATGAAGGGTGTTTGAGATGTGTTTATCACATGCCCAAGAGAAAATTTTAACTAACTCATGTTGGGGAAAGGAGAAGGAGAGTTGGTTTATCAACCCTCTCCAACAAGCAATGAAATAAGTAATTGATTCATCCTCAAATTGCTAAATAGAACATAAGTCAGTGATAGAAAATTTCTTAGAAATGTTGATAGAAAAATGGTCCAAGAAGGTTTGATTTAGTTGAGCAAATAAAAGAGGGAGTGCCTAGTAATGACACTATACTAGTCTAACTTGGGTCTGACTAAGGACATGGGGAAATTTTGAAGAAGGAGAGCGTAATCATAGGCAATTAGATAACATGAATACCCAGAAACTCTTAGGTCTTGTTGTGGATCTTCCTTATTTTGTAATTTATAAAATTTTGGAGATTCTTATTGTGGAGGGTATGGATGGATCAACATGGAAGGGTGGATGGTATAATTACAAATCTGATCATATGACAAGAGATTATGGACCCCAAAAATGGATGACTCTAGATTTGTCATCTTATCCATCAACATTTTGATGAGGCCAGTTTGTAGTTGTGCACCCCCATAATTATTGGGTTTGTTAGGGTGTAATATATTGGTAACTAGTAGAGGTTTGGGAAGAGGCCACATATTGGTAATTGTCAATGGAAGGTTGGGAAGATGCCATGTATTGTTAATTGGCCATGAAATATTGGGAAGATGGTGTAGGCATATATCCTTGTGGGTTTAGGATATAGCCCAAGTTAAGTGTAATAGGATTTTTTTGGGTTATAGGCATGGTTGGGTTGGTTGATTAAAGGTGTGTAGTCACCTTAGTGCTTATGGGTGGGAGAGTAAATGGTATAAACACCACTAAGTTTTGGAAAAGGTTGGAAGATGTTAGGTTTTGAGAGGTAAGTGGTAATGAAGTAATATTAGTCAAATTCATCCCAATGGTAAGTGGTGTTTAGGTTGACATAGGATAAGTTACCCCTATATTAGAAGGGTTAGTGATGTGGTTGGTGGGGGTAAAAGGTGTTTGGGCATTGGTTGGTGGAAGGGATTGGTTTTGAGTAATGGTGTTTGAAGGGTTGTTCATGGACAAAGAAGACTGGGTTACCATAGATAGGGTGGTGGAGATAATGATAACTAAGGTCTCACCCATAAAGTAAGTAGGCATTCTATAGGGTGGTTCAATGGAAGTAAATGAAGAAAAGGTAAGGTTAACAATGGTGGAAAGATAATGTTAGAGAGCCACAAGGTTATTTTCAAGGAGGTTGGTAAAGTCCATATCCATTTGGGAAAAAGATCGAGGCACATCGGGACCTCTAAAATGGTTAGGGGAAATTTTTACATCTAGAGTGTGCTCCATGTATGAGGAAGAAGAATGTGGGTGGTTTGAAGGTGGATCTTGGGTTTTTGGGTTTCTAAGTTATTGCCTTATCAAAACCATGCAATTAAATGTGGAATAAGGGTGGAAATGATCTCACACACTCAAAAAGAGAGCAAAAAAAACAAAATATTCAAGGAAATTACACACATGCTAAGAGCACATTAAATCCTAAAATTATTTTTATCTCAATTTTAGGCTTATGCATTAATTTAGAAGTTTATGTGACTCCACTTGGCTTGTATAATGGGAACTAAAATAAGAAGTCTAAGTGGTTTCAGGTTAGTTTAAGTATCTCAAAATATTTGTACTAGAATTTGTTACATGGATTGATATTAGAACCTACCCCCTCACTTCACACCCTATAGTGATAAGGGTGTTAAGTGCTTATCCAAGATATAACAAATTGATAGAGTTTATACTTAGCTAGTGTACTGAGTTTTGGTTTCTCCCATTGGTAGTGAATTCCAAGTGGGATAGCCAAGGGTGAAGGTTTACTGCTAGGTGATGAAATCTTATTCAGGACTTATGTCAATGTTTGATGAATGATTTATATGAGTGGTTTGGTATTATGTGTGTGACAAGAGTGATTGATATGATTGATTTCACCATTTGATTTTAAACTATGTGATCTAACCAAGAAATTAATCAATGGATGCAAGTTGTTTTAAACCCAAAGGAAATTTTTTATTTCTTTAAAATGAGTACAAGAAAAACTATAATGTACCTAAATTCAGAATGAGGATGCAAGTCCTAATCCTAGGGTGAAGGCTTTTTGACTTTTTAAAAATGAAATAAAATGAAATTTTTACCTTTTCTAAGAAAGAAAAGAAGAAAAAATACTTGATTTGGAAAAGAAGAAATTGAATACTATGATTTCCAATGAAGAAATGAATGAAAGAATGTTTTAGTTTTAGAAAAAGAATTGCAATGGATGAAACTTTCACTAATGTAACCAAATTTCCCAAAGAATTATGAACCCAAGGAAACTCTAGGGTCCCATTAGGCGTGCTATAATTTTTCACTATGTTTTGTGCTTATTTTATTTTTCTTTTAGAAAATAAGTAAAAACTTTAAAATAAGGATATTGTTTTTAATAACCTAGATTTAGTTGTGTGCTCATGATCCATTCGATGTAGAAAACTCCTATTTGTCTTGGAAGGATGACCTGCAATAAGAAAGAAGCTAGAAATAGATTCATTAGTAATATAGATAGGTGGATTGCCTAGAAAATTATATATCCAAGAAGTACTAAACTTCTCTAGAGGGTTGTCAATCTACTCTTTAAACAAGTTATGTTCTAAAAATGAAAAGAGATGCATTACATAAAGTAATAGAAAGTACTCAATCACAATGAAATGAATGATTTTGAAGAGAAAATGAGTGATTTTATCAAAATTTTATTAATTTTTTAAAACCTAATACTAAAATGATAAAACTTGATTCAAAAAATAGTTTAAGACCTTATGATGTGATAGAATTCAAAAAACCAAACTTTAGGTGAGGGATGATGGGTGGAATTAGCTTTCTATTTTTGGGGGAATAAATTACATGGTGATTGATATTGGTCACTATGTAACTGATATCAATTTAAGGAAACCAATGTTGGTCAAGAGACAACTGATGCTAGTCAGAAGTGATCGATGTCAGTTACTATGGGTTCTAGTTTTGGACAAAATGGGTCTTCGATGAGTTGTAATAAGGATTTTGTGGGTTATTTGGTGTTGTATGATGGTCATGATTATAAAATAGGTTCTCAGGGATATCAAACTCAGATTTTTGACACTCAAATGACTAGGAATATTTAGGGGGTGTTTGGTGAAATATGAAGTGTTTGGAGTTGTAAAAATATAACATAAGAAGGGATATGGGAGAGATGGGAAGTACATGAAAGGACTTAAAACTAATAAAAATAAATAACTAAACTCAAAATAAGTGCAATATACTTATATTTTGGTTTTTTTTGCTTGGAGAAGTCCTAAAGTTGAATGTAAGCTACTTAGGAACATATAACAATGTGGATAGAGTGACGGTGCTTGAGCTCTTCATAGTGAGGTGCTAAAACACATTATTATCTTTGGGATGGTTCTCTAGTTCACTAGGAATCTTGGATTCTCTCTAGAGTTTTGATTCTCACTCAAAAGTTTCAACCTCCTAAGCTAGGGTCTTGGGGTTACCTTAAATATCTGACATCAGTCCTAGTCAACCAATATTAGCTTAGGGGTGACCAACGTTGGTCAAGGGATAAATAGCCTAAGGTGATAAAATTAGACATTTTAATTTAATTTTGGCCTTTAATACTAATGGAAGTGATCTAATCCTATTTAGAGATCATGGGTATGTGTGAATACTAAGTCTAGGAAGTTATGACATTAAATTCCAAGGTGGGAAATAGTCTTAAGGCTAGGTGTCGATAAATTAGCCATGCATTTAGGTGTGAAGGTGTAAATAAGATTATTTAACTTAATTAAATAATTAAATTAGTCAAATAATTGTAAATGGGTGTTTTAATGGGTTTCAATAAATATCCTAACCCAAGGGGGACAAAGGGGCCAAGGGAGTATTTTATGACAACTAGAACCCTATGGTGCAATTTTTTAGTGTGTACAAAGATATCTTCCACCATGAAATTTATAATTACACAATAGAAATGGGTAAGTTCTAACACAATTTTATTTTTCAATGATAAATTTCATGTCATACTAATTGACAATTATATAGTCTTTCACATAAAAAATACCAATTTTTGTAGACATAGAATAACATATCATTTCCATGGTGTTAATTTCATGAATTAATTCTAGTAGGCATTCTTAGATATACACACGTATCTCTATCATAATAATCATTGAAACTATTATTAAACTATTTACACTAATGAGAATATAGAAAAAAATGAATTTGAAAATCAAGAACATGTTTTATATATATATATATATATATATATATATATATATATATATATATATATATATAAACATGTTCTTGATTTTCAAATTCATTTTGTTCTATATTCTCATTAGTGTAAATAGTTATATATATATATATATATATATATATATATATATATATATCCACAATACACCTCTTTTCCATTAATTACATTCTAAAGAACTATGTCAAAAAATAATAAATACATGAAAGTTATTAAAGTAACTAAATACCTATATAAACTCAAAGAATAATAATAATTCACCAATGCTTATTGATAATTACAAAAGATGGAAACTAACATAGAGGCTAAGATAACTATTGGGAACCTAAAACAAGTGTCAGAAAGGGGCCTGGACAATAGCATCATGGCTTGGACTACAAAACCACCCATTCTTGTCTTAAAAAATTATGCTCTTGTCTATGTGCAATGGACCTCTTAAACATCTAGGAGACCTACAAGAGTGTTTTTGGAACCTCTATTTGCTTGTGGGAGGTTTTGTCCACCTTTGGGTGACACTATTTGTTTTATTTCACTTCAAAAACTTAGGGGGCTTATTTTTAATAATAGATTGAACACAATGAGAAATAAATGAAGTGAGTAACATGTTTTGAATGTGTATCTCCACACCCATGTGTGACATGGTTTCTACATACCAATACTCCTTTGAGGAATCAAACATAATTTAGTTTTCTCACCTAAGTGATAAGTGTGAATTCTTATATAATATTATATGCCTAGATGTAAATGCTTGAATAAATTCCATGAATTAACACTTGAGATATGAAAACATGTAATATTAGTGATCTCTTGACTATGAGGGTTGAGTAGACGTAGAATTAGGAGATTTAGGAAACTTTTCCTTGATGTACAATAATGAATTCTGATTATTCTCTTGATATTAGGCACTTATGTGAAAAGAGTGATTTGAGTGTGTTCATATAGGCTTTTGATGTGAAATAACTCAAGAGGAGTGTTTGAATAGGTCTAGGATGACCAAAACTAGATTAGAGGGTCTGAAAGTATCTATTTGGATGGCATTTTATCCTAGGACAATAGTGAGGGTCACTCATATCCCATACAATAGTATTGTCTATATGAAAAATATTTGGCACTAGTGGATAAGGATGACTCAATGGAGGCCTTATGTGGTGTTATACAAGTCTAGGTGTTAATTAGGTCTATATTATGGCTAAAATATGATCAAAAGGGGCCCTAGGTTAGGCCTTATAATAAGCAAGGGTTTAAGTGGTCTCAAGTGATGTTTATGACATGAATGTTCATTTTATGTGACTAAATTTACTCCCTTTATTATATAAATTAATCAAAGTCAAATTATTAAGATAAAGGAAAAGACAGTATGTTAAATTAACTATGAGGAGAAGTCCATGAATGAGGATATGAAAATATAAATTGTGTTACATGAAATGACCTAAAAGTGGAATATATATACCATCAATACTAACTTAAGATAGCATGTCAAAATAAAAGATAAAAAAATAAAACAAATATAAAAAAGGAATAACTACACCTAATTATGTGTATTTACCAATGCACTATCCTAGTGAAAAACTACATAACTTTTTATATGTGGATATATAGATCATAGACTATGAATAGATTGCATTAGACTGTGCATGTCTAACCCTCATATGTGGTTGGCTAAATAACTCAATTAGTCCTTGAATCCATCATTTACCACCCATACTTGGTGGATGATAGTTTAAATTTATGATAATAAATTCAAGTACAATTCGAGACAACATAGGTATATATGGAAAACTAACTATTGTAGGTGGCACAAATCTCAAACTATGATAACCTAAGTGGTGATATATTGGTGCATATCATAAACATATTTTAATGTGGCGTGTGAAGGGTAGCGAATCACATGAGACCATCAATTCATCTATGAAAACTTGTGTAAACTAGACAAATAAAATAATGTGTCATACACATGCCCCCAATATCTAATATCTAGGGTATATTGATTATCAACTTAGTATTAGTATTCTATATTTTTACAAAAATAAATGAAAACTCAAGTAATCATGCAACACATGATGACTCAAAACTGAGTAAACCTTAGTAAAAACATGAGAAATTTTGAGTTTTTGAAACTAATAAAGTGTTAAATTGAATTGAAAAACTATGGTTTCATATGACCTTCTAAATATGGCTACTTCTAATGTTAGTGGACAATAACACTAGGATTGACAATAATTCCCAACACTTATGTTTTATATGGCATTTTTATCTTTCCTATGTTTTCTAACTATAAATTAATCTACGACTATTTGAATCTAATCTTTTTTTAATCTATATTTTATTGATTTTTGCATTTATGCCTTAATACTCATGTAGCTGGTATAATCTCTATGTCAAACCCTTGTGAATTACCCCTCCTTTAGGGTAAGTTGTTTTGCCTTCACAATAACTCAACTCAAAAGAAATCATGTTGTTAAAGTGTAAAAGATAATAAATATACCTAATATCAAATATCATACATGTAATCATATAGTCAATATGCAAGATATATTGATCATATATTTTTAATGTGAGGTTCATGTTATATGAATCATTCACAAGGGTTTTTAAGATAGATATAACATTGTAAGAATCATCTTTAATCACTCCCTCACCATCCCTAATCACTTCATCATTAACCATCACCTTATCTCATCATCTCTAATCACTCCCTCATCATCCATAATCACTCCATCCTCGGTCATCATTTCTAATCAGTCCCTCGCCATCCCTCATAATCCATAATCACTTTGTCCTCATAGATACATGTTATGTTTACATAGTTTTGTGTTATATAACTATGCAATAATAATATTATTCGATGCATTTGTTCCTTAAATTATGTGTAAATTAGGTATAATTAGTCCAAAGTAATATTTGATCCCCATAATTATGTTCAAGGGGTTTATATTACCACCAATGTCCTTTGTCATTATATTTATGGTAAAATTGGGGTTGATTAACCAATGAATCACATTATAGAGTTGTAAATATGTGTAAAGGGCTCAAATTAGCACTATTTTCCTTCACGATTGAATTGATGGACTTTTTTATTTAGGTTTTTACACCTCCAAGTTTGATTCACCCTCAAATTATAACCTATATATAGGTAAAATCAGGTTTAAAGGGTTCAATTTTGTCCATATTGTATCATTCATTATAATAATGGACTAAATGGGTAAATATGTTAGGAAACATATCCTAATTTATCCCCTTCAATCACGGTGTAAACTTGAATATAAGTTCAAGGGGTTCAAATTAGACCTAATTATTTTTATGTTTGTATTTGTAAAAAAAATAAGGTCAATTGTGCCATATGATGCATCCTATATTATCAATTGAGTAATGTAAATTATGTTCACAGGGCTCAATTTTGATAAATCACATCCTTAACTACACCAATTGACTAATTTAATCAATTCATGATATAATCAAACCTAATTTAGCCCAAAATAATGTCCTACTCTTGTAATTTGATTGAAGGGGCTCAAATTAGCCCCAATTTCCTTCATGATTGAACTGGTGGACTATTTTAATTATTTTGACAAATTGATATTGGGGTCGATTGATCTCCAAATTTCATTTTTTATAGGAAAAATAAGATTTACAATATTTAATTTTGTCTGTGTATAACTAATTCTAATAATTAACTAGTTGGCTTAAAAATCATAAATGATGAGCTAATTTATCCCCAAATCACATCCTATATTCATGGTTAAGTTCAATGGATTCAAATTTTCCCTAATTACTTCATTTATGTATTTGTGATAAAATTAGTGCTTAGGGTTTATGGTTGTAATAATCAACTAATTAGCTTAATATGTCAAGAAATATGAGCTATTTTAGCCCAAAATAAAATCTTAGATCATAAATCTAGGTTCAAGGGGTTCACATTGGCCCCAATTATATTCAAGAAAATGCATTTATGATGAAATTAGGGTTTAGGTTTTGTATTTTTCATAAAATTAAGTTTTATGGTTTAAGTTGTAGTGTAATAGGTTTGTTGATAAAATCACATTATACAATTATAATTATGTGTAGAGGGCTTAAATTAGCACAATTTTACTTCATGGTTAAATTTATTGACTATTTTATCTAGGGTGTTATGCCACTAGGGTTGATTGACCCATAAATTACATCTTGTATAGGTAAAATTAAGTTCATGAGGTTTAATTTTGACCAAAATGTATTATTCCTTATAATAATAGACAAATCATATCATTTATTGTAATAATAGACTAAATGGGTAAATATGTTAGTAAATGACCTAATTTAGCCACTTAAATCACATTTTAGACTCAAAATTAGGTTCAATGGGTTCAAATTAAATATGTTGGGGTCGATTCACCCCCAAAGTTCATTCTTTCTAGGAAAAATAAGGTTTACGATATTTAATTTTTCCCAACTTGCATCACTAATTATAACAATTAACTAGTTAGCTTAAAATATAACAAATGATGAGTTAATTTATCCATAAATGACATCATAGACTCATAGTTAGGTTCAATAGGTTCAAATTATCCCCAATTACATTCATTTATGAATTTATGATAAAATTAGGGCTTAGGGTTTATGGTTATAATAATCGATTAATTAACTTAATATATCAAGAAAAATGAGCTATTTTAGCCCAAAACCAAATTCTAGACCATAAATCTAGGTTTAAGGGGTTCACATTGGCCCTAATTATCTTCATGAAAATTCATTTGTGATGAAATTAGGGGTTAGGGTTTGTATTTTTCATAAAATTAGGTTTTATGGTTTAAGGTGTAGTGTAATAGGTTTGTTGATAAAATTAAAATATACAGTTCTAATTATGTGGAGAGGGCTTAGATTAGTAAAATTTTACTTCATGTTTGATTGATTGACTATTTAATCTAGTGTGATATGCCACTAGGGTTGATTGACCCATACATTACATCTTTTATAGGTAAAATTAGGTTCACGAGGTGTAATTTTGACCAAATTGTATTATTCATTATAATAATGGACAAATCATATCATTCATTGTAATTTTGGACTAAATGGGTAAATATGTTACTAAATGACCTAATTTAGCCACTTAAATCACATTGTAGACTCGAAATCAGGTTCAATGGGTTCAAATTAAACCCAATTATTTTTATGTTTATATTTGTAATAAAATTAGGTTTGATTGAGCCATATGTTACATCATATACAATCAATCAAACCATGTAAATTAGGTTCACGGGGTTTAGTTTTACCTAAATCATATTCCTAATTTCACTAATTGACTAATTTTATCAATTCATGACATAATCAAACCTAATTTATCCCAAAATCATGTCTTGATAATTTAGTTTGATTGAAGTGGCTCAAATTATCCCTAATTTCTTTCATGGTTGAATTGATGGGATATTTGATTTATTATTATGAACTGATATTAGGGTTAATTGACCCCCAAAGTACTTCTAATAATCAACTATTTGGATTGAAATATCAAAAAACATGAGCTAACTTATCCCCAAATAACATCCTAGACTCATAGTTAGGTTCGATGGATTCAAATTTCCCTCAATTACCTTCAAGTTTGCATTTATGATAAAATTAGGGTTTATGGTTTATGGATGTAAAAATTGTCTAACTAGCTCAATATGTCTATAAAAATAAGCTAATTTGTACCCATATTAAATATTAACTCATAAAATGAAGTTCAATAGGTTCACATTGGCCCTAATTACCTTTATGAAAATGATGATTAGGGTATTTATTTATCATAAAATTAGGTTTTATGGTTTAGGGTTTAGTGTAATAGTTTGTTGATAAAATTAAGGTGTAATATGATAGATAGTAGAGTGTGTTTCCCAAATGAACTTGATATATACACAACCTAATCTATATCCAAATTGATCTATGAATGGAATTAATGGTATATAGCTTAATTCAGTGTGTCATGGAGGAGATACTTAGAGGTTGCAAAAAATATGTCACATTGATGACTCATGCACATCAAATGAACACTTTGTGTTAATTTCATTTCTCATCATCCCTCCCTCATCCAGAATCACGTCCTCCTTATCCCTCATCCCTAGCCAATCCCTAATTTAACTTCATTGTAGTTAATCATATTTAATCACTCCCCCACCATCCATAATCATTATGTAATCACTCACTGTAAATCATGATGGGTGGAGTGGTTTCCCATTTTTTATTGATTAACTTTTATTCTAATTACAAATTCTAATCACTTGAATAAATATTAAATAAATTTTATCTCACTCATCCTCTTTGACTCAAATAAGGAAATTTAATATATCTTCTAATTTTCTAGAGGGATTTGAAGATCTATTTGGAAATCCACACCTAAACTATCATGTTAATAGGGAATGAATTAACAATCACATCATGTTACCCACACCTATAATTTTTTATATATCACATCAACACCATTAAATACATGTAAAATTACATATCTATTTTATGTTATAATACATAAAAAGATAAATTAACCATCATCCTCTCTCATTATAGCTAATCACTCCATAATTATCCCTCATCCTCCCTCATCCTCACTAATCACTCCCTCATCTACCCTCATTTTAAATAAACACACCTTCATCAATAATAATCATCCATAATCACCCCCCATTGTCCCTTTTCATCACTCATAGTCCCTTGTCAAATGCTCATTGGCCCCCATTATCTATCATTATCCCTAAACACTCCATAATTATTCCTGATTATACTTAATAATTCTATCATAAAATCTCATCATAATTAAACATCCATAGTCACTCTCTTATCATCCCTCACCATCCCTCATCACACTTTCATCATCCCTCATTGTCCCTAAATACTCCATAATCAATCCTCATTTTTCATCATCATCCCTAATCACTCATATTGTAACCAAATATCACACCCTAGATGAGGTTTTTCAATTATAATATAATATTTGGTCAACATTTTAATACATCCATTATTGTGGGTTGCATATAGTAGAGGTATACCTCTAGGTTTAAGGGGTAGCCCCCTAGATTGACCTTTAAGTGTATATCACCTATACTACTTGATTGCTTGTATTAAAAGGGATAGAAGTTTTCATGAAACTACAATAATATAAGGGGTGATACACCATAATTATTTCCAAAATACCATCATACATATTTCACTAAGAGACAAGACCTACAATACTAGCTTCAAAGTCCTAAAATAATCTAACATTAGTATTCAATATAGAGGTGATATGCATGAAAACTATCCAAGGTAAGTGAACCATAGATTATTTTCAGATGATAAGGATCATTTTACACACAAAAATAAAACCATACACTTGACAACACTTCATATGACCTGATAGAGTGGGAAAACTTGCATCAAACATGGAAGGATTGAGAAAAAGTAAGGATAGATGAAAATCACTTGACTATTCACAATAAATCTCTTTATAAACTTTGAAAATATTATATATGAACTCAAAAACATATTTCATGTACTATTCAAAGGTAAATTATAACATAAAACCAATAGGTCTTCTCCATACATGGTGTGTAATTTGAAAACAAGAGCCAAAATGGCTAGTACTTATAGAATGTGTGAGATAAGTGGAGCTCAAGAGTCAAAAAAATGAGTGTCAAGATGAGAGAGAGAGTTAAATCTACATAGTAATGTATTATTAAATATACCATGAATATTCTCTTTGGATAAATGTCTCTCCAAGCATGAAAACTCCTCAAACCTGACATAAGACACTTCAACTGCTTGTTTGGAAATTGCCTTCATCATTAGTTTCTCTTGAGCACTCTAAGGTAGACTAGGAAAAATTAGCACATGTGAACTATTATGGGGGGTTAAAAAAATCTAAAACATGAATTTGATGTGTCTCTAATCATTTATATTCTTATAGATAAGTGTTCTCACTACCTGCAGTCACTGTCATCCTTTTACAGACCTGTCTTCACATTTGGCACCAAGATGCTCATCAGTTGTTCAAAATAATCCATAAAGTGCATGGTAAGATAATTTTAAAGAGTCCTCATCTCCATAAATCCATTAGTCAAACCATAAAAGGCCTCTTAATTGAATTTATCACCTTCTCAATCAGTGATCACCTTCCATTCACTATGTCAGTTTGGAGCACCTGAAGTGAATGTACTTATAGAGGTATCTATGTGATTAAGTAATAAACTATAATTTATGGGTTTTATTAGGTCCCACTTCACCTCGAAATATGATTTTCATCTTTTTAAACTCTTTTGTACCTCTAAAACACCAAAATTTGTCAAGAAAACTAGTTTTGTACCATGTCCATATAGATAGGGTACAATTAAATATAATGGGAAGAAGCTTAGGGGAGTTTTTTTCCAGTCTCAATAACTTTCCAAGTCATACCAACTCATTTGGATTCTTTTCAAAAAAATTTCCATCTGGTCATTATCAAGGGTTTTAGAGGGTTTTGAGTGGTTTTGACCTTTAAAAATTGTTCATAAAAGTTGGATGTTCAATCCCAATTAAAATTACATTATAACCTTATTTATGATACTCTTCAACATATACTAACTCTATAGGTTCCTATGATAAATTCTTGTACATATATGAGCTTCTAAACCTAGTCTCTTGAGCTCTTCTTTGCCTTTTGTGCACCTTATCATGTTTCTAAGCCTTGAAATGACTTCTCTATTAACTTATGTACAAACTAAAGGTTTAAAATCACATCATAACTCTCCATAAATTTCTTCAAATGATATTTTAGGATTATCTAGCCCTAGAAGTGGTACTAGACCCCCTTTAGGAATTAGGAATAGCCTAGGCCTAGTGGACTTGACTATGTTTATGCACTCATCACCATATCTAAGTATTTTCATATAACTGTGATGTATCCCCTACTTTTTTTCATGTTAAAATAAACTCCCTACACCCTTATACATGGTTTACACATCTCTCAACTTACCTTCTTTCCATTTTAGTCATTCAACCTATATTTTTGCATTTTTTAGGAGTGCCCTCTGTTTGAGATAGATTAGAGGGAATATCTCCTATTTTTTTAGTAATTTTGAGAATATTAAAGGATAAAATAAGTAATATGTAACATATATATTTAATTTAAAGGTTAGGTCAGACTTATATCACCTTTAATTATTCCAAAACTCTAAGACAGACTCTATGTAACATTGATTATGTGCAAGGTTTGTGTATGGATTGTAGGTATAGTTGAAAACTAGCTCTTACCCTATTTATTTGACTTAATAATTCATGATATGTTAATTATAATTTATGAGTATGTTATAATCATATCTAACACTCTAATATTTACCAAATCCTCACACTCTCCAAACTTAGGTTTAGTTTGTAGATAGTGTATTGTGTGTTGACTACTAGTGTGTTTCAAGCCAATGGGGTTATGCCCATATATTATCACCAATGATAGAACTTGTTAATTATGATATGGTCATATTATATTCATCAAGATCCCATCTTCAATTTCTTAGACTTATCACTTCTCGTAGGTCTAGTCCACCTCCAAGTTGTATACCCTCAATGCCTTATCAATACATTGCTCAGTTGTAGGTGGTCACTTTGGTAATAAGGGACCCATGTATGATGTTATGTATATATCAATTTATTTTTAAGCTTTATTGGAAGTTTTTAAAACTCAAATTAATATTAAAACACACTCACAACAAGTTATAGGTTTAACCAACACTTCAATTATTGCATTCAGCCTTCAATGTGCCATCATTCTATAACCAACTATAAATGCCTATCTTTGAAGACAAAAATAGAGTCCCTGAAGGTGTAAATATTAGTTAAGACCCTATAATACATCTCCATTATATTTTTTTTAAGACACAAGAACCATTTTTATACCAAATAATTTTTTATCTACATGGTTGTACTCCATTAGGTCTCATAACATTGTAAATCCATTTGGGACTCAAAATACAGTAGGTAACACTGTCAGAATGCAAAGAAGGACTGTCTATAATATAGGACTCATTTGCATCACTTATTTGGACCAAACACTCACTACACTTGGAAATTTATTACCCCTACATGAGGGATACATGATGGAATAATTTGGACTTATCTAGACCTCATTTCATACTACTTATAATGGCACCAAGAATGGACAAGGCCCTATTTCAAAAGAATTAAGGTAACATGTCCCTAACCTTACTTTCTCAACCTTTGGTGGGATAAAATAGGTCTATTTTTCACTTCATGGATCCATTATGATTGTTATGACCTTCTTTAAATTATCAAAACCTTAGATAAGGTTCCAACCTATCTCAAACACTTGTTCTCCAATCTTCTTAGACCTCTTTAGAGACTTCTAGGTGCATAGGTAGGTGTGACAATACATAACTATATGTGTTAGAGAATTGGTTACTTAAACCAATCTCAAAAAATCTAAATGGTTCAAAAATGTTTGTCTACACTGTAGGAAATATCTCATCACTTTTAAAACACTATGCCTAACCACCATGGCCATGTAAGGTTCCTTACCACCTGATTGTGTATAATAGTCATGTAAAAATCTGAATGTGTGAGTGTGTAAGGCATTTTAATCCTCACATAGAACATTATTTACACCCAAATACCTAAAATATTAGTTTACCATCATGAAACATGATATTGGAAGCATCATGTCCCCATTTTTTCTTAAGGCATTTGCATGAGAATGGCTCTTTACTAGGTAAAACTTGATCTGCCACCTCAATGGAGTTTCTTGCTATCAATGTGGGGTGTTATGGATATCCTTTTCTCAACACAAGTGAAAAATAATTCAATAACCATGTGAAAATATTATTCACACTCTTCATAACCAATTAAAACCACTGGTTTGTATGGAACTAGGCAAACAAAAGAGAAACCTGCAGGGTGTTGGGATAAGCATCTTGAAAGGAGTAGTCAACTTCTAAAGAATGGTTCATAAATCATGAGAAACTAATCTTCTATCTTATACCATGAATATTTAGTAGACCAATTTTATTAACATCCTTCAGAGGCATTTGACCTGAAACAACTCTTATTTTCCATACCATGAGAAAACTTGTTGACCAATTCTACATGCCAAGAAGAGTGATGGACGAGTAGAATGGTTTTAGGATAATTTTGAGACTTAAAAATCAGATAAAAAATATAATTTAACTCAATTAAGTTTAATAGTCATTTAAAAACCTTACACACATGCCAAAACACTTGTATAGGTCATACAACTGCCCCAAATTATTCTCTTTTTTTACTATTTTCTTGATCTAAATTAGGAAACTAAAAATTTTAAATTAGATACTACCACCTATTAAATCAGATGTTTAAATTCATCTTTAAAAACTTTTATACTTAGGAAAATTATACAACCCTCATTAATGGCCCAAACATGACCTTAAATGACTTAAAATGGCATAAGTGGATAAAATGGATGTAATCAAGACAATGACATATTAAAGGACCCCTATATATGACTATTAACACTATATAATACCATAATAATCCTTTATACATGGTTTTTACTATAGAGAATTCACTTATTTTTACTTGTGGTTAAAATAGTCAACATTCTTAGCAATTTCCTAGGGGTGACAAGCTAGTTATGCTAATGACAAGTACCATTTTCCTATCCAATAGGATATGGATTCAATTATGAATATATATCACACTTAATTTACCTTTTAAACACACAAAAACATAATAATAAATAATAACAATAGACAAAATAACACACCACACACTTGTGTTTCATGAGCACTTATGAAACACCTACACACAACCCAAACAAACTAACTCAAACACAAATTAACCTAAAATAAAATATTCCTCCTAGGTCAAAGGTTAATTTTGAAACTTCTATTACTTAATTAAATTAATTAGTGAATGATGCATGTTTTTTTTAGGCCTTAGCACTAATATTTTGAACTCTTTCATGATTCTTGCCAACCTCATTAGCATGATGTTTGATGAAATCAAGGTAACTACAAGTATATCATCTATGGAGATGAAATAATCTTTTATTTTAATATCATAAACCTTCTCATATGACTCGTAAACTAAAACCTTCAGTGTTGGTTTAGTAAGTCATATCTTCATGACTTCTATGGTGCTCTCACTAAGATTAGGTTTGTTTTTAGTTACAAGTTCTTCAATCTCATCAAGGTGATTTGAATAGTCCACCCAATATTGATCATTATATTCTATGGAAACCTCTTGATTTATATTATTATTTAATTTAACCTCAACTTGGAAAAGTTCTTAAATATCCTTAAAAAGCTTCATTCATTTTTACCAATCATCCTTGCTTTCCTTGTCCTTGAGAACCACCACCTCTTCAACTTTATCTTCTTGATCCTGATGCTCTTGATGTATGAGGTCATAAATTTTATCTTCCTTTTGATTTTATACATATATAAATGGTTAAAATTCATGTTGAGGTGTTGAGTGTTCCTAAAGGATAACATATTCTACATTGGAATCATGAGACTCTTCTAGGACTGCAACTTCTTTGACAATAGTTTCACTAAGTTATTTTATGACTTAAACTTCTTTAGAAGTGACTTGATATTTATCTTCATTTTAAAAAATAACTTCTTATTTATGCTTGATAAAACACTCAAATTCATGCTTGTTAAGATCATAAACAACCACATGATCATATATGTACTTATTAGGAGGAGGATTAGTCTTACCTAGCTACTCAAACTCTTGATTTATGGCATTGAAATTTCACCATAGGTCAGCTTCTTCTTCATGGTTGATACCTTTAAGATATATTTCATGATGGACATCAACCAACTAATCAGATATATAGTCTTTCTCAAAAAATTATCCTTTCATCCCTTGACCAGATTCTATATGGATAATTGCAATAGAACCTTCAACATTCTTCTCTTCACTCAAGAAGATGTAATTTCACTTTGTTCACCAAGCAGAGTTTTTATGGTAATTTCTTCTTCATAATAGCTTAAAGTGTGTTTTTGACTATATGTGGCTTGATATTTCTCCTCTTCACTCTATTTCCTCAAAAGGGGTCCTCTTTAAACAAGGGATGTGGTAGGAGGGTGATGGATAGGTTCACGGTTGAGAATGGAGTATGAGGTATGGTGGAGGGCTTGTGAATGGAGTTGGGGAAAATGAATTCTTAAGTAAGCTCATAGGGGAATGAAAATTTAGGTTGGTCAATAGGAAAAATGATACTTGACTTGTAAGTTATTTGTATTTCGACATCTTTAGCCTATCTATTGAGCATTAGAAACACTCCTTTGCCAAGTACATTTGTTCCCTAATATCCCATTGGGTTTCCTCCTCAACCACCTCCCACACATTAATCCACCTTTGAAAAAAACCTCTTAAAAATTCCATTAGATGGTTAAGTAGTACATAAAACTCATTATTCCATGTTCCCATATTATATTTACTATCTAGTAGACTTGACATGAGTGCCAATAAGGATTTGACATGATATGGGGTTGAAGTAGGAGGAGGGTAATTATGGGGATTAAGGATAGATTTAATTTGTTATATTTGAGCTTATAAGAATTCATATCTTACCTGGTAATATCTTGATGTACAATCAATGGGATCATTTTATTCTTCCAAACAAGACTAATAAAAATCCTCTTAAGGTGTATATGCATTATAGTAAAAATTGGTAGGAGTCATATTTGGGTTGATAGGAAGGAATTTATTGATAGGTATCCTTATAAGATTATTCAAAAATATTATGTCTATATGAAGAAGGAAATGGATGTTCATATGGATGATATGGCTCATAGGACTGATAGCAACTATGATAGGGTTGTTGAGGGGTGTAACAAGGGTCATAACAAGGTTGATAGAGAGGTGTATAGTGGGTATTTTCATCATAGTTACTCATATCAACCTCATGGGTCAAGTGAGATACAATAAATAATCAAAACATTCAAAAATATATACCTAGGTTTCTCTCAACTAGAAGGTTTAATTAAGAGTCATCATTGGTGTTATCTTGCTTGATTCCAAAAGCTGATTAGAGGAAAGACACACCAACAATCTTTCCACTCTCTTAGACCTTGGTCCCACTAGGCATGCTATAAATATTGTCAGAAAATATCACAACCTATATAAGGTTTTTAAATCCTACTCTAATATTTTTGTAATATTGTAATACCTCTAGGAAAGTGGGTTGGTTATAGTAGAGGTAGACCTATAGGTTTAAGGGCTAGCTCCCTAGATTGGCCTTTGAGTTCTTAACACCTATACTACATGATTACTTATATGAAAAGGGATACGAGTTTTCATGAAATTAAAATAATATAAGGGGGTGATACACCATAATTATTTCCACAATATCATCATACTTCTTGCACTAAGAAACAAGACCTATGATACTAGCTTCAAAGTCCTAAAATACTCTAATATTAGTATTTCAATATGGAGGTGATATGCATGAATAATATTCAAGGTAAGTGAACCATATTTTTTTTTAGAAACTAATGTTACTTTTACACTTTAAAATATACCCATACACTTGAAAATACTTCATATGACCTGCTCGAGTAGAACAACTTGCATCAAACATGGAAGGATTGAGAGAGAACAAGGATAGATGAAAATCACTTGAATATTCACTATAAATTTCTTCACACACTTTGAAAAGATGATATATTAACTCAAAAAAATATTTCATATATTATTTGAAGGTAAATTACAACATCAATCTATAATGGCTTCACCATACATGGTGTGGAATTAGAAAAGAAGATCCAAAATGGCTAGTGCTTATATAATGTGAGATAAGAGAGAGATAAGTGGAGATCAAGAGTCACAAAAATGAGTGTCAAGGTGAGAGATAGTTACATATATATATATTAATTTATTATGAAATAAACCATGGAAATTATCTTTAGATAAATGTCTCTCCAAGCATGAAAACTCCTCAAATTTATTATAGGACTCATCAACTACCTGTTTGAAAATTGCCTTCATCATTATTTTATCTTGAGTGATATAAGGTAGACTAGGAATAATTGGCACATGTTAAATATGATTAAGGGGTTAATAAAAATATACAACATTCATTGGATGTGTCCTTAATCATTTATATTCTTCTTGACAAGTGTTCTCACTACTTGTAGTCACTATCATCCTTTTACAGACATGTATTCACATTTGGCACCAAGATACTCATCATTTGTTTAATAAAATATATAAATGGCGTGGTATTCCACCTATAATTAGTCCTAATGTCCCTAAATCCATTATTTATACCTTAAAATTCCTCCCAATTGAAGTTATTACCTTCTCACTTCATGATCACCTTCCATTCACTATGTCATTTTGGACCACCTGAAGTGAAGGTGCTTGAAGAGGTACCTATGTGATTAATCAAAGTAATAAATGAGTATTAGGGGTTATATTATTTCCTAATTGACCTTCCAAAATGATTATAATCCTTTTAAACTCCTCTATACCTAAAAAACACCAAAATCTCTCAAGAAAATTAGTTTTGTACCCTATCCATGTAGATAGGGTATAATTTAATCTAATGGGAAGAACCATGGGGGAGTCCTTTTTAAGTCCAAATAACTTTCCAATTCATACCAACTCATTTGGGTACATTTCCTTATTTATTTTTTCCATCAGATCATTATTAAGGGTTTTGGAGGGTTTTGAGTGGTTTTAACCTTTAAATATTGTTCATAAAAGTTGGACATTAAATCCTTAGACAAATTCCACTATAAACTTGTTTAAGACCCTTTTCAACATATCCTAACTCCTTAGGTTCCCATGATAAATGTCCTTAATGTTATACCTAATTTCTTGAGCTCTTCTTTACATTATGTGCACCCTATCATGTTTCTAAGCCAATAAATGACTTCTTTGTGACCTTCTCTATAAACTAAAGGTTTAAAATCACCTTATAAATACTAATGAAGGTCTATAATTATTTTTAAGGCTCATCTATCCTATAATTAGTATTATATCCCTTTTAGGAATTAGGCCTAGCCTAGGCCTAGTGGACTTGATTGTGTTTATACCATCATCACCATCTCTAAGTATTTTTATATGACTATGATGTATCCCCTATGTTTCTTCATTTTAAACTCAACTCCTTAAACCCTTATACAAGGTTTCTAAAACTTTCAACTCACTTTAATTCCATTTTAGCCACTCAACCTGTAGTTTTTCATTTAAAGACAATTTTGAATAATTTGGACATATACATACTAAAGTGGAGTGGAGAAAATTTTCTACAAAAATAATTTTCTTATATTTCAAATGAATTGGACTAGTTCTAACCATTTGGGCATAGATCATTTTGAATAAATTTTACTATTTTGAATGATTTAGACTTATACCCACTAAAGTGGAGTGGATAAAATTTTGTCCAAGAAATAAGTTTCTTATATTCCAAATAAATTGGAGTGTTTCAAATTATTTGGGCATAGATCATTTTGAATGAATTTGACTATTTTGAATAATTTGGACTTATACCCACTATGGTGGAGTGGATAAAATTTTCTCCAAAAAATAAATTTCCTATATTCTAAATAAATTGGAGTGTTTCAAACCATTTGGGCTTAGATCATTTCAAATAAATTAGGCTATTTTAAATAATATGTACTTATAGCCACTAGAGTGGAGTGAAGAGAATTTTCTCCAAAAATAAATTCTTTATATTCAAAACAAATTGGACTGTTTCAAATCATTTGGGCATAGATCATTTTGAAGAAGTAAGGCTATTTTGAATAATTTAGACTTAAACCTATAAAATGGAGTGAAGAAGATTTTCTCCAAAAATAAATTTTGTTTATTCCAAATAAATTAGAATATTTCAAACCATTTGAGCATAGATCATTTCATTTAAATTGGGTTATTTTAAATAATTTGAAATTATACCCACTAAAGTGGATTGGAGAATAATTTATCCATAAATATATTTTCTATATTCTAAATAAATTGAATTATTTCAAACCATTTGGGAGCAGATCATTTTAAATAGATTGGACTATTTTGAACTCATGGAACCCTCTTGGGCCTTCATACCAATCATTGATCCTTTGAAGTACCTTCCATTATGGGGACATGTGGCACCATTTGACTGACTAAATTATGGATGAAAGCATATTAAGCAATTAATTTCATCTACATAATAAAATATCTTGACAATTGTTTGTTGTTCATTGGGAAGATCTTCATAATCAAGTGTCGATATACTAATGGATCAAGTTGGTCAATTTTAAGATAAATCGATGGAGTATCCACTTGCACTGCACTTAACCAAATCAAAGTAATTATAAATTAGAATTGATTAATTTGAAATTAATTGAACTCTATTTGAGATAATTTAGAATTGATTTGTATGAAATTGATGATGATGTTTATTAATAAAATTATAGTTTATAATTAATAAATACACTTGAAAGAATCATAATATGGTGAAGTTACATCTTTCTAAACATTGGTTCATAGCTACTAGCATGGATTTTTTAATTTCTCCTAAGAATGTGATGATAGACATCATTTTGATTCTCCAATCATTTTCATATTTCTAACTTCCATTTCTAGTATATCTACTTGACATAACATACCTCACTTTCAATTTTTGATTTGTAACACAATTATGAGAATTACAATCAATGAAAAGCATGTTGGAAATTGAAAATTCATCTCCAAAGGTCCCTTGAAAAATAAATTCATCCAATTTCTTTATGTTTATAATGAATGGATTAGAATATCTTTTCTCCTAAACAAACCTGAAATTTGAAATTGTGTAACCCATGGCTTGAATGAGTATCCTTGAATGATTGTTCTCTATCATTGACCAAATGCCAATGTGAGAAGAATAATATAGTGCTTCAAAACTTATTTGGAATGATCTTGAATTCAGTATGACATTTTCTCTATTTTATAATCTTATTTTTTTCCCGTATCATGCATTTTCATATCTTTTGTTTAGTGCACAATAAATAATAAGTCATTCAACCATAAAATCAATAGTTTTTTAGAAGTCAAATTTAGATCCTCCTTTGAAATGGTTGTAATTTGTTAAAAAAATGAATCATTTATTAATAATATTATATTGTAAGAAATATAACATGGTAATTTTCTTAGAAAATGTTTTACATGTTACTAGATTGGTCGTTGATGTGCTTTTGATTTACATTTCTTATTGTAACATAAAAACATAATGCATTTCATTTGATTCATTTTTTTTAAATTTATTTAAATTTTATAAAGATTCATATAAAAATAAATACATTCTCAGACACATTGTAACTATGCTCATTATACATGGATGCACCATTTCTATTACCAGTTTTGTAACATTATTATGCATATAATGTAGGAACTAATAGACCACTGAGATTGACAACCACTTATAATGCCAAAATATAGAACCACTTGCAATATTGAAATAGTTGGGCAAATAACTAGTGATAGTAGAATGCAAAAATTCAGATATAAATTTTAAACCACTCAATATTGAAACACATAGAGATATATTCAAACAGATATTAAAGAAAAAACTCAATAAGTAGTAACTTATTTTATCATTAATATTATTAAACTCATTCAAGAATTATAGTCAACATTCATTAAACACATTTTAGATGAATAATGATGAGTTGTCATGCTCAATCAGACAACATAAATTTCATGGCCATTCTGTGTCCCATGCCAAATACATGTCATTCCTCAATACTCACTCACTCATTCCTACCAGAGCTACATTGCTACTGGCTACTATTGATGGCATATATCTCTCATAGTCTACCAACTTCAGCTAGGATACTCCTAGTCATGCAGATAACATTATAAATACATTTATGTATAAAATATTTTGGAAGAGTCTACATGTAGATATAAATTGGTGGAGGATATGGGAAGATATCCTAAGAGCTATTAATGCATTAAATTACAGATGTCTAAATATATATCTTTTGTAGATAGTAGGATCCAAAAAATTAAAAGAAAATAAAGTGAAGTAAATTATGACAGACATTTAGGACACAACTTGCATACATAGGCAATTTAGCTTATGTCACCAACATATAAATGTTCATATTGAATCCTTATAACTTGACCATGACTTTATCAAATTCTAAAACAGTCCCATTTTGCCATAACTCATTTATCATATATGTTGATAATAATTTAACATTGATAAACAAACATCTATATTCTTATAGTAATGAAATTATCAGCTATTTTGATGCATACTAATACATATTTATATGTTTATATAACCCATCACAACAAACAAAACATGATTTACTCTTCTAAGTTGTAGTTCACTATCACTAAATTCAAATGAGTATACACCTTAATAGTTGAACTCCCTTCATATACTTCCAATAAGATACATCAAATTAAAAACTAATTAAATCAATAGTAATATAATTATTTCTAGCATAATATAATTTATTGTTTTTTAATTGATAAAGAACACATGGATACTCTACATCAAAATTTATTTTCTTGAAGACATAGTATAGCACATATTGTGTTATTTTAAACTAGGTAAATTAAGCATGTAAAAAATATTGTAATGGGTAAATGAAACATGTAAACATAATTTTAATGGGTAAATACAACCACATTCAAGTCTACATAATAATAAAATGAGCCCACACTTCTAAATCCCACGTTGAGACAAGTCTGTATTTTATTATCTTTTACAATCTCCTATCCATGAAGAAAAATTCAATTGTAATGTGTTTCAATAAATAAAGATAATTAATATATTCTATACTTGTATGAAATTATATAATTTCACATTTATTGAAAGGGGTTTTCACCTTTGTTTTTCCTTTTTGTAGTTTGTATGGATGCACTCTTTCATTGAAACTTTAGTTCTTTATTCCTTGCAAAGTATTATATAATGTAGTAACTAAAAATTCTCATGATCAATTGATTTGATATTTGTATTTTAAAAATGTGTCTTGTTATAGAGTTTTACCTTGTGTTGTTTTTGTGGAGGCACCAACCTACATAACTATGGCATGCATTGTTATGTTGGAGACACAAAGTTTTAGAGCTATGTTGTGAACTATTTTAATTGAGACATAAATAAATGAAGAAATATTCTGCCAGTATTATGAATCATTGATAAATATAAAATTATATAATTAAAAAAATATGCATGATCTTATCTTACTTTCTTCAACTTGTAATGTGTCATGCTCATTGATATGATCTTATGTTATTTTTGTTTATTCACTTGCATGCAATGCCATTAGTGATACACACTGAAATATTACTAAGCTGTTAGGTTTGAAAATTAAAACATACACACCAAAATATTATTAAGGTGTTATATTTATAAAATGAAGCATGATTATAAAATAAATTAAAAAAGTTATGGACTCGGTACTGATCGAAGTGGTGGTTCTTGTATTAGTTGTTTTGAATTTGTCAAATAATTTTTAAATTGAATATTAAATTTTTTTTGTTCATCAATTTTTGTTATGCAAGATAAATTTATTTACAATTTTGGACAAGCTTGCACCAATCCAGCTCTTGTATATACCCCTAGCATATCACATGCATCTAAAACATTGAAATTAGAGATAAGTTTCTCCCAAAAGATGTTATCTAGTTCATTTTTGAATGGCCTTCTTGTTTTATTTGAACCAATCATTTCAAATGTTGGTATGTATTCGTAGATGTCAAAACCTTCCTATAATCTACTTTTTTTTAATGGAGGTTGAAACCTTGTAGATAAAAATGATCAGGATCCTACAAAAAATTGATACTTTTAATATGTGTCCAATCGAATACATTACTATTTGTACACCATAGTATGACACCCATATCTTTCATGGAATGGAAATAACCAACACGTAGATTCTTGAGAGAGGTCTAAATGTTAGACCAATGTTCTAGTTTGTGGATGATGAATTCATTGAAGGCCCTAATAATAACTTTATCAATTAATGCCTAAAGAAATAGGCAAAGATGTTCTTCCTTAAGAACTTTAGTGAGATTCAAAAGATCAATAATTATCAAATCAAAATTTAGACTAAGAATGAACATTTCACTAAAATATTCTAAAATGGATGGCCAAAGACATGGGGGCCTGTAATGACAGTTGAATCTTTTCATATCTATCCCAAAAAGTTGACCACCATCATTATGTAGATAATTTTTCAATATACTTAATGAATCCTAAGATAATGCTTCTCAACCTTTTTTATTTTTTCAAATACCTTCATTCAGGATACATAAATTGTCAAACCTTTTTTTAAAAATTATATAATGCTCCATTACCTCTTAAGGTGTGATTGTTTTGTCTAGTGGCAATGTTGTATCATGGTTTCTAAAATAATTGGCATTTTTTGATAGTATGTATCTTTCCAGCTTCATCTTTTTACACCAGGTATCCATTTGTTGTACCCAAGCATTTTCAAGAAGGAAATAGACCTTGTTTCCAATAAATTTGATATCTCTAATTTTTGTTTGTTTGAAAGCCCTTGAATATTTCTAAGTACTATTATACCAATTAGATTTAAATTATGTTTATCTAAACCAGGTAAATTATCACTTTAAAAAAAATCAAATGCCTTATCAAAATAATCCCAAATAGGCTATTCCATGAAAAAAAGGCATTTTCTCTCATGTAGTTGTTGTGATGTATGGTTTATTTGTGTCAACAAATGTCTATCTTGTTCATGTATTTCTTCCATCTTTTTCCCCCCACTTAAAGATTATTCCAACCTCTCAATTTGATAAGGTCACATGTAGATCAAAATCTTTCTACAAATGAAGCCTTATAAATTGTTTCATTGCCTTAATTATATTGGTTACATATTTTATGTACAATATTGAATGGAGTACAAGTTTTCATAAATCTTGTCCTTCTAACAGAACATTTATTTTTCAATGATAGTGAATTGTATTCCTCCTCCAAAATAATTCTTTGTTGTTTTATAATTATGTGTTGGCCATTTGCAATTTTGAAGCTTATAGTTTTTTTATCCATCATATCTTCTAGGACTTCCTTTGATTCAACAATACATTTCAGTTGCTTGGATCAAAATAAATTAATAAATCATCCTTCATTTGAACCTCATTATGTTTTAAAAATGAATGAATTATATCATTCACCCCTCTTTCATTAAAATTTCTTATTTTGATATTAACATCCCCTAATTCATAGAGCTCTATAGGAATGTTTAGGGCATAAATTTTAGAGGAAATATACCATCTAGAGAATTCATTGTGTCTGATTAGAATTTTATGTCAAAAAAATTATTCCAACCTTTCGTTCTATCTTATTTTTCTCTACTGGTGTGAGTACTTGTATAGCCTCTTTCAAATATGCATACAAATATATTGCCCTTAATTTTCTTATTTTCTTCATTGTTTTTTTTTTGTCATGACTATACTGTATCTTAAATAAAAGTTTGCATGGTAGAAAGTAGAAGAAGTTATTTCCCCTTGTTCATGTTTGTCTTTCAACATATTTTATATTTTAAAGGCCAAATGATCTATGTCTATCAACCTAGACATTTGAAGGTTGTCATAACTATTCAAATGAAACTCAAATGTTTCAAAAGAAGGAGAAAATTTATTTTTTGTCAATTCCATTTTACTAGGTGTAAATATCTTTGAATTAGTTATATCTCAATATAAAACTCCATCTTCTCCATTACATACTTATATTTCGAATTTAACAGCATCTTCAAGTTCATCCTTATCACAAGTAAGTATTATTCCAATAAGAGAAGGTTCCTTTCTTGATGTAGTGATAAAAAAGTATATATTTGCATGCATGTTTGGTAGAATAAATAATTCAAAATACCAATCAGAAAGAGTAATTTTGTCACCACCATAAAATGGAAGATGTTGATGTGGATTCAATTTGAGTTTTAATAGTTTAAACGATACTCTATCCAAATTATCTTAGAGTGAGGCCTTCTTTTGCCTTTTATTCAAATTCTCTTCGAGTGAGGCCTTCTCCTACCTTTTAAGTATGGGAATTACTTTTTTCTCCTAAATACATTATACAAAACAATTGAAAAGATTTAATTATTGATCTTTTGTAAAATGCAAGTTTCATATTGCATCAGTTTATGAATTTTTTAAATCATTAAATAGTGATTAAATGTATATCAACAAATGTTAATTATAAACTAATATACACAATACATATTAAATATTCATAATATATACATTAACTCCCACTTAAAATAATAAAGTATGACAAAAATGAAAATAAATTAGGTGCACCAGCCAATATAATTTGATGGACAAAGGAACCATAAGCATTTATTTGAAAGGAAAAAAGATGAAGGGAAGTATCTTTCTAATATGTGTCAAAATTCCCATAAATAGGTATGTTTAAGGTATCTCCTAAGAGATACATTTGAATCATGCACCATAGTGAATTTTCTTACAAGACATCTCATAGGAGATACCTTCAAGTTAACCATGATGGTATTACAAGTGTTCTTCAAGGCCTTTGAATTAATCTCCTAGTGGAAACCTCAAAGAGTGTTGTCATACATTCAAAGGGACATTGAATGTCTCTCCCAGTAGAACTTTCCTTCACCTTGAAAGCATTATTGGTTGAAAACTTGATAACTTGAAGGGCTATCTTTTATCAATAATTTTTCTCTTCAAGTTTTTGGTATCGGCCTTTATTTTCAAAAGTTTTGTTTGGATAGTTTTTAGGCTCGATCACAATATAAAACTTGACTCCTAATTTTTGAATACTAAAATCTTGCTATACTTGGCCAATAAAGAAAAATAATTCTTAATAACTTGCTAAGGTTACCCACTAACTAAACTAACTAGAAACGAACTATGCGTAATGTACAACACATGAGAATGTTGAGCATTTATAATGAACTAAAACTGAATTTTAAAGGATATATACATGATGTGCATCCATTTATGTCTTCATTTCTCTCAAACAAATTCAAACTCAATTTTTATCCTATACAAGAAAATCCCTAGTTACCTATGAGACTATTTCAAGTAAATAAGTGACTAATGGAAAGGAGACTTTTTCACAAAGCACTTAAAAAACTTAAAGCACTATTCATAATTGTAATTACATATTCATCTAAGGCATTCAGGGGAGCACTTCTACCATCACCATTTCCTATCAAGGACTTGACTAAATTCAAGGACATAATTCATGATACCACCATTTTTGTTAACAGGTATGGGAATTAATTTGAATTATCAGATGTTTTCAACTCTATTGACAAGTTTTCATTGCATGAAAATATATCTCTATCAAAGTGACTATTCATCACAAACTTACTAACACTTAAGAGACATGGATTGTATTTAGTTATGACCAAGCTTAATGTGATGTCTTGCATCGACCTCCTTTGAGATTTACTCTTCATAGGCAAGGTTACACATGATGATTTTCTATACCACATGCATACCAAAATGGTTTTGGTGTGCATATCTAGAGCATATTTTTAAAGTTATTTATCACTACTAGCATTAGATGCTTATTTTGACAAACATAGACTAGTTTTGTGGAATCAAGATAATACTATGGAAAGGGTCTTGAATTCATGGATTCTCCCCAAGTAAAACATGATGTACAAATTCAATAATCCCACTCTAATCAATAAGTTCAAGATGGGAGTGTGGATTTGCATAAATTATGTGCACCATCCAATATAATCTAATTGGCAAAGGAATCCATATACATTTATTTTAGAGGAGAAAGATGAGGGTAATTATGTTTTTGATATGTGTAAAAATTACCATAAATAGGTACCTTCAAGGTATCTCCTAGGATATACATTTAAATCATGCACAAGAGTGAATTTATTTTACATGACATTTCTTTGGAGATACATTCAAGTTAACCATGATGGTATTACAAGTGTACTTTAAGGACCTTAAAGCAATATCCTAGTAGACACCTCAAAGGGTGGTGTCATACATTCAAAGGTATGTTTAATGTATCTCCTATTAGAGCTTGCATTTACATTGAAATCACTACTATTTGATACCTTGATAACTTGAAGGGCATTTGAATCTAGTCTTTGCTTAGTCCTTGCTTAGACTTTTTTAGGATTTTTTCATGAACATAATGTCCAATAGAAATAGGTCTTTAGGATTTTTAAATTGGTAAAAAAGACCAATGTCTTATTTCCATCAAACATTTTGTCTACTATAAAATTTTTTAAGGGATTCAATGTCTTGGCCAAATTCTACTTACATCAGGCTAAGTGTTTCATAAAAAATCCTACTAGATGATATTTTGAAGACCCTTATAATACCTTAAAGTTACCTCCTAGGAGATACCTTTCAAACATGAGCAAGAATGGATTTCCCCTTCAAGGTATCTTATAGGATATACCTTTTAAATAGGCACAAGAGTGGATTTCTCCTTTAAGGAACAAGTGGAATTTTCCTTTACACAAAAGGCACTAAAGGATGATACCCCCATTTCTAAAAAATGGTGGGTCCCTTCCTTTTTCTAAATGGAAAATGATGTAGATCCAAGGCTATATAGACATAAAATACTAATTTATAATCATAGAGATGACATATGTTGAGTTTTCACTTCTCCTAAGAAAATGGGCACTTCTTTGGCAATGCTGAGCATGGGGCTACCACGTGTAAAGTAGATTCTCCACCTGGGGAAATCAGGCATTTATTTAAAAATTTAAGCATAAGGGAACCAAATTTTGAAATCATGTTCACCAAGTAAATGACTTAGTGGGCTCCATTTATTTACCAAATAGCCAATAGCATTTCTTGGAGGTCTAACTTAGAAGGAAATTGCTTTAAAGAGCGCAAGGATACCATGTGTCAAGTTAGAACTACACCAAAGTGAAATGAGAGACTCTTCAAGGTGTATGAGCATTAAACTCCCATATGGAAGAAGTATAGGGAGGATGATACTTAGGAAAATTTTCAAAAAGGGTCCTTAAGAATGGAAGTGCCTGAAAAGGGAACTGCTAGAAGTGCCAAGAAACTGCTAGTTGCATCAAGCGATTCTAAAGCCAAATTTGAACTACTCTAAAATAAATAAACTTTTATTTTAATCCAAAATTATAGGTTACTCATAAGGGTATCTATCTACAAATATGAGAACAACAAACTTTGGTACATAGACCAGTTGAGGCAAAATTTCAAAATAGGAAGAAGGCTTGAGAACCTATAATTTTTGAAAATCCACTTGCAAAGGTGCCTACTCTTCCTCCTTGCACTGGGTCTTCCAATGAAATAAGATATTTAATGCACTTAGACTATAATTTCATAAAATATTTAAAACACTTAAACATTATAGAGCATAAAGGAACATAAATCATGAATTAAGATCTATAATGAAATCAAATATTGATACTATATAAGCAAAAGAAAAGTGATAACAAACATATAGTTTCCCATATAAATTGAAACAAAATATCACATACTCTTCATTTTTAGATGGATAAATGAATATATAATTCATTGAGGGAACATATAAAAAGCATATTCAGACTTGTGAGGGACACCTATTAAGGTCAAATAATGAGAAAATGCCAATCGTTATTACTTCTATTCTATTACAAATGGTGGTATAATGAGTGATATTTTCAAGTCTTTTATAATAAATTCAAGTTATCTCCTATGAGATTCCTTTATAACATGAAAACTAGTGAATTTTCCCTTCAAGTTATTTCCTAGGAGATACCTTTCAAATAGGCACAAGAGTGGTTTCCTCCTTCAAGGAACAAGTGGAATTTTCCTTTATACAGAAGGCACTACCTGGTGATATTTTGAAGGGACTTGTAATACCTTCAATGTATCTCTTAGTAAATACCTTTCAAACATGGACAAGATTGGATTTTGCCTTCAATATATCTCCTATGAGATACATTTCAAACATGGATAAGAGCGAATTTCTCCTTCAAGGAATAAGTGCAATTTTCCTTTACATGGAAGGCACCCCTAGGTCATATTTTGAAGGCCCTTGTAATACCTTCAATGTAACTCCTAGGAGATATCTTTCTATTATCCATATTTTTCCCACATACCAATCATGTGCTAAGTTTCTAATGGTCTTGATGCAGAGAAAGAAGCAGAGTTCACAATTGATCAAATGATCAAAATGGTCTAAACTAGCACTAGATGGAATGAATAGAATGAAGAAATCATTAATCTTATAAAGATTTTAAATCACTTTAGGTTCACTTAAAGTGTATTAATCAATTTATAAATAATTTTTTAGAGTTTTATAGACCCTATAAAGTGCTCAACATAAGCATGCGAGTGCATGGAATTCATCTGGTTCACTCATTCCATCTAGAGCTTATCCAGACATTTGGTACTAGTGATAGGAAATATGAGTATGCATTATGGTATACATCTACATGAAGGTCATTTTTAAGACCCTTAAAGTGACCATTTGGATTTAGAATCCTTGGTAGGAACCTAAGAAGGAACGTGTGGCTGATAAGTGTCAAGCACATGGGAGCTTGAGCAAGTGAAATGGTTAAAAAATCCTAAGAACCAATGAGAAACTAAGCTTGGGGAAGTTGCTCCCAAATATCCATGGTCTATGTTTAATCAGATTTCAAAAATTTGACAAAGTAGAATAAATTCAAAGGGATTAATAATCTAAGTTGATTACTTACAACTAATACCAAAGGGATGAGTCAGGTCATTCGATGAAAGTCGATAAAGCAAAATAGACCTAAATTGACAAGTAAAGCCAAAGGATCCAAACTCAAGTCTAACCTAAGTTGGTAGAAAAATTAAAGGAGTAGAGCTTTATGTGGACTCAAATGGGATCAAACATTTTATATATTATTATATATGACTATAGGAATACCAATATCCTTAGATTGGTTTTCACATATAGTTATTTCAATCTAGGATCTAAGGCACAAAGTAGATATATGATTAATGAGAAGATCATCCCAAGTCATATCCTTGACAAAATATTTCTCAAAATAGACATGACGTGTTCTTGGTAGTTTGAAGATATGGATATTCATAATGAGATTAGGTGGAAGATCTAAAGAAAAAGAACTTGGGGAATTGGAAATGCAATTGGAGAATTCATTTCTAACAAGATCATGAATATCTTATTCATATTGACTTATTTTGATTAGACTAAAATCCTAGTGAAATATCTCTTAAAAGTTGATAGTTGATTGATTGTCATGAATAATGTGATCCCCCTTTCTCTCTCTCTCTTCCCCTTCTCCTATATTATCCCTTTCTTTCCATTGTGTAAGTGGTTCTCAAATTTTAGACTTTTTTTATCTTTCTAAGAGATGGGACATTCCTTGAGATACTATAACGTATGTTTATCTTGATTAGGCACGACCTTGTCAAGCACTTGTAAGAACTACCTCTTAATGTAATAAGGAATTTGGTTACCTATATTCTACCTTGAATCTATGTTTGGTAAGATTTGCATTATGGTATTGTGTGAATGAAAATATTCCTCATTTATGGTCCTTTTCTTTAATTTTTTAAGGGGGTTTTCAATGTTATGTGTAGGTCTAGATTAGTGTTCTATTCTAAACCTCTTCTATGAAATACTTATGTAAATTAGATTGATCTTAAGGTTGTGTGAGTAATATCCTCTAGTGATCTAGTGTGGGTTTGAGCTTATGGGAGTTTCCATCTTAAGCGAGGATCCCTTATTCTCTTTTTAACTCCTTTCTCCATGAAGCATTATTTTAGAATTAGTCTTAGGTAATGATCAAAGAGTAATATAGGCTAATCTAGAGGTTCATCCCCAACATAGGTCACCCATAGCCTGGGGTTATCCAAATATTATAATATTAGTTGGAGAGAGCCTGAAGAACCATCTCTAAGGGTGAAAATTAATCCTATAATAGTTTATGGCACTCCCAGTGGGACTCAGGTCCAAAGTAATGGAAGCATTTTTGGTGTTGCCCTTCTGCATATCATCCTTTAGAGGTAGGTTTTCAAACATCAATGGTGACTTTGAGCATTTATCAACTAGTTATGTAGCCTAACTAAGTTCTTAATAATCATAATATAGAATGTACAATAAGTAATCTTTTGATTAGTATGCTTAATATCTACCTTAGCTTCACACTTATCAGGTAGATAATATTTATGCTTTCAACCCAAGTGGCCCTCTAATAGCCTATCAACATTATCATAACCCTTGTCCCTCTCCTCCCACTATGCCCTTTCCCACTCAAGAACATGAAGTCATCCCATCATGGATCTTCTCTAAAATATTTGACCTTGGCTATGTTTTGCCCTTGCTTGTAAGGCCACCCTCTCCTATAACCTTAAAAAAATAAGTAAAATTGTTCATTCCATACTCATTTACATGATGTAAAATAGTCCATAAGGGAATAAAAAAGGAGGAGGCATTATTTAAAGTAGTCTAAGAATCAAGCTTGGTAGAGGAAGGGTTATTTGCACCAAAAAAAATCAAACAACTATAGATCAACTCAATGAGCTTGGTGTTCAAGAGTTCCAAGACTCTTTTCTCAGTTTAAGAGCCACTTAAAAGAGAATTCAACATACATAGCTATAAGGATAACCTCATAGGTTTAAATTTAGGTAAACGTATTCATCCTCCCACCATAAAAGAGGAGCCTAATAAGAAGTAAGAGGATAACCTTGATGAACCAAGTGTGAAGGTCAAGATCATCTCAAAGAGTGAAGATATGGAAGAGTTATGGTAGCATTTGTGCTTATATTTCTTAAGTCATCCCATCAAGAACATGAAGCCATCCCATCATGGATCTATTATAAAACCTTTGACCCTAGTTATGTTTTTCCCTTGCTCGTAAGGCCACTCACTCCTATAACCATCCTAAAATAAGTAAAAGTGTTTGTTCCATACTCATTTCCATCATGGGAAATAATCTACAAGGGAATAAAAAAGGAGGAGGTGTCAATTTAAGTAGTCTAAGAGTCAGTCCTAGTAGAGGAAGGGTTAGTTATACCAAAAAAGAATCAAACAACCATAGATTATCTCAGTGTCTTGGTGTTCAAGATTTTTGAGACTCTCTTCTCATCTTTAGACCCACTTAAAATAGGATTCAATGTACTTAACGAGAAGGATACCTCCTAGGTTGCAAGCAAGGTGAACTTATTTACCCTCCCACCATAAAATAGGATATTAATGAGAAGAAAGAGGACAAACTTCATGAACCTAGTATGGAGGTCAAGATCATCCTATATATATTAGATTAGGTTTTATACTTTTCTCTAAGTTCCCTTGTGCACATTTATTTAGTAGGTTAGTTGTTCTTTCTTTCTTACATTTGCCTGTGTGGATTTGCCTTTGTTGTTTTGTTTTAGTCCTTATTGTTTCAAGAGGAATTTATAGAAAAGAGGTAGCCTTGCATCATCGTAATGATTATTTTAGTTGTATAGAAGTGACTCTATGCCTAATGAATCAGTTAATACAAAATTAACTGGGTTCTTAAGCATATCAGGCATGCTTCCCTTTGAGTCACGAAAAATGTTGGCCATATTTGCCCCATATACCAAGCATGTGCCTAATTGTTAATGGTCTTGATACAGAGAAAGAGGAAAATTTTTTGATTGATAAAATGATAAACATGGTCTAAACTAGATCTAGATGGAATGAGTGGAATGGAGAAATCATGAAGCTCACAAACCTTATGAATCAATTTAGGTTAACTTATAGTGTGTAATTTATCAATTTATAAAGATTGGTCTAGAGTTTCAAAGACCTTATAGAGTTTTTAGGATAAGCATGGGAGCATGTGGATTTAATTTGGTCCACTCATTCCATCCAAAGATTATCCAGGAATTTGGTTCTAGTGGTAGGAAATATAAGTAGGCATTATGGAAGACATCTACATGAATGTCATTTTTAAGACCCATAGAGTTTCCATTTGGATTCAAAATATTTGGTAGGAACTTGAGAAGGAAAGCATGGCTGACAAGTGTTAGGCATGTAAGAGCTTGAGTCAAATGGTTAGAAAATCCCAGCAACCAATGAGAAATTGAGCTCAGGGTAGTGGGCCCCAAAGATCCACAGTTCATGTTTAATCAAATTTCAAAAATTTGATGGAGTAGAATAGACTCAAAAAGGTTAATAATCTAGGTCAATTTATTACATATAATATAAAATGGATGAGCTAAGATTTTTGATGAAAGTTGATGAATTAAAATGGACCTGACCTTACAAGTAAAGATAAAGGACTTGAACTTAGGTTTAGCCTGAGTTGGTAGAAAAAGTAAAGGACTAGAGTTTGATGCAGAATTAGATGGGACCAAACATTGAACATAGTGCTATATATATATATATATATATATATATATATATATATATATATAGGAAAACCAATAAGCTTAGATTTGTTTTCACCTATAGTTATTTTAGTCCAAGATTCAAGACACAGAGCAAATATATGATAAATGAGAAGATCATCCCAAGTCATGTCCTCGATAAACCATCACTTAGAATCGACATGATGTGTCCCTAGAAGTTTCAAGATATGAGGATTTTGTCTTCATAATGAGATCATGTGGAATATCCAAATCAAAATGACTTGGGGAATTAGAAATGTAGTTGAAACATTCATTTCTTAGAAGATCATAACTTGCCACTTTTGGCAAACTCTTGTCTTATAGTGCAACTTATTTAACCAATGGAATGATTTAGAGGCTATTTGGGAAAATCATGAATATCTTATTCATAATGACATGTTATGATTGACCCAAAATCCTAGTGAAATATCTCTTGAAAGTTGATAGCTCATTACTTTTCATTAACATGTAAGGGGTTCTCTCTCTCTTCTCCTTATCTTATATTATCCCTTTCTTTCAATTGTGTAAGGGGTTATTGAATTTTAGAATTTTCTATATTTTTGAGAGATCGAACATTCCATGAGATACTAAAAACTATGTTCATCTTGATTAGGCTCGACCATGTCAAGCATTTGTAAGAACTACCTCTTAATGTAATAAGGACTTTCTTTAACTATATTTTACTTTGAATCTATGTTTGGTAAACTATGCATTATGGTATTGTGTGAAGGAGAATCTTCCCCATCCATGGTCATTATTTTTGACTTTGTTTAGGGATTTTTTAATGCTATTTGTATTTCTATATTAGTTTTCTATTCTGAACCTCTTCTATTAAATATTAATCCAATTAGCTTGATCCTAAGGTTGTGTAAGCTAGTATTATCTTCTACTAATCTAATGTGGGTTAAAGCTTATGGGAGTTTCCCAAGTTTGGTGCATCAGTTGGTTAAATTTATTAGTAACCTTTACTTTCTTTCTAACCTCTTTCCCCATGAAACATTAGTTTAACATTAGTCTTAGTTGAGCATCAAAGACGAAGTTGGCCTACTCTAGGGGTTTAGCCCTAACATAGGTCACCCATAGCCTAGGGTTGTCCAAATATTATAATATTAGATGGAGAAAGCCTAAAAACCTTATACAAGGGTCAAAATAAATCCTAAAACACTTTAAAACATGGAAAAAAGTGTATTTTCCCTTCAAGTTATTTCTTAAGAGATACCTTTCAAACATGCATAAGAGTGGATTTTTCATTCAAGGAACAAGTGGAATTTACCATTACATGGAAGGAACTACTAGGTGATATTTTGAAGCCTTTGTAATATCTTTAAATTATCTCTTAGGTGATACCTTTAAAACATGCACAAGAGTGTAATTCCCATTTAAGGTATCTCCTAGGAGATACCTTTTAGATAGGCATAAGAGTCAATTTTTCCTTCAAAGAAAAAATTGGAATTTCCATTACATGGAAGGTACTACTGGGTGATATTTTTAAGTCCATCTAATACCTTCAATGTATCTACTAGGAGATAAATTTAGAACATTCATAATATTATATTTTACCTTCAAGGTATCTCATAGGAGATACATTTCAAATAGGGACAAGAGTAGATTTTTCCTTCAAGGAACAAGTACAATTTTACTTTACATGGAAGGCACTACTAGGTGATATTTTTAAGGCCCTTATAATACCTTAAAAGTATCTCCTAGGAGATACCTTTCAAACATTCAAAATAGTGAATTTCCCCTTCAAGGTATCTCCTAGGAGATACTTTTCAAATAGGTACACGAGTGGATTTCTCCTTCAAGGAACAAGTGGAATTTTCCTTTACATAAAAGGCACTATTGGATGATATTTTGAAGGCCTTTATAATACCTTAGATTTATCTCATAGGATATACCTTTAAAACATGCAAAAGATTGGTTTTCCCCTTCAAGGTATCTCCTAGGAGATACCTTTTAGATAGGCTCAAGAGTGTATCTCTCCTTCAAGGGATAAGTGGAATTTTGTTTACATGGAAGGCACTACTAAGTGATATTTTTAAGGCCCCTATAATAAATTCAATGTATCTCCTAAGAGATAAATTTCAAACATGTACAAGATTATATTTCCCCTTCAAGGTATCTCCTAGGAGATACATTTCAAATAGGGATAAGAGTGGATTTTTCATTCAAGGCACAAGTATAATTTTACTTTACATAGAAGGCATTCTTAGGTGGTATTTTGAAGGACCTTTTAATACCTTCAAGGTATCTCCTAGGAGATAAATTTCAAACATGCACAAGATTGGATTTCCCCTTCAATGTATCTCTTAAGAGATACCTTTCAAATAGGTACAAGAGTGGATTTCCCCTTCAAGGAATAAGTGGAATTTTCCTTTACATAGAAGGCATTACTAGGTGATATTTTGAAGGCATTTGTAATAAATTCAAGGTATATCTTAGGAGATAACTTTCAAACATGCACAAGATTAGATTTCTCCTTCAAGGTATCTCCTAGGAGATACCTTTCAAATAGGCACAAGAGTGGATTTCTCCTTCAAGGAACAAGTAGAATGTTTATTTATAAATAAGGCACTATCAAGTGATATCTTGAAGTCCCATGTAATACCTTAAATGCATCTCCTAGGATATACCTTTAAAACATGGACAATTATGGATTTTCTCTTCAAGGAATCTCTTAGGAGATACATTTCAAATAGGGATAGGAGTGGATTTCTCCTTCAAGGAACAAGTGTAATTTTCCTTTACAAGGAAGGCACTACTTGGTGATATTTTGAAGGCCCTTGTAATACCTCAAAGGTATCTCTTAGGAGATAGCTTTAAAACATACACAAGATTGTATTTCCCCTTTAAGGTGTCTCCTAGGATATACCTTTCAAATATGGACAAGAGTGGATTTATCACAATCAAAGAACAAGTGGAATTTTAATTTACATAGAAGACACTACTGGGTGATATTTTGAAGGCCATTGTAGTACCTTTAATGTATCTCCTAGGAGATACATTTCAAACATGGACAAGAGTTTATTTCCCCTTTAACGAATCTCTTAGGAGATACATTTCAAAGGGCACCACTGGATTTTTATTTCAAGGAATAATTACAATTTTCCTTTACATGGAAGGCACTACTGGGTGATAGTTTAAAGGCCCTTATAATACCTTCAAGGTATCTCCTGGAGTTACCTTTTAAAAATGAGTAGGATTGGATTTCAACTTCAACATATCTCCTAGAAGATACCTTTAAAATAGGTACAAGAGTGGATTTCTCCTTAAAGGAATAAGTGGAATTTTTCTTTACACAAAAGGCACTACTGAGTGATATTTTTAAGGCCTTTATAATAAATTCAAGGTATCTATAAGGAGATACCTTTAAAACATGCACAAGAGTATATTTCTCCTTCAAGGTATCTCCTAGGAGATACATTTCAATTAGGGATAAGAGTGGATTTTTTTCAAAGAACAAGTACAATTTTCTTCTACATGGAAGGGACTACTAGGTGATATTTTGAATGCCCTTGTAATAAATTCAAGGTATCTCCTAGGATATACCTTTAAAACATACACAAGAGTGGATTTACCCTTAAAATGATGGTCACTTAGATGTCAAATTTAACATAGAAAAGTCCCCTATAGATACATTTAAAATTGATGATCGTGCACCCATCAACCTTAGGACCAAGTATAAACAATAGCTAATGGTGTTTGACTCTCAAGATCAAGATCAATTAACAACATGGATTCAGTCAAAACATAGACACCATAGGGATGCCACATAAACAAAAATGACAAATCTAATGATGTTATGGGAAAAAAAGGTTAAGGTATAAATACATGATTTGAATGAAAATAAAAGGCATGAAAATCACTTTAGTGCAAATATCCACCACCATTAGAGATACAAAATAGCCCCAACTTCTACAAAATCCCTAATTCAATCTTGAATTGGTCACAATTGAGTTTGGGAGATAAAATCATCATCTAATCAAGTGCAATTGAGTCTAGGATCAAACTATGCACTGCCTATGAGCAATTTTAACAAACTTATAGCCATGAAAACCAAAAATCTCTCCAGATAAGGTAGAAAGCTCTATTTGACCTTAGACATAGAGGCAAGAATCTTTAAAGACATCACATTTGATGTAGTAGCTTTAAACACAAGAAACAATAATTGGTCCAAGATTTTTTGAATGATGTATGAGATACATGCCATCACAAAGGAAAATTAGAAGAATTCATCAGTCAAAAGGAGGTACTATGATTGGGTTGTGGTTCAAATGACAAGCCTTCATTTTTTTATAGAAAACTAGAGATACTTCACTACATAGATGTTCTCTCCCCTATTTTTCAAAGAATGTAAGATTGAAAAGGGCATGCTGGTTAATGAACATACTTGAAAAATTATAGCTTATATATCTCCCATTGCTTTTGAGAAATACTACAATTTGCCCAATCCCTAAGTAGATATAGCCATAAACAATAATTGGGCTAAGTAAAATGGCCTAAAGACCATCCTCACCACATGGTTGTATTCTAGGAGTCAAGTATTCTTAGACTTAAATGGTAACATTACAATCAACCAATTTAGGGTAGGGATCATGATTATTATGACTTTAATCAATAGGTTGTGTGTGAATCCCACCACCACTTATGTTGAAAAAATTTGGGTGTCCTTGGTATATTTTATGCTTGAAAAGGAATTGTCTCCTCCCATTGGTGAGGTTGTTAGTACATGTTTATGTAGGCATATTTTTGCAGTGAAGAAAAGGACTACGAAATAATTCTACATGATGTCCTACCTATTAGATGCCCTCCTCGCCACTACAAAGATCCCTAAATTTATAGGATGGTCACCTAGGGGAACACAAATAGTGTACCAATTCTACTCAAAGTTTTACATATTCAAGTATAGGGACAACATTCATTTCATCTTGACTGTGTTTATCTAGCCTTGACTGAGGCCATAATTGGAAGCTTAATGGAAAGAATTAGTCCTTTGGTCAAAGAGTCAATTGAATCCATTGGTGATATATGGTTTTACCTACATTTAACAATCATCAGGATTGAGGAGACCCAATGCACCCCAGTTAGGCTACCAGTCCATGTGCCAAACAAATTAGCTAAGTAAGAGGTAAAATACCAAATATGTAATGGTATATATGGTGTGTGTAAAAGTAAGAGAAAGGGACTGTTGCATACCATACTTATGATTATTGGTAGGATTTTATTTCAGCAATGGGACAATATTTAGGTTGTTTTTAGACATAGAGCATGTTTAACAATACAACATGATGAACTAAGATAGTGGGATCCCCAAGGAAGAGTAGTGGGTCACTTGAAATCAAAAATGATAAGCGTGACATATGAACATATGCCTAGTGCTTATGAATAAATATACACAAAGGATTCATTCTTCACCGAAGTGTTGGTAAGATTAAAAAATCACAATATTAAAAAAAAGGCTAGGTTGTTGAGAGAATAGAAGCCAAGTGAAGATATATGGTAGATGGGACCCAAGTAGTACCATTTACTACCAGGTCTATCTTCTAGACCCCATTTAACATAGCCATAGATAGAAACACAAATTCCTAAAGTACAAATTGATTAGGGACCTAAATAAATGAGACCTAGTGAGGTGGCATCATATTCAAACTAGCTTGAAGAATTAGGATCACCAATTGAATTCATTGGCATAGTGGTATTGGATCCTAAATAAATAGTGGAAGATGACCTGAATATATTGGCTAGTGCCTATGAATCAGATGAATAAGAAGCTTAAGCTAGAGAGACAAAGAAAGATAAGGGGAAATAAGTAGCATTGGTCTTAGTCCCTATTACTACCCCATCAAAGAGAAAATTTGAGCTAGATTTAGTTTCATTAAAAGGTAAGAAGCCTAAGTTGACATCCACTCATCCTTTGAGTGAGTTCAACCTTTTTAGTGATGAAAACCCAATTCATGGTTCAATAATTCTTTAATATTTTATATATGGTAAGTTATATAATATTCCTACCATGAGCCATCCTTGGGATACTAAAAAATCTATCAACATCCATGTACATGATAATCTCAAGCCATGAATTGTAGCTCTACAAAAGGAAGAAGAAAATATAATGGTTGCCCCTAGTTAATCAAGTGGGGAACATATGCATATTATAGCTCCAAAGGTAATTGAATCTTTTGTTGGTGTTAAGTTTAACCCAACCACATTTGGAATACAAAGACTCATTGAGAAGAAAGACATGGTTAAGGGAGAAGAATTCACTTTTTAAAAAGTGGAACCATTTATTGGCTTGACTCTGTTAAAGGGTACAAACTAGGTGAAAATCCCATATTTGAATAAAATGTGTTTGAATTGGCTCAAACACAATCATATTAGTTGTAGGGTACCATCAAAGGCTTGTAGCAACAAAGGCAAAATATGAAATAGTAGAAGAAAAATCTAGAGAAGCAAGATATATTATCAATTCTTAATGCTATGATTAAGATGTTTGATGCATAACTATATTACATGTTTGACTCCTTAAAGTCAACAAAGTCTATACAAAATGTATTGATCCAACAAGATATAATAGTAAAAGGCATAGTCACTCAGTGGTATAATTCAAAGAACAAAATAAATAAATTAGTCAACATATTAGTACATGATCAAATCCTTGGTTTCAAGACCATCAAACTATATTACTTGAATAGAGCCATGGGATTGATTATAGACAAGATCAAGGGTTTGAGTACATGGTCCAAGACCTTAGTAAGACTCTTTAGAGATGACAAGGAGATATTAGATAAGATATAACAATTATTGGGGACCATGATTACTAAACCAACAATGCTCAGCCCAATGGGCCTCATAATAGATGAATAATTCAATCACAAGACCACCTTGGTCATGCAGGAAGTAAGGAGGAAAAACCAAGGCAAATCTAGGACAAACAACAATAGGATCACATATATGATCCTAACAACAAAATAAATGAATTTTTAGGAAAGGATCATTAAGGAGGCCTTAGGAATAAATGATAGGGACCTTAGAGACCTATCTAATCAGTAAGATGAGCTTTTCTTGGAACCAATGGTTGATTTGACGTTTATTGATGAAAAACATCAGAAGGTAGTAGAGCTAATACAATAAAAACAAGTTACTTCATCAACACAAGGATCCCATGACAAAGTTATTTAAGGATATTATTTTTTTATAATCTTTGTAATATTTTATAAAATATATATATATTTTTTTTAAAGGCATGTGTAACTTGTAAGAACATTGCCTATAGGTCAGTCCACTTGGAAAAGTTTAGTGTAATGCAATATGTTTCATTATTGTAGAAACATTTTTGAAACTAACTCCCAAGACTCAAATTTTCATGGATTTTTCATGATATAATTTTTATTTTAGATAATTATATATTTATTTCACCTTTATAATTTCCCTATATAAATTTATAATTGATCATGCCAATCTCCACAACCTCCAAGTTAACTCAAACAAGCTGCTAGTTTGGCATTAGTTAACTCTAAGTCAAATCTTATTCTTATTCCTTATAATTATTTCACTTTTATTTGAATTTTGAGTCCAGAAATTACATTAGATATTGAATCTTAAAATATTTCATAGATACACAATCAACCTTCTGTTATTTTTAAGAACTTAGCCTCAATTTGCAGTAATCTTTTGCTCATTTGCACAAGTTGGAGAAAGGAGCTCATGAGTGTGCAACTAGTAATTTGTTGTTCATGATAAACCACACATAGTTTAAATATATTATTACTCCTAATTTTTTTTATTATTATTTTTTCTAATCCCCTCTTGATGAAGAGTTTTAAGGTCATCATTGAGTGACATATTAAGAAGCTAGTTACTTGAGGATTCAACATTTTCCTCGACTAATTCTCATTTACTTGATATCATCTTTGGTCATGTTGGAGGATTGTTTTATTATGTATTTAATATATTAGATTATATTTTTTCTTATTTATTATAACAATTTTTCATTTGAAATTTTATTCACAAAAAAATTGAAAAAAAATGTTTCTTCTTTGTTTCCTTGCATTAAAAAACTAGTTTCATCTTACTTTCATTCCACATTATAAATATTAAAGAGTAGTAGTATTTAAATTATATATATGATAGATATTTTAATCCTAAAATTATATACAACCAGTCAACACCATTTTATTTTAGTTTTCATATCACACATTCAAATACATAAACAAACACTAACAAACTCACATGCACAAAAACTAGGAAACCAAAATAAAGTTTACATAGAAAATTTGTTTGCTTATTTGCATAGGAAAAAATGTAATTATAATTTAAAAATAATAATTTTATATTTTAATTAATCTATTCACATATCATTTAGTTACATACAAAAAAATCAAAATTCCAAATAACTAACATACTAGCTTGTATAGATAGACTAGATCCTAAAAACTTAGAGATTGTATTTGCACACATAAAATATGAATTTGAGATCTAGTTTAACATTTTTAGAGTCAAGATTAAAATTGTGATTATGTTTTAATTTTAATTGAATTGAAAATAGAAATAAATAAAAACATCCATTGTAGTGCATGAAGGTGAAAGTTTGCATTCTCAAAAAGAAAGGAAAAGTTAAAAATCAGCAGCTCCGTTCTTAATTGAATTCTTAGTATTAAATTGTATTTCATTTATAAAATATCAAGAAAATAATAAAAAATAAAATTAGATTTAATTTATTTTATTCCAATAAATTTTATTTTAGTAAGTAGTGTAGTTTTTTTCAATTTTGAAAGCCTTGTCGAAAACTTTAAAAAAAAAAAAAACTCAAAAATCTTATCCAAACAAAAACAAGTCTAAAATTTGATTTCAACCTTCCAAAATACAAATAAAATTTTCATAAACCAAATTGAAACAAGAAAACACACTTAAAAATCCTAACAAGGTTACCTCACTCTTGCATGATGCTTCTTGAACAAGCTAATCTTTGTAGAGTAGGATATTTCCCTAGAGTACATGTTCTCATGCCAAAAAACAACATGAAGTGTGACATTAAATCAAAACTTAAAATATAAATTTTCCATTTTGATCCCATATAAAACCTTATCATTGAAAACCTTAACATTATTTACAAGTAAAAATACCCAATAGAATCCTCAATAGTGAGACCCATTTACATCATAACACACCAAGCCTACAACCTCCATATATCTAGATCTGAGCCTCCCCCTTTAAATTATTTATCCTTGAGTCTCACCTCATCATATATCATTTTATTTATGGATGAAATCAAATATTCATAGTTAATCTAATAGATTCAACCAAATCCCAAGGTTTTTCATTCGGTAATCTTTTCAATTTTCCTAAGACTAGTAATCACCAAGAACTTTGTTACCTTGTCCTTATCCATTATGAGGGTTATTATAACTCTATATCTTCCCAATTCAATTTTTAAAATGAGTAGTATTATGTAGGTGAGATATTTTGGCATCACTGTGAGTACCCCCTTCCATCTGTCACTGAAGACCTTGCTCTTATACCTCAACCTAACCAACTGGATATTCCATCCCTTCTCATTTAAATCTTGCATTTTCATCATCCTAACTAACTTAATCATTATAACACTCATCCCATTATATTCACAATGGTTTTCTTGTCTAGGCCTTGAAAATTCATGTACATAAACAATAAGTATATTCATTATACTATTAATACTGAGCATAGCATTTTCATTATACCAGTATTAAAGCTACTGAGATACTAAATATACTTCATTATCTTAGCCATTTCATTATCTTATAAATTAAAGCTACTAAGATAATAAATATATAGTAAAATAATACATTACATAAATTAAATACCTAACAAGAAGCATCTACAAAAATGATAGTAAAAAATAGGGTCAATGCTTCCACTACTAATGCCACTATTCATCTAAGTTCAGTCAATAAATAATGTTTTTCAGCCTTCAAAAGGAAGATAGAAAAATTGAGAGAAAATAATGGAAAGATAAAAATATAAACATAACCCTAATTTTGAAGTGCATGGGAATTTTTAATTCTATAATAATTTAAAAGTTTAATGAAGTAAAAGTATCATCATGGAACTTTGAAAATGATGGTAATGATTTAGAAATAATAGGATCTTGCATAATAAGTGGAGTGTCATCCATATTTTTTGAAGATGTAACATAAGAAAATTATCTTTAAATAGGGATTTACTAAGATACTAAATATATTTCATTATCTTGGCCATTTCATTATCTCAACCATTACATCTACTGAGATACTAAATAAACAGTAAAATAATACATTATATAGATTAAATACCTGACAAGAATCACCTATAGAAATGATAGTGAAAAATGGGGTCAATGCTTCCACCACTAATGCCATAGCTCACCTAAGTTCAGTCAATAAGATAATGTTTTTTGGATTTCAAAAGAGAGAGAAAAAATGAGAAAAAATAATGGAAAGAGAAAAAGATAAACTTAACCCTAATTTTGAAGCACATGAGAATTTTTTATTATATAATAATTTAGAAGTTTATATGAGTAAAAGTATCATCATGGAACTTTGGAAATGATGCAAATGATATAATAATAATAGGCTCTTTCATAATAAGTGGAGTTTCATCCACATTTTTTGAAGATGTAGCATAAGAAAATTATTTAATATGGATTTGACTCCTTAATTTTTAGCCCCCCTCCCACCAAGAATACATTTGAGACAATAAAATAGCAATAGACTCGTCACAACAAACTACACTTGATGGGTCTCCTACCATGGGTTTTGGATCACATCCAAGGGATCATTAGAATTAGAAATTGTTCAATAATCCACTAAAAGACCATAGTATAATGAAAATTATAGAAGTTCAAAAATGGAAATAGAAGTAAAATTATCATCATGGAACTTTGGAACTGATGGTAATGATTTAGAAATAATTAATATTAGGCTCTTGAATAATAAGTGGAGTTTCATCCACATTTTTTGAAGATGTAACATTATTAATTATTAGGAGAATTAAGTGGTGGTGGTATAATAGTAGGCATGCACATTGGAATAGATGGTGCCTTTCAAACATATATATCCACTTAAAAAATTTATCATATTTTAAACACAAAATTCTTCTTGGTCGCTTCTAATTTTTTTAGTGCCATTGTAGTAAAAGCAATTTATCCATTGCAATCACCAAGACAAAACCTGATCACCCACAACTGAGATTTTTATCTAGAGAATACATATGCCCTCTAATCAAAACCAAATGATTTGAAATTTTGACTTAGAGATAATGCTAATGATTTAGAAATAATAGGCTCTTACATAATAAGGGGAGTTTCATCAACATTTTTTGAAGATGCAACATAAGTAAATTATCTAATAGGGATTTGACTCCTTACTTTTTAGCCCTGCAAGAATACCTTTGAGATAATTTAATTCACCAATTCAAATACATGTGAGGGAGTTTCACCTTTATTAAAATTACAAACTAATATTTGTAGATGAATTCGACCCCAAAATGGTTATAAAAATAAGTGACACAAAATCATACCTAGTAACTGAAAGACCCTTGGGAAAGGATTTTTTGTGCTTATTTAAATTATGGTTATGTGAGGGCATGGTCAGTCTACCTCAAAACACTTAAGTCTATATATAGTATTTATATATATAGACTTTCCATTTATATATTGTATCTAAATGTAGATTTATATAATTTAGGGCATTTCATTCCAATAAAATAGAAACAGACTCATCCTAACAAATTACACTTGATAGGTATCCTACCATGGGTTTTGGATCACATCCAGGGGATCATCAAAATTAGAAAATGTTTAAAAACCTTCTACAAGACCATAGTACAATGAAAAATATAGAAGTTCAAATATGGAAATAGAAGTAAAATTATCATCATGGAACTTTAGAACTGAGGGTAATGAGTTAGAAATAATTAATATTAGGTTCTTGCATAATAAGTAGAGTTTAATCCACATTTTTTGAAGATGTAACATTATTATTTATTAGGAAAAAAAGTGGTGGTGGCATAATAGTAGGCATGTACATTGGAATAGATGGTGTCTTTCAAACATATATATCCACCTCAAATTTTTATCATATTTTTAAATCTAAAATTCTTTTTGGTCGCTTATAATTTTTTTAGCACCATTATAACAAAAGCAATTTCTCCATTGAAATCACCAAGACAAAATCTAATCACCCAATATTGAGCTCCTTATCCAGTGAATATAGATGCCCCATGATCAAAACCAAGGGAGTTACAATTTTAATGTAGAGATTGTGCTAATGATTTATAAATAATAGGCTCTTGCATAATAAGTGGAGTTTCATCCACATTTTTTGGAGATGTAATATAAGTAGATTATCTAATAGGGATTTGACTCCTTAATTGTTAGCCTCCCTAGGAATACCTTTGAGATAATTTAATTCAATAATTAAAATACATGTGAGGGTGAGTCATCATTTTTGAACATACAAATTAATATTTGGAGACGAATTCAACCCTAAAATGGTAGTTAAAATAAGTGATATAAATCATACCCAGTAATTCAAACACCTCTTGAGAAAGGATTTTCTGTGCTTATCTAAATTATGGTTATGTGAGGGAATAAGTAGTCTACCTTAGAACATTTTAATAATTGTATGTATAGTATTTATATATATAGACTTTCCATTTATAGATTATATCTAAATGTAGATTTATATAATTTATGGAATTTCATTCCAATAAAATAGAAACATACTCGTCCCAACAAATTACACTTGATGGGTCTCCTACCATGGGTTTTGGATCACATCCAGGGGATCATCAAAATTAGAAAATGTTCAAAAACCTACTACAAGACCATAGTACAATGAAAATTTTAGAAGTTCAAATGTGGAAATAGAAATAAAATTATCATCATGGAGCTTTGGAACCGATGGTAATGATTTATAAATAATTAATATTAGGTTCTTGGATAATAATTAGAGTTTCATCCACATTTTTTGAAGATGTAACATTATTATTTATTAGGAAAAACATGTGGTGGGGGTATAATAGTAGGCATGTATATTGGAATAGATGGTGTCTTTCAAACATATATATCCACCTCAAACATTTATCATATTTCTAAACCCAAAATTATTTTTGGTCGCTTCTAATGTTTTTAACACCATTGTAACAAAATAAATTTCCCCATTTCAATCACCAAGACAAAATATAATCACCCACAACTAATATTCTTATCCAGCGAATATAGATGCCCCTTGATCAAAACCAGGGGAGTTATAATTTTGATGTAGAGATTGTGTGAATGATTTATATATAATAGGCTCTTTCATAATAAGTGGAGTTTCACCCAATTTTTTTGAAGATGTTATATAAGCAAATTATCTAATAGGGATTTGATTCCTTAATTTTTATCACCCCTCGGGAATACCTTTGAGATAATTTAATTCAACAAATCAAATACATGTGAGGGTGAGTCACCTTTCTTGAACATACAAACTAATATTTGGAGATGAATTCAACCCCAAAATGGTAATTATAATAAGTGACATAAAATAATACCCAATAACTCAAAGACCTCTTGGGAAAGGATTTTTTGTGCTTATCTAAATTATTGTTATGTGAGATCATAAGTAGTCTACCTCAGAACACTTTAATAAGTCTATGTATAGTATTTATATATATAGACTTTCCCTTTATAGATTGTGTATTTATATAAATTAAATTTATGTGAGGGCATAAGAAGTCTACCTCAAAACACTTTAATAAGTCTATATATAATATTTATATATATAGACTTTCTATTTATAGATTGTATCTAAATGTAGATTTGTATAATTTAAGAAATTTCACTACAATAAAATAGTAATAAACTCATCACATCAAATTAAACTTGATGGGTATCCTACCATAGTTTTTGGATCACATCTAGGGGATCATAAAAATTAGAAAATGTTTAATAATCTACTACAAGACCATAGTCCAATGAAAATTATAGAATTTAAAATATGTAAATAGAAGTAAAATTATCATCATGGAAATTTGAAACTAATGGTAAAGATTTAGAAATAATTAATATTAGGCTCTTGCATAATAATTGGAGTTTAATCCACATTTTTTGAAAATGTAACATTATTAATTATTAGGAGAAATAAGTGATGGTGGTATAATATTAGGCATGCACATTGGAATAGATGGTGTCTTTCAAACCTCTATGTCCACTTCAAATTTTTATTATATTTCTAAACCCAAAATTATTCTTGGTTACTTTTAATTTTTTTAGCACCATTGTAATAAATAAGACAAAACCTGATCACCCATAAATGAGCTCCTTATCTAGTGAATACAAATGCCCCTTGATCGAAACCAAGGGAGTTGCACTTTTGATGTAGAGATTATGATAAGGATTTAGAAATAATAGGATATCGCATAATAAGTGGAGTTTCATCCACATTTTTTGAATATGTTACATAAAAAATATTTCTAATAGGGATTTGGCTCCTTCATTTTTAGCCCCACCCCGCATTAATACCTTTGAGATAATTTAATTCACCAATTCAAATAATTTTGAGGGTGAGTTGCCTTTCTTGAACGTACAAACTAATATTTGGAGATGAATTCGACCCCAAAATGGTAATTAAAATAAGTGACACAAAATCATACCTAATAACTCAAAGACCTCTTGAGAAAGGATTATGTGTGCTTATCTAAATTATGGTAATGTGAGGGCATAAGCAATCTACCTCAGAACACTTTAATAAGTCTATGTATAGTATTTATATATATAGACTTTCTATTTATAGATTATGTGCTAATTTAAAATATGGTTATGTGAGGACATAAGCAGTCTACCTTAGAACACTTTAATAAGTCTATCTATATTATTTATAAATATAGACTTTTCATTTATAGATTATATCTAATTATAGATTTGTATAATTTAGGAAATTTCATTCCAATAAAATAACAAGAGACTCATCACAAAAAACTATACTTTATGGGTATCCTACCCTAGGTTTTGGATCACATCTAGGGGATCATCATAATTAGAAAATTTTCAATAATCCACTACAAGAAACTAGTACAATGAAAATTATAGAAATTCAAATATGGAAATAGAAGTAAAGTTATCATCATAGAACTTTAGAACTGATCGTAATGATTTATAAATAATTAAGATTAGGCTCTTGCATAATAAGTGAAGTTTCATCCACATTTTTTGAAGATGTAACATTATTAATTATTAGGAAAACAAGTCATAGTGGTATAATAGTACGCATGCACATTAGAATTGATGGTGTCTTTCAAACATATATGTCCTCTTCAATTTTTTATCATATTTCTAAACCCAAATTTTTTCTTGGTTGCTTCCAATTTTTTTAGCACCATTATAACAAAATAAATTTATCCATTGCAATCACCAAGATAAAACCAGATCACCCATAACTATGCTTCTTATCTAGTAGATATAGATACCCCCGATTAAAAATAAGGGAGTTAAAATTTTGATGTAGAGATTGTGCTAATGATTTAAAAATAATAGGCTCTTTCAAAATAAGTGGATTTTCATCCATATTTTTTGAAGATGTAACATAAGCAAATTGTCTTATATTGATTTGACTCATTAATTTTTAGCAGCCTCCCGAAATACCTTTGAGATAATTTAATTGACCGATTCAAATACCTATGTGGGTGAGTCACCTTTATTGAGCTTACAAAGTAATATTTGGAGATGAATTAAACCCTAAAATGGTAATTAAAATAAGTGAGACAAAATCATACCTAGTAACTCAAAGACCCCTTGGGAAAGGATTTGTTGTGATGAGCTAAATTAAGGTTATGTGAGGGCATAAGCAATCTACTTCAGAACACTTTATATATATATATATATATATATATATATATATATATATATATATATATATATATATGCATACACACACACATATATATATATATACATATATATATATATATATATATATATACATATATATATATATACATATATATATACACACATATATATATACATATATATATACATACACACACACACACACACACACACACACACACACACACACACACACACACACACACTTTCTATTTATAGATTGTATCTCAATGTAGATTTGTATAATTTAGGGAATTTTATTCCAATAAAATAGAAACAGACTCGTTGAAACAAATTACACTTGATGGGTCTCCTACCATGGGTTTTAGATCACATCTAGGGGATAATCATAATTATAAAATGTTCAATAATCTACTATAAGACCATAGTACAATAAAAATTATAGAAGTTCAAATATAGAGATAGAAATAAAATTATCATAATGAAACTTTGGAGCTAAGGGTAATGATTTAGAAATATTTAATATTAGGATATTGCATAATAAGTGGAATTTCATCTACATTTTTTGAAGATGTAATATTATTAATTATTAAGAGAAACAAGTGGTGGTGGTATAATAGTAGGCATTCACATTGGAATATATGGTGTATTTTTAACATATATGTTCAAAACAAAATTTTATCATATTTATAAACCCAAAATTCTTGGTTGTTTCCAAATTTTTTAGCATCATTATAACAAAATCAATTTATTTAATGTAATCACCAAGATAAAACTTGATTTCCCATAATTATGATCCTTATCTAGTGAATATAGATGCCCTGATCAAAACCAAGGGAGTTATAATTTTGACGTAGAGATTGTGCTAATGATTTAGAAATAATAAGCTCTTGCATAATAAGTGGAGTTTCATCCACTTTTTTTCAAGATGAAAAATAAGATAATTTTATAATATGGATTTGACTCAATTTTTATCCCATGAAGAATAATTTTGAGATAATCTAATTCACCGATTCAAATACCTGTGAGGGTGAGTTGCCTTTCTTGAACTTACAAACTAATATTTGGAGACGAAATTGACCCCAAGATGGTAATTAAAATAAGTGACACAAAATCATACCCCGTAACTCAAAGACCTCTTAAGAAATGATTTTGTGTGTTTATCTAAATTATGGTTATGTGAGGGCATAAGCAATCTACCTCAAAACACTTTAATAAGTCTATACATGGTATTTCTATATATAGACTTTCCTTTTATAGATTATATCTAAATGTAGATTTCTATAATTTAGGGAATTTTATTCCAATAAAATAGAAATATATTCATCATAAAAAATTACAATTGATGAGTCTCCTACCATGGGTTTCGGATCACATCCAGGGGATCATCAAAATTAGAAAATGTTTAATAATCCATTACAAGACAATAATACAATGAAAATTATAAAAGTTCAAATATGAAAATAGAAGTAAAATTATCATGGAACTTTGGAACCGATGGTAATGATTTAAAAATAATTAATATTAGGCTCCTGCATAATATGTGGAGTTTCATCTATATTTTTTGAATATGTAATATTATTAATTATTAGGAGAAATAATTGGGGGTGGTATAATAGTAGGCATGCACATTAGAATATATGGTGTCTTTTGAACATATATGTCCACTTCAAATTTTTATCATATTTTTAAACCCAAAATTCTTCTTGGTCGCTTCTAATTTCTATAGTACCATTGTAACAAAAGTAATTTCTCTATTGCAATCACCATGACAAACCCTAATTACCCATAACTATGTTCCTTATCTAGTGAATATAGATGCCCCTAATAGAAACCAAAGGAGTTATAATTTTGATGTACAGATTGTGATAATGGTTTAGAAATAATAGGCTCTTTCATAATAAGTGGTGTTTCATCCACATATTTTGAAGATGTAACATAAGTAAATTGTCTAATATGAATTTGACTCCTTAATTTTTAGCCCCCCCACCCCTAGGAATACCTTTGAGATAATTTAATTCACCAATTCAAATACATATGAGGGTGAGTTGCCTTTTTTAAATTACAAATTAATTTTTTGAGATAATTTTGAACTCAAAATGACAATTAAAATAAGTGACACAAAGTCATACTCAGTAACACAAAAATCTCTTGGGAAAGGATTTTGTGTGCTTATCTAAATTATGGTTATGTGAGGGCATAATCAATCTACCTCAAAATACTTTAATAAGTATATATAGTATTTATATATATAGACTTTCCATTTATAGATTGTATCTAAATGTAGATTTGTATAATTTAGGGAATTTCATTCCAATAAAATAGCAATAGACTCATTATAACAAATTACACCTGATGGGTCTCCTACCATGGGTTTTAGATCACATCCAAGGGATCAACAAAATTAAAAAATGTTTAATAATATACCATACAACCATATTACAATGAAAATTATACAAGTTAAAATATGGAAATAGAAGTAAAATTATCATCATGGAACTTTAGAACCGATGGTAATGATTTAAAAATAATTAATATTAGGCTCTTGCATAATAATTGGAGTTTCATACACATTTTTTGAAGATGTAACATTATTAATTATTAGAATAAATAAGTAGTGGTGGAATAATAGTAGGCATGCACATTGGAATAGATTTTGTCTTTCAAACATATATGTCCACTTCAAATTTTTATCATAGTTCTAAACCTTAAATTCTTTTTGGTCTCTTCTAATTTTTTAGTAGCATTGTAACAAAATCAATTTTCCATTGAAATCACCAAGACAAAACCTGATCACCCATAACTGAGCTCCTTATCTAGTGAGTATAGATGCCCCCTAATTGAAACCAAGGGTGTTACAATTTTAACATAAAGATTATGCTAAGAGGTTATCTCTTTAGATGAAGAATGCAAGCCATCGTAGAGTAAATCATTACATGGTGATTCATATCTCGATAGGTTTACATCCAAAATTATTTTATATGAACTTATTTTGATATTGTCATAGGTTTAGAGTAACTAGTAGGTTTAATTTCTGATTTACACTCTTTTGATTCACATAACCCCTCTTAACACCCCCTGCGCCCCCCCTGCCCCCCGTAAACACAAATTATATTAGTTATTAAATAAATATAATTGACATATAATATATATATCATAATATTTTTATATTAAAATACATGTATCAATTGGGATAGGTTGTGCAATACACAACACTGTCATGAACTTTATTAGGAATATTGCCTAAGAAAGCTTGATAAATATTATTTTTTCAAGAATCAACCAAAATAAAAATATAGGAAATAAATGATAGGTTGGATTATTAATTAAATATCACATATATTGACACACATGATACGAAATTATTAGAATAAGTGACTAAAGGTCTCTAGGCCTATATATGTATGCAATTGGATTGTATGTTAATTTTTAAAACATATAAATAAAGGGAAGTATATTTTGCATTCAAGGACTTTTTGGGTGTCATGAAGATTGAAATGATTCACATAAGAGGTAAGAAACTTAGTAGAATGAAGATAAGATAAAACTATTTATTATGTGTCTGATGAAAGATAAGCATTTGCATTCATAAATAGGTAAGTTGAGTTTCTACTTCACTTAACTTTATGGGGTCAAACATGAAATCACATGTATGGATTTAAAACTCTATGGCACTTCACCATGTGTGCAATAAATGAGATAGATTACTTTGAAGAATAAATCTATCAAACATTAATGTTTAGGAGGAATTAAATTAAAAGGTGTAATCACATATCATGAAGTTGAAATCATGTATCACAAGCATTAAATTTTATGTTACAGACAACACTTGGCATAGGAAAGTTGGAAGTAAAGTAGATGGACAATTAATAAAATTTAATTAATATGAATGATTAATTTTGTATCCCTTTGAACTTGGTTATAAAATGTCTATGAACTATTAAATTACATATAAATTATATAAAGGAATTGAGTTTGCTCTACTTTACAGAATGACCATCAAATTTTAGTTAACCATCAAGTCTTTTGAACTATAATTTGAATTAGTGATACACAATTATTTTGTTGAAAAGGTTCAAATTAATCAAAATTGCCAATGAATATCTTTTCCAATGAGTTTATTTCTCCACTCAAATCCTTTGCTTTATTTTTGCAATTTATTAAGTCTAGTAACTTCAATTTTGAAGTCTAATTGTAAGATGTATTTCTTGGTGTTTCTAACTGTAGGTGTCATAAAGTGACTTGGAGATGTGTTCATCAGTTTCCACAAATAAGACTAGTTGGCATTTTTGACTTGTGTATACCATGACATTATTGGTAGTTTTTTGTAATGCATAGTTACAAAGATGTATGTATTTGTGTACCTATAGTCAAATGCAATTTTTACAATATAATGTTAGAAACTCTTTATTTCATATAATATGAATTTATTATTTCTAACTATAGTTTTGTATTGAATCATATTTTAATTTATTTATTTTCAAATAATTTTTTTTAAAGTAAAATACTCATAATTTTTATTAGCAATGTATATCGTATAATTTTTTAAGGAATTGAGGACTATAAATTAGGAAAAATAATCCTATAATTTCTTAGCAACACTCCCTAAAAAATAATCGGTAATCCCCCAGTACATGACCCCTACCTTACTGTAGGTGAATTTGATTAAATTGTAACATGTCAAATTAATAGATGGGAATCTTAGAGAGAGATATAATTCCTAGAGTATGATAATGTCAAATTGTTAGTAGTTACTTTGAGATATAAAAAAGAAAAAAATAAAAATAAAATTATTATTTAGTAATCCAAGAACCAATGTGCCATTTATATTGTAATTCAAACATTTCCCAATCCACTACTTCCACCAATTATTGATGAGAAATTTTTTTTGGGGACTAATGGTGGATGTTTATGGTGTCTCACCTTCTAAAAACAATGACATTCTTCCATATTTTTGAGGAATATTTAATGAAAGTTTAATATCCTAAATTAAATTCTTTTTTAATTTTATTATTAAGATTTTTTAGGGCTAATAAAAAGACTTTCGACAAGATATGTTGGGTGCATATCATGTGCCTTATCAACTTGTGAGAATCTCTATCAAATAACCAATTTAGCCTAAGACAATCCCCTCTATAGTAAAGGAAGTTATAGAGATTGATATTTTACATGCACTTGATGTACTTAGTAACACCCTCTTATAACATATTGATGCTTATGAGAGTAGACATAGAGATGGTCCAACTAACACTGCTACTCGACAACACTAATGTAGATCCTATGGTGCTCTATGTACTAAAACTTAAATTAGATGAGGAGAAGGATTTGATGTAAACCAATTATAGTGGTGTTTCTAAATAAGTACTCCCATGGGAGGTAGGATCATAAATTTTCATAGTGGGTCTAAATGCAGACAGAATTTAGGAGTATATATAGTAAAATTGTTCTCATGGAATAAATTTTTTGAGTGTATGTTGCTATTTTATAGGAGATAATATTTAGAATTATTATATTTTTATTTATAATTACAGTTTTCATAAATTTTATCCACTCATATATTTAAAACTCATGGAATATCTTCCTACAAAATAGAAGCACATATGGAGAACTCCACCCCCACTTTTTTCACCCACATAAACTTCCTCCCTAAAAATTAGTCACCTCCTCACTTTTAGGTAGAGATTCTAAATTTTCCTTATATCATGCATTTCATTTTTTATGGGGCCACTTTCTCATTAAAAATAGGAGAAACAACCTCCTCCATGGGACCCCTACCTAAATAGATAGATGATATGGTTTTGACCCCTATTGTAAGCAACATGATGGCTAATTGTATAGGGCATGATCAAAGTTGAAAAGTCAAAAGAAATCAGAGCAAGGGATATGAAAAGTGTCAAAAACTTGGCCCATGAATTAAAACTCAAGCATATTCCCATATATCAATGGTACATGACTGAGCGTACACATTCTGATCAATGATACATGAAGTAAAAGACATAATACATTAGATCAAGATCAAATGGAGTGAATTCATTCAAGAAATGAAGATCCAATGGCATGAGATGAAGGTGGAATTTTTAAAAAAGCTAGAACAAATGTGGTAGTGACAAGTGTCACAATCACAAGGAGTATAAACAAATCCAATGGCATTTGATCCCTCAAATTGAGATCAATGGCCTGTGTCGATATATGCAAAGAAATCCAATAGTGTGAGGTGAAGAGGATTTTTTCAAAGGGCAACCATCACTTTTAAATATAAATGAGTTAGATGCCACGATGACACCACATAATCTAGACATGATAGATTTGAGTATTTTGTTGACCCATGAAATGTAAAGGTATAAATGCTTGATCTAAACAAAATATAAGGCATGAAACTCATAATTTGGACTCACTACCACCATTATAGTTCTGCATAAACCTTTTAAAAAGCACTAACAAGTAAAAAATCCCTAATTTGACCTTACAATCATTTTAATCAAGCCAATAAGAGTTAAATTATTGTTTTTATAAGGATAATTCAATTTGGGAGCTGAATTGTAGTCCACTAGTGGGAAATTTGATAAATTCGTAGCCATAGCAACTCAAACAAGTATTTTCAAGGAGGACATGGAGCTTTACTTGACCTCAAATTACATTATAATATATATATATATATATATATATATATATATATATATATATATATATATATATATATATATATTAGTATATATTTTAAATAAATATTATATATTTTAATATAATATATATAAATAGCATTTTAATATATTAAATATATCACTTACCTTCAATTTGAATTTACTACTCCTAAGGTGAATTTACATTCATAAACATGCAGGAGTCCCTAATGAATTTAAAATTCAAATTTACATTGAAAAATGAGGTTTGTATAATTTTCACACATTTTTAAAAGGAATAAAATTTGTTAAACATGCCTGACCAAATATATTCTTATTCTTACATATTCTTAGTTTTTTTTAACATACATTGTAGAGCTCTAACATATCATAATAGATCAGGTTGTAGAGTGTCCAAAGCATTGACCATATTTGTTATTGTCATTTTTCTAGATCCTTATTTTCATGTATTCAATCTTAATAGTGTTCAATATATATTTTTACTCTATCCAAAATGTGTGATTTATTTATGTTGACTTGGCCTTTTTATTCATTATTTAGCACTTTATGTTATGAAATCACTAAGATTCACATTACTATAATATTTTTGGCCCTATTATAGCATGCCTAGTTGTGATGTCAATGAGCCTTACACTAAAGGAGTGTACACATGACTATTGTTCAAACAAATAGGGTAATCAAATTGTAACACTAAAATTTTATAAAACAATACAATAAATATAATTCCAAATACTTTGCTTGTATATATTTTAATCAATTTGAAATAAAATATAGTACAATTTTTAAGAATGTGTGTCGAGCTCAGGGAGGCCCTGGGTTGGCCTAGGCAACAGTGAGCCCTAATGTAAAGCCTGATACATAAGGAAAAGAGGTCAACAGAGTCAAGTGGGTGTATAAGACAAAAATGGGTAGACTCTAGGTCTAGTTGTAATTCAATATGGGTAGACTCCTTGTTTGGTTTAAATTCTATGGCAAATAGTTTCAAAATAATTACTTTGCACCTTTTTTGATCATCTTCATCATCTGGTGAAAACTAACCAATTACATAGATTTAGCTAATAAACGTTGTAGTTTAAATGTCTCTCCTAAATTAATGAGCATGAATATTTACTCAAAATTAACCTCAATTTTGCATAAAGTGGTGAGCCATTTAATCCCAAAAAAATGTCATCCCCATCCATAATAATAGAAAACATAAGATAATATAAAACGGTGATTGAAATAATGAAATGATTGAGATTACTAGGGTTATTTATGCTTACTGTTATTGATTATTATTTATTTATTACTTATTGTGTGTGTAAAACCAATAGGGACCCAAATGATGAATGTTAGGATGATTCAAGATGACATTGCTAAATAATTATAATCAAATAATCTTAATGACTAGTATATTTAATAGTTTTAAATTTAAAAAATTATAGATAATCACCCAGACCAACCAAAAGGACCAACTTATAACTTGACAAGGACCCATTGATGTCTAAATGCTCTTTCCACTTAGAATATGGTGAGATTAATGACCAGATATTTTAAATAGAGTAATTATAACATTGATTAATAATTAAATATATGTGTTTAATACATGAGATTAAATTAGATATGGTGAGATTCGCTTGACATGATTTACATGTTCATAGAAATTAATAATTTAGGATAATTAATATATTTTATGTTCCAATTGGATGTCAAAATCCTATTTGAGGAGCCTCATTGGTGGAAAAGATCTCCAATAGTCACATTATAAGAAAAAAATTCTTGTTTAATTACTCTCCAAGCATGTGAAATTAATGTGAGATTAAGATGGTACTATTTGAGAAATTAATCTTGTGCTTAGGTCAATGTCAAGATCATGTTAAATTAATTTGATATAGATTAAAATGGTGACATTCAAATGATTCATATTGTGCCAAGGTGTCAATGATTGTACATTCTAGAATTTAATAAAGGGTTCATTTTTACTAGAATTTCATCATGTAGGAGAGACCTATTTTTTACATATAGATAGATTGAAAACTATTTAACATGTTTAGACATTAGTTTATCTAATTATAAACATGAAAAAATCAATTAAAATGGCATTTGAGTTTGAACTAAATTTGGCTTATGCAGGGATCAATATCAAAATGCATTTCAAGATCACCCTACCATAATGGTAGGGTTTTTTGGATGCAATGAGCATTCACTCAAAGATATTAATGGTGAGTTTATTATTTTGAGGGATTTTATTTTATATTCAATAATTACTCTTTCAAGAAGTATTTTTTTTTACATACGAAAGAGTCTTAATTTTAAGGAAATTATGATAACAACCATGACATCATTGTGGAGCTCAAGATTTTTCTATTATAAATTTAGAGGCTAAAAATTTTGATTATGAAAATTGGATTTTGAATCCTAGCATGGAAAATTTGAAGCCTAACATACAAAATTTAAAGCCTTACATGGAAAATTTGAAGCCCGATATGGAAAATTTGAAGCATGGAAAATGGAAATTTTGCTATAGTGAGTCTTGTGAATAGTTTTAGTTGTTCAAGTTTGCTATTGTGAGTCTTTTGTAAAAAAATTGTAATAGTATTTTAAGTGAATTTAATATATGAAAATTCTATGTTTTGTTTTTATAACTCTACCCTCCCCTATTTCATTTCTTCTTACATGTTTATTTAAAGTATTTCAAGCATTATTGTTTGGTTTGGACTATCCTCATAGTCTCAATATTTTATTTTACATAGTCTTGTTGGTTGCTACCTACCTAGGCCTACACATTCTATTTTTTATACCATAGAGAGAAATCAAACTTGGGAGTTAATTGACCTTCCAAAAGGAAAAGAGGTCAATGAAGTCAAGTGGGTGCATATGACAAAGATGGGTAGACTCCTTATTTGGTTTAAATTTTATAAAAAATAATCGCACAATAATTAATTTGCACATTTTTTTATCATCTTAATCATCTAGTGAAGATTAACCATTTGCATAGATTTAGCCAATAAAACATGCAATTCAAATGTCATTCATTATAAATAAATGAGTATGAAAAGTTAGTCAACATTCATCTCAATTTTGCATAATGTATTGAGCCATTATAATCCAAAAAAATGTTAGCCCCATTCATCATAATAGAAAAAATAAGATAATATAATAGATAGTCTCTCATAGCTTTATACTATGGAATTTACTAGAACAATTGGCTATAACCCCACCTATAATTAGGATTTGAAAGTCTAGAGCTCATAAATGAAATAGTTCAATTGAGTAGCCAACTTACTATTGACTAATTTGTGTGTACTCCTAGAGTAAATAAATATAGTCGACTTTTATTTCTTGAGGAAATCAAACACCTTAATATTTGGAGGAGTATTAATGCCTAAAATTGCATGATAGTAAATAGTAGGTTGAAAATACTTAGATTCATCCTCAGGTCCTTTTAGACTATTGATGTGTGTCCGTGTCAAGGATATAATACAAAAAATAGAATAAAATTTCTCAAATTTTAGGGACAATAGGGATATGGTAGTGACACCTTGGGGCTTCACTCAATTTTTATATAGAGATTATGTGGTTACAACATACCACCTTCTATTCTACAAGCAAGCCCTACTGTAAGGACAATAATAATATGGTAGTGACATAATTTAGCTAAATTTGTTATGATGTAAATTGTTTGGTATTTGCTATTATAATCCAAAAATATTAAATAAACAAAAAGATATACACAATAAGCATTAATATAAAGTGATTCATGTTTAAAAATTTAAAAGGAGGGAGTAAGGTAAGGAAGAAAATAATTTTCCCTTGTAATAACAAAGACCAACAGATCTCCTTTGATTTTTGTTAGTAACCTAGATAGTACCCAATCAAAATCAGACTGCTTAGATCTAATTCATATCTAAACTAACATTGGAATGATATAAGACTATGAGATGCCTATAGCTATTAATTTTATCATTCAATTTCATTATAATTCAAATTTAACACTACTCTTCCTTTGACTCACCATCGATTTTATCTTTAAAGCTAAATTTTATCACCTTTTGACATGTGGCATATTCTAATTATCCTTAGGGGTTCTTAAAATGTAGCTTAGTGTGATGAATTGTTTATATTATTCCATAAGGCATATTTATATTTTTGTCAATTTCTTGGGCAGTACCCTCTAGTTTTGGTTGGTTGAGGGAGTGTCATGCATTGTTCTTGCAGGCAATCAGAGCTAGCATCAGGGTTCTTAAAAAATAAAAAGGTGCAATGGCTATATCAAATCCCTTTTAAAGACCTTTTCAATAAACATGGAAGGTATTCCAAGGACCCTTGAGTTATATCCTAGGAGATACCTTGAAATAAAATTTCAATCATGTGCATGTTTAAGGTATCTCTTAGGAAATAAAATTCCAATAGTGTGCATCAGTGTTCTTGCCGAATAAAAAGTTGTCATGGTTAATTTAATCCCTTTCAAGGACCTTTTAAATAAACATAAAAGGTATTATAATGCCATTCAAGGTATCTCTTAGGATATACCTTGAAATAAAATTCCAATCATGTGCATGTTCAAGGTATTTCCTAGGAGACATCTTGAAAGAAAATTTCAATTGTGTGCATGAGTGTTCTTGCCAAATAAAAAGTTATCATGGTTATATCTAATCCATTACAAGGACATTTTCAATAAACATGGAAGTTATTTAGAGAACCTTTGACGTATAACCTATGCGATACCTTGAAATAAAATTACAATCATGTGCATGTTTAACGTATCTCCTAGGAGATATCTCCAAAGAAAATTCCAATAGTGTGCATGAGTGTTATTGCCAAATAAAAAATTATCATGGTTATATCTAATAATTTTAAAGGAAATTTGATATCAACATGGAATTTATTCCAAGTCCCTTTGATTTATCTCTTAAGAGATATCTGTAAATAAAATTTCAATCATGTGCATGTTCAAGACATCTCCTAGGAGATATCTTCAAAGAAAATTCCAATAGTGTGCATTAGTGTTCTTGCCAAATAAAAAATTGTCATGGCTATATCTAATCCCTTAAAATGATATTTTAAACTAATATGGAAGGTATTATAAGTCATTTTAGGTATCTCCTAGGAGATACCTTGAAATACAATTTCAATCGTGTGCATGTTTAAGGTCTCTTAGGAGATATCTTAAAAGAAAATTCTAATAGTGTGCATCAGTGTTCTTGCCAAATAAAAAGTCATCATGGTTATATCTAATCCCTTGCAAGGATATTTTAAATAAATATGGAATGTACTCCAAGTCCCTTTGAGTTATCTCCTAGGAGATACCTTGAATAAAAAAATCCAATCATGTGCATTTTCAAGGAATCTCCTAGGAGACATTATCTCAAAAAAAATTCCAATAGTGTGCATCAATGTTCTTGCCAAATAAAAAGTTATCATGGTTATATTTAATCCATTTAAAATAACTTTTAAATAAAAATGGAATGTATTATAAGGTCCTTAGAGGTATCTCTTAGGAGATACCTTGAATGAAAATTCCAATCGTGTGCATGTTTAAGGTATCTCCTAGGAGATATTATCTTGAAAGAAAATTCAAGTAGTGTGCATCAGTGTTCTTTCCAAATAAAAAGTTATCATGGTTATATCTAATCCATTTTAAGAACATTTTTAGTCAACATGGAAGGTATTTCAAGGCCCTTATATTTATCTCTTAGGAGATACCTTAAACGAAAATTCCAATTGTGTGCATGTTCAAGGTATCTCCGAGGAGGTATCCTAGGACAAAAAATTCCAATAACGTGTATTAGTGTTCTTGCCAAATAAAAATTTATCATGGTTATATATAATCCCTTGAAATGAAATTTTAAATCAACATGTAAGGTATTTAAAGTCCATTCAAGGTATATCTTAGGAGATTTATTTAAAAAAATTACAATCATGTGCATGTTCAAGGTATCTCCTAGGAGATATCTCGAAAGAAAATTCCAATAGTGTACATGAGTGTTATTCTAAAATAAATTTATTCTACAAATTATGTTCATTTATACCATAACTAGTATATTCAAACTTCAATGGTCATTTTTCATGGTTTGAATTCAATGTTCATGCACTTGTCAAGTGACGTGCACAATTTTGAATCTGTGGATCACAAATTCCCTAGGCTATTTCTTTAAGACCTTTTGCTAGACTTTTTTTTGTGGGCCTTGTGTCTTGGCCACTTTATTTTAAATAATTTGTTTTCAACTTTTTTTCATCAAATAAAATGTCTGAGGAAATTGTCATGAGATAATTGCTTGAAATAATTAAGTCTGCTCTTTGCCTTGGATAATTTATTGAAGACAAAATGTTCAAAATAATGTGTCTTCAGGCTTTTGATTTCAAATGACATTTTTGACCCTTTAGTAATTTTGTTTTAGAACACTTTATTGAAGAAATAACCTTTTAGGAAAATCATATCAGGCCCTTTATTGAAGGAATGACCCTTCACAAAAATTGTAGAGGACACTTTGCTTGAAAAATACTCTCTAGAATTTTTTTTGGCCCACTTTGTCAAAGAATGATCCTTTAATAAAAGTGTTTTAGATTTTTATTTGACTAAAATGACCTTTAGAATTTTTTTATCTCTTCCTACATGCCCATTTCGACCCCTTCACCTTCATCATCTACCTCATCCTCTATCATGGTATAATTTCCATTCACCCCATCCCATAGCCTCCCACCTTTCTCTCCTTCTACCCTCAATCTCAATTCACTCACCTTTGTGAGGATAGGGTCTATCACTTTGTAGAAGTAGGTAACTATCCCATTCATGCTACCATAGGGAATTCCCTTGCTATAAGAGAGAATTCAATAACCAAAGTAGTACCATCAGAAAATGGATTTAGAAAGGAAGAAAAATAATGTCTGATAGGAGAAGAAAAGGGGAAAGTAGGCTAGGGCCACTACACAGACCCACATGTGGTTGTTCTATGACCCTACATAATAATCCCTTATGATTGCTCATTTGGGCCCTTGAGTAGTCAAGTACCAAGGATAGATGCATCTAAGGGACTATGCCATACAAGATATCAGCCTCAATATTAGCTAGGCCATACCTACTGACAGAGTCAAGATAATAGAAAAAAAGAAAAAGTCTATAACCATGGCCTACATCAAGGTGATCTAATAACTAGAAAAGACCAAGCTCTAACTCACCAAGGTGAAGGCTACAATTGACTACCTTAATTATGAGGCTAAGGGCAAGGATGCATAGCTAATTAAAGTAAAGTTTGACCTTGAAATTTATTTCTATAATGAGAGCTTATACGAGGAATCCAACCTATGAGTGGTTATAGAAATGAAGATGACTGAACTGGCATAGACCCACCAACAACTTTTGGATTCTAATCAAGATTTTTGATAATTTTAGTAGTAGGTATAATAAGAATCCTTATTCAAAGACCAAAAATTTTAGAAATTAAATAATGACCTTGCCACCCATTCACAGATAATGGAAATCCTCCTTATGGTCTAGCAACTATACAAATCTTCCTGAGAGAGGATCAAGGCCATGATCATAAACCTAAAGTTGGCACTTACCTTTATCATGGACTCATAGAATCTAAGCTCACATGTGAGCACATCCATTAATCAGGCCATTACCTTTATGGATCCTAAGGTCTGAGATTCAAAACTCCTCATTCAAAAGATTTATAGTGCTTTGAACAAAACACTACAAGAAGTGAGGGTGGCAGACCAAAGGTAGATAGTGGAAAAAGTTCAAAAGTTTCTAGTTTATAACAAGGTAGCCTATAAGTGTAAGGAATTTATAAATTCCTTTTAGTAGGTGGTCCAAGATCGGTGGTGGCACGTTGAACAACTAGTTCAACTGGCACTCCCCTCCCCTTTCTTGGTAGATAATAGTGTCCTCCCTAAAGAATAGATCAAAGCACTATTAGAACAAAAGTAAAATGGCTAGACTATTTTTGTGGCTCTCTATTAGTTACCTAATGTCTTCAATGTGGAGAATATATTTTAGACACTCTCCCAAATTAAATTCTAAACATTGGTAGTTGTTCAATGTTTGGGAAACATCTCCTTTAAGGAGATTATTGATTTGGATTGAGCCTTCGAGGATATTAGAAAGAATACCCAACCTAAGGAGGAAGAGTAGATTCATTTACATGTTTCTCTTCAAAAATTGTAGGTTCTCAAGCCTCCATCCTATTTTTAAATTTTTCTTTGACTATTTGTGCACCAAAGTTTTGATTCTCTCATCCATAGGTGGATGCCCCTATGAGTCACCAAGAACTATGGATTAAAATCCACGTTTTTTAAATTTTAGATCAGTTCATTTTTTTTTTAGAATCATTTAGTGCATCTAAGAGCTCCTCAACACCTTCTGTTAGTTCTCCTTTTAGCCTCCCCTTTTTTAGGAGCCCCTTTTTGAATTTTTTCCTGAGTATCAGCCTATGGCTACTTCTTCCACATGGAATCCTAACCCTCATCTATCTTAAGTAATATCTCTTTTTACTCTGGTAGAGAACCCAATCAACATGTGGTAAACTCACACTCATAAAATCCATTTCCTTTTGGGTCAAACCTCCAAGTAGTGTTATTTTCTAGTTGATAAATAATTGGGGCCCACTGAGTAGTTTACTTGGTGAATATATTTTTAACGTGGCAACCCTACACTCATCCTTGCCAAAATAAGTACCCATCTTCCCCAAAGAAGAGCCTTCTCAACATGTGTCACCCTCACACTTATCCAATAGTATTTTTGGTCTATCAAGATTCAAAGCAGTGCCATTACTATTTGCCCAACCAGCTATCCTAGCACCCATACAAGAAATAACATTATCTTAAATAGTACTATGAGGAGTACCAAAACTTATTATGATGTTCTCATAGAACTCAACATGGACTGTATTTCAAGGCCCTTCTAGGTATCTATTAGGAGATACCTTGAAATAAAATTCCAATCATGTGCATGTTCAAGGTATCTCCTAGGAGATATCTCTAAATAAAATTCTAATAATGTGCATCAAAGTTCTTGCCAAATAAAAAGTTGTCATGGTTATATCAAATAATTTAAAAGGACCTTTATAATCAATATGGAAGGTTTTCTAAGGTGATTTGAGGTAACTCCTATGAGATAGATTTAAATAAAATTTCAATCTTGTGCATGTTCAAGGTATATGAGATATCTCAAAAGAAAATTCCAATAGTGTGCATCAATGTTCTTACCAAATAAAAAGTTGTCTTGGTTATATAAAATATTTTTCAAGGAAATTTTCAATCAAAAAATAAGGTATTACAAGGCCCTTCGAGGTATCTCCTAGGAGATACCTAGAAATAAAATTATAATTGTGTGCATGTTCAAGGTATCTCCTAGGAGATACCTCAAAGGAAAATTCCAATCATGTACATTATGGTTATTTTCAAATAAAAATGTGTTATGGTTATATCAAATCCCTTTAAAGGAATTTAAAATCAAAATGGAAGGTATTCTAAGGCCCTTTGAGGTATCTCCTAGGAGATACCTATTGAAGTGGGTTTTATGCACACTATAGCTGTAACAAAGTAACTTCTAACATTTTAGGATCTCAATAGAGGTAAAATCCACTCTAGGGAATGAGTTATAGGTATGAAATTTATTTAATTTTTTTGATGGAATAGTGGGTATGGCACATAGGTTGTTGATAAGGTTTTTTGGATAGAGGTGTGGTTTTGATATGGGTAGTGAATCTCTACATCAGTTAGCTGGGTGGTTGGTTTTTAATCTAAAATAGGTAGATATTTAAAAAAAATAAAAAAAAATAAGGGTAAGGTAAGGTATAAAATAAATATTTTATGGTTTTTAGGAACTACTCCCCTAGCTATTTTCTAAAATGACAAGTGCTCTCAAAACCTATGCCTATTACTAGTAGAAATTTCACACACACAGTCATACATAGATAATAAGTATAAGGAGATAGAGATGTAAGAACTTTGAAATCCTTAGAAAAGGTCTCTTCCTTTATGGTAACTATTACACACCCTTAATAATTATTTTATGACTTGAGCTAGTAAATTATCTGAGGTAGTTTTTGCACACACATAGAAAACTACATCCAAGAAAGCACTCATGCACAATCAAAATTATGAATCAATTTGAACTTGAATATTTTAACCAATATATTTATCAATCATTGAGAAAATATTTCACACCTATAAATTAATCTATCAATAAAAATAATCAAGAATCCATTCATAGCTTTTGGATACTAAAGATTATTGAAACACATAACCAAAGGAAATAACAACTAATTACAAAGAAATTGGAAAGAAAATATGCAAACACTTTTTGTGGATGATCAAAACTGATGTTGCTCATGTATTCAAAGTTATTTGAAAATAAAAACTAAGTTAGGTTAAAATTGTATAAATATATCTGTGGAAAGGGTCTCCTCATCCTCCAAGTCCATGCAAAGTGATTACAAGTGGTATTTAGAACATGTAGTTCTAACTGTGGTTTAAAGCTATACAAAAGAATACTTATATTTATTAATTAAATAAATTTACCTTTCCAAAACCATTCAAATCATGTATGTGTAAAAAATGTAAATATTTAACTTTTAAAATAAAAGGCTCAAACTATAAAAAAAAATTAAATATGTTCGCTATTACAAAATTTTACATGCATGAAATCTTGGCCTATCAATGCTTAGTTGTATGACGTTCTACATACACCTTGGTCGATGTGGCTATTGAAGTGGTAGATATAGAATTTGATACAATGTAAGAGGTCTAATTTTTCATTTCTTTGTTATCCTCATAAAATTTATGTATCATGTAATGCGACTACCATATAATATTCAAATTTAGTAGCAGTGGTTGATGAATTATTTTAACCTACCCAAGGATCTTTGCATGTTCATCCTTAGTTATCTAAAATTTATTCTTAAAATTTTTGACCTTGGTTACTTTCTTCTGAGCCTTCCTCAATTTTAACTGTATCTCTTCAAGTGTTAGGCCTTGTAAACTGATTATAGCCATTCTTTTACCTCTTCTTTTTTGATGATGACCAAATTAAATGAAATTAGATGCTTCTAGCATTATCATGACGTCGAGATGACTGTATAAATATTTTCCCATGTATAAAACTAACATATTTAATTTAGAGTTGTAATCTCTTAAGGAATTTAACATTCAATTGGCATTGCTCACATGAGGGTCCATTTCAGCCTTCATGAACTCCATGGCCTCCAAGGAGTTATAACATCTAGAAGTGGCCTCCTATACCTCAACTTTTATACCTACAAGAATGTGTACCATCTTTGCCTACTCCTTTAGTTGTTCCACCTCAACCTCTAGGTTATATACTTCACCCTCAATCTCCTGTCAAGATAATTATGTGCTTTTATGGATAACACCTATTGAATCCTTCTATGCATATGTTAGGTCTACAATATTTTTAACATATAAAGACTACCCTAGCTACTTGTTCTACATCTTTATGAGGGAGAAAACTTATTTTATTTCCTCAAGGATGATTTCAATACCTTTTTCATCTTCTAGGTTCCTCTTCCTCACTCTCTGAATGCTACTAAATGGGTGATCAAATAGAGTGGGCACTAAGGTAAGCTCGATGATTTTGAAGCTTAGAACTTATAAAGCCTTAATTCTCAAGTCAACTACCCATGGATGGATGTCTAATTGAGATGCATAAAAATTTGTGACAATAACCTCTTCTTGAACCTACTATTTCCTTTTGGGATTAACAAAGACGTTGAGTAAGGAAGGCCATATAATTTTGGACTAGTCTGCTCCCCCAAATTGAGGGAGTGGGTGGACTGCGATCACTTGCGTCTTGGATTTTCTTCCCTTTCTAGTATTTGACACTATGGTTTATTCTATAGAAGAGGTAGATGAAAATGGAATGTAAATTTGGTTGAAATGAACATGATGTTTTGGGGTGGCTAAATTAGTCTACACCTTCCTAGTCACCTTCTTATTTTTGAGGGATTAGATAGTAGAAGTATCAGTTAGGACAAGGGCGGTCAGTAGTGGGAGTATGATGGAAGTGTAAATAGAGGTGTCAATGGTAGTGGTGGTAATGGAGGGGTCAATGGAGGTATAAGTAGGGACTTCCACTTGAGGTGATCCTAGCATAGAAGAAATTGAAACTTGTCTAAAAATTGGTAAAAAAGATAAAGGAAAACTCACAAGACGCTGGGTACCTATACAAGTTAGTGATATAGGTCCTAATTAAAGTATCATGGCCTTAGTTACATTCAATTTTGGTTATTTATTAGAATCCTCCTCAATGTCTTTGATTATTACAATCTCCCCCTCCTGAGATGTAGGAGGCAAACCTTGTGCTAGTTCAACTATAGGATTGCCTATATGAGTCCTAGGCTTCTTCTTATAAACTAGAGTAGTCTTCAGTTGTGTGGAGGAGCCTTGGGGTGTTTATGTCACTACTTCTGATATTTATATCCTAATATATGTAGTAATCTATACTTAGGGCCTAGAAATAGATACTTGAGTGGTGCTCATAGTCAGTTGTTGTAGTGCTCTTACTTATTCATCAAAATCTAAGCTAATGGATCCCTTGCTTATTCTCCTCTACTAAAATTGGGCTTAGGTAGCTTGATATATTTATTCATAATCATTATATTTAGTAGGAAGGATTAATATGAGGGACCTATTGGGTCCTTGGATTGTTCCTCAGATTGTCCTCTCCAAAAATTAGAGTGCTCTCATCCCTTGTATAGAGCCTTCCTACTATCTAATTATCTAGCAATGATTGAGGGATCATCTTGGATTATCCACAAATTATCTTATTTTAGCCTAATTATATTATCTCTCTCTAAAAAATACTCATAAAATTTGTCATTAATATATAGAAATTCATATGGCTATGAGACATGGCTATAAAGGATGTTGAATCCTAGTATGTGATTTTGAACCTGCCCATGAGGATCCCAATCTCTATGTGTAAGGATGGGGAATGTGTAAATTTTTTTATTTAATCCCACTTTCATGAAATGATTCCTCATTATATAAACCATTCTTCCAATTTTCACATGGTGGCCAAAGAATAAGGTTTCCTTCTATCTGGATAAATTCTCCTCGACACTCCACAATAATTGGAAAGCAATTTTATTCTCTACCAACTTGTTCAAGACATACTTGAGAAGACATAAAGGGTTTACCTTATTCCTTTAAACCATGATTACTATCAAGTTCAAGTAGAGGAAATAATCCCCTTTTTCATCTATGTTTTTATGATATTAGGCTCAATTCTAGGCATAGGTGAGCCATTAATGGCTTACCATACCTGTAGATATACATCCTTTGATATCCTAACCATGTTTCTGGTATATGCATATATGTACATTAATTTATAATGGTCATAAATCCTATTCTTTTCACAATATGTGGTCAGAGTCCATAATTACCCAAGATCTATATAATAGGTACCCATGACTACATCCAGTAAATAAGACATCATGTAGAAATTGCCAAAAGGCATGGGACACTTGTCCTTATGGATTGTCTACTATCTCAAGTGAAATCTTATCATTTTACCCAAGGCATATGTGGCATCATGGGTGAGCATCATTTATAATAATGGCACTTAGCCTAAATTGAAAAAATGAATACTTGACATACCATATAGTTGATTGAGGAGAGCCATGCCAATGCGAATATTCATTCTAAATTTGTTGATCAAAATAGCTCATTTTAGGTTCTTCCCCTTTCATGTAATGGTCTGGTGTGGGAGTAGCCATGAAGATAGTTCCTTCTTAATTAAAATATCTTCACTAAACTGCACCACTGTATGTTTACTAAAATAAGCATTGGGTATGCTCAAAGATAAATACCTTTAGAAGTTAGCTCCTAATATACATGCAACCACTATGTTATTAATTGAATAAAGTATAAAAACATCTTGTGATATCCTTATCGAGAAAAAAAGTCTCATAAAAGGTCAATACATGGCATTATTTCTATTTTTGTAGCAACAAAATATAATCTTTAATGTTTGAATGTTGGCAGTTCCTTGATGAATAGTCTATCCATAAGTGTCATTCCATCCTCTAGTGAAAACACATCCACAGAATCAACGATGTCCCCTAATATTGTAGCAAAAAAGACTATATCTATGAACTCTATGGAGTCCTTAATTGAACATGGGGATGATGGATTTGCCCCTTGAAACACCTTGGATGAAGATGTCATTGTGCATATATATATATATATATATATATATATATATATATATATATATATATATATATAGTGTGTGTGTGTGTGTGTGTGTGTGTGTGTGTGTTTTTCTACTTGAAGTCTTCTTCTTTGTGATATGTATGGTGTGAAAATAATTTAGCTCTAGCTTAGTCATTGTTTTACTCATAGTATTTGGCTATTTGTCACTATAATAAAGTAGGAGAGTTCAAACATTACCAATTTCAAGGGAAAGACATCATCGATAATGTAAATGATTGTGTTCAATGTTAGTTTAAAGCATTGAAGGCTTCAATAGTTGTAAATTACCTATATAGGATATAGCATTGAATAACAGTTCATGCAACATAAATTTGCAACATTCACTTTATATATATATATATATATATATATATATATATATAAAATTCAAACTTTGTTAACTCAAGTTGGTGGGGTTATTTTAATAAATTAATGGGAAATATTTTCACTTTTGTTTTGGATAAGTTGAACTTTACCAATTTCAATGGAAAGATATCAAACACAATGGAAATATTATGTCTGACATTAATTTGAAACCACTTACAGATTCAATAGCTACGAGTCACCTATATAATATTTTGCATCAAATAACAATTCATGTGACATAAATTTACAATGTTCTCTTTATTTTTATATATATTTATAGCTCAAACTTTGTTAGCTCAAGTTGGTGGGGGTATTTTAATAGATTGATGGGAAATATTTTCACTTTTCTTTTGGCTAAGTACGTCAAGGCCAATAGTGCTCTTGGTAATAGGGCATTGGGGTGTATATTAGGAAAAAGTGCTTTGGCAAGATGTCCACTAACTAATTCCTTTAGGGAATTTTTTTGGATAAAATATCCACAACAATTTCCCTAAAGGGCTATTTTTATAGTTAAAAGTTTTGATATAATTATCTCGAAGGGCACTTCCAATTTATTGAAGGAAACTTTCACATGACTAACGTTCATTTCAAAATTCCTATTACACAAAGTCCATAGGGTATGTGCCTTTAGATCTGAAGGGTCTAGTTCATGGAAAAATTCCCAAAGGGTCTACTCTATAGGGTATTTTTGGTGGGTTAAAGGGCTATGAAAACTATCATAAAGGGTAAGTAGTCATTCTAAAAGGTTCCAAAGGCCTAGGAAGACAAAATCCCAAAGGGTATGTCCATGGCAAAGGGTTTATTATGAATAGGTCGAAGGGCACTTTTCTTAAGTCAAAGAGACTAGGACAAAATACCAAAGGGCAGGGATAAATTTTCAAAGGATAGGTCCTATAGGGTAAAGGGTCTGAGAAAAATGTATCAAAGGGTAAGTGGCCACATCAAAATGTCTAAAAGTTCACATTAAATTTTCCTAAACGGTAGGTTCAAGGAGTCCAAAGGGCATGTGTCCTTTGGGGAAATTATTTTAAGAGAATTATTTTTGAACAAAATATCTATAAAAATTATCCCAAATGGTCACTTCTCTTAGACAAAATGTCTAAAAAAATTAGTTGAAGAGCCAGGACAAAAGTGATCATTTTAGAAATGTAGAAGGGTAGGTTCATAAGGCAAAGGAATTCTATCAAGGGATTCATGTTGAAATGTCATGGGTTCATGAGTGCATTCCATATGTCCTTGAATATTAAAAAGTGAAATCTTATTATGTCAAAAGTACCCTTGAAGGTATTACAAGGCCCTTCAAACCTTAAAGGGTACCCATACACATGTTTGAAAGGTATCTCTTAAGAGACACCTTTAAAATTTTGGGTCCACAAGAGAGGTTCAAATCAAATACAAGATTCCAAAATATAAGTAGCTAATAATTTTACATAATTTTGCTCAAAACCCCCTTTGCTCATCATCATTTTGTATTATACTAAAATACATGGTTGACTATTGACCTGATTATATTTTTTTCTCTACACAACTATTCTACTATGATGCATGTTTGAAATGTATCTCCTAAGAGATATCTTCAAAGAAGGATGAAGCAAGAATTTAAGTATACAATACACACACACACACACACACACACACACACACACACACACACACACACACACACACACACACACACACACACACAGATATATATATATATATATATATATATATATATATATATATATATATATATATATATATATATATATATATATATATTGGATTGACATAAATGTGTCATTAAAAAAAATGTTATATGTTACCTTTTTAACAATTTTAGGTTTTAACATATCTCTATGATTATGTTCTTTTATAAATATATATGTATCTCCTACATATAGGTATAAATTGGACTGATTTTATAAATAACTTGATTAACAACTCTTCTCATGTCTTTTTCAAATGTCTAGGATAAAAAATCATACATCAATGGATTTTCATTGTCGAGACTATGTTTCTCTCATAAATAATTGTAAGGCTATTGGTGAAGGAAAAATACACAAAGTGATAAGTCTAGACACTGAATCTCTGGAACCCATAAATCTAACTTCCACATGCCACAATGAGGAAATACCTATTGAATGTGTAAGTGTTAATGTGACTAAAGATTTTGATCCAACTCTAACAATTCTATTTCTTATAGATTTTATGGATAATTTGGGGTATTTAGTTGATATTTTTACTATATGGATCACAATAATGATGCAACACATCATAGACAAGTTTTCTATAGATGATGACATGAAACAAAGACACTAATTTGAGTTTAGTTTTATATATACAAACATTGTAATAAAAAAACCTTACTTGGATTTATTTTTTTGATATATTGATGTGGATACCACATTTAAAAGCCTAAGAAAAACTTTTCTCGGGAAAAGGTTACATTTGTTTCACAAATGTACAACTCTTGCAAATGATGAAAAAATTATGTGTGGTTATGTTGAATTTACACAAACAGTGGAGATTTTTGGTTACATTCATGTCCCAATGTTAGAAAATGAATTAGGAATTTACATAAGGCAAGTTATACAACATTGTGAGAATTTTAGTACAGAGGTAACTAAAACATCTATCATTAGATGGCCTTCCAAAAAAATAGTGGACACTGAGACTTACAGATGAATCAATTTACCATACATGACACCAAAGGAAAAATAAATGGGAAATGTTTGGGACATAATAAATAATGAAGTCACTCCTTTCATAACATTCCTATCATAAAGGCATCCAAAAAAATTAACTCATGCCTACAAATACTTGGACCAAAAAAAATAGATAAACACTTCACTAAACCAAGTGGAGTTTCATGAAAGCATAAATAGTGACATTTCAACAATGTATGCAAATAAATGTTACACCAAAAAATGTTTTTAGTCAGGATTGTCATTTGATATTAAAAAATATGCATAGATAACATTTCTTGATTCCAATACAATAGAAAAGAGGCAACATGTCTTAGATGCCCTTTTTTGCTGGTTTATTTAAGAAAAATAAAAACAAAACTAGCATTGATTTTTAGGGTACAAAGATCTATTTGGAAGCTTGGATTAAAATATAGGATTGAAGAGAAGTAGATTTTTTTACATTAAAAATTATCATAGAAATGGGGAATGAAATGCATTCCATGCAAGGAGATTTCAATAAAAGCCACAAAAGAAGACAATTGGAGCTAAAGAGTTGTTAGACCAATTGGTAGATGATTTTGTAGATGTTTCTCCATGACTAACATGCCAGGTAGATATAGATGGCTCATGAGAAAATGTTCAACATATTATAGCATGTTTCACTCAATAATTTATGAGGCAACACATCAATACATAATTAGGAGATATATAATATGAGCCAATAACCCAACCAAAATTCTATAACATGTGGAGAACTAATTTTCATGATGTGACCATTGCCATGTCTGATGACTTCACTAGGTGAAAAACATGCATCTTGTTGACTGAAAATAAATTCTCTAGGTCCCTCTCTAGAGATTAGAAAGAATGTATCAATCAAGAATTCATGATGCAATCAAATCAAATACTTTCTACAAGACAAATGTATTACACACATAAATGAGTGTTAGAGCAATACCCTAAAGAATGCCTCAGTGTCATTCATCACAAAGTGGAATGTTAAAAAACATTTTTGTTGAGGAAAGTGACAAAAATTAAAGTAGTTACCGATATAATATTATATTTGTCAATGGTAGGGATTATAACACATGGTCATGGTGTAGGAAAATATGGGCATTTTTTAAATCATACATTCTTGGAGGGTCTAACTTTACTATCACCCATTAAACAAGTGCTTTAAGGAAATGGAAATAAAAATTCTAGATACTTATGGATATTTACTATATAAACATAGATATTAAAAATATCCATTATATGATGAACTTTTATCTAAAAACTACTACCTAAATTCAAGAAATATAGAGAAGAAGCACAATCAATTGGTGCCTTCAAAAAACATCCTTCCAAGATATACCTTCAACTAGATAACTCTTGTGGGGATAATAAGAATAGGTATTTCCATCCATAATTATATTTAAAATATGTCAAACCTTATATGGAATTAATGTTACATTTACAAATTCATAAAATCATGTTTTTTTATAGGTATGTGTTGCAACATTATCTCTCCTTGTCTAAAAAGGTGTTTTCTTTGATGTCGAGGTTATATTTCTCCTTGTAGAACATACCCATGAGGACATTGATGACACATTTGGAAACATCTCTATATGTATAAAGAGGAAATATGTATGGAGTGTGGTACAGATGATGGAAACTTATAGGATGTGTGAAAATACAATAAACTTCATGCCATATTTGATTGAAGAGGTAGTGGATTTTAAAGAGTATGTTAATAATTACCAGTTAAAGGGAAGAAATGAAAGAGTAGGATTGACAAAAGGTCAATACTTTCTTCTACGTGTGGAGAAATTTTATCCGATTATGCATTGAAGAAACTTTATAAGATATAGAAATTGATCACCCTCAATTAAATTGTGAGTAACAAAATAAAATGGTGAGCCAAATGTTCAAGTAGATAATCTGACAAAAATATGTTTCAAAGACTTGAAAAATAGAGAAATATCTAAAGATTCCATTGTTGTAAAATACTAAGATAGAAGTAGAAAAAAGAGTGAAAAATAAATTAAAAATAACTTGAATAAGTATGTACAAAAATTTAATGAGTTTGGTTTGACCAGAAATAGTAAGTGGAAGGATCTAGCATATTACTTCCAAAACATCCATGACATAATGAAAGAAGGAATGGTCACTTATAAAGTTGAGTGCATAAGAGGATTTTGGCCTATAAATCATCATGCATACCCATTCATAGAGATATACACAAAATGGTTTATGATAGGACGCTTAATTTTGGAGTGGCATCTACAGATACATAAGTTGGTCAAAGAAGTAAAAGAACAAAAATTGCATTTAGTCTAGCTCAAGATGTGAAAATTGAAGATATGTTATTTGTAGACCTATTTATTATACAAGAGTGGACTACATAGTATGGTTTTTTGAGCTAAAATCAATATTGAAATACTAAAAACAAATAAGGATATAGAATGAAATGTCAATGTAGTTTGGTTCATCCCAGTTCATGTAGAGAAAAAGGATGTAAAAGAAGAAAAAATTTATTCATGTTGCTTGGACAAGAAATGGAATATAAACCCAACTAACACATCTTAACCATCCATTCTCATAGATAGTATCATATACACTTGAATACCAAATAAATATTGGAGAGGTCATACACTTGTTCTCACTTATTTTTTGAAAAGCATTGTAATAAACTATTTGAATGCATCATCCCACTAGGAACTAACAACAATATTGATGAAAGGATTAGAATTTTGAAATTGTGTTTCCTTAATTTTAGAATGAGAAATATGAATATTTTTTTTCAAAATTTAGTCCATTTTTTGAGAATGTATAATTTTTTATTATTTTATTTATTTATATTTATTTCTAGTGGAACTTTGCATTTTGGTCTTAGAAAATTGACTTCAACATTTGAGTTTTATATTTTTTACTATTAAAATTGAGTATTTTAGTAACTTTAAATCTATTTAATACCATTTGACTGTTAGAACACCCACTTCACATTTTTGTGATTCATAATGGTCTTCAATTTTTATGTATTCCAAATACCCATATCACATTTTAGAAATCATGAAAACCTCTTCATCTTTTTAGTTTTTCAAACTAAACTTCACATTTTGCATCCTTCAAAATGGTCTTCATAATTTTCACATCTAAGAATTTACACTTTAGCTTTTATGTTATGTAACATAAACTTTGGTATTCTCATGTATGCAAAAAGGTATTTAGGGTTTACATCTTAGAATGTCCCATTTATGTGTCAAGATTTGTTCTTTGAAAATTTTGTGTATCAAAAAAAAAATTATTTAGATTTTTAGTTTTTAAAATTAAACTTCATACAAGCACCTGAGATTATTCCATGTGGCATAATCTCAATGATCTGACTATGCAAAAGAATGACTAGTCCAAACAAAAGTTTCAAACAATGTGAGCACCTGAGATTACAACACACATCATAATCTCAGTAACTCAACTATATGGGAGATTATATTAATAATATAATAATATAACACCCATGATCAACACATGACATGTACTCAAATAAGAGATAACTTTGACGGTCATGAGGACATCACCCAAATTAGATTAAATAGATATTTTATGATTAAATAGACTAAAGACATGTGGCATCCCAATTATCCTAGGTTTGTTAAATCACATCTCACTCGAGTGCTCAATTGATGTATGGATTATTTTTCCTCAAGAAATAAACTATCAAGTTTTAATATCTATAAAAGCATAGTCTATGAACTAGTTTGAACGCCCACATAATTTGGACTTATTGCAAATATATAATATAGATGTCATTTATTTGTAATAAGTACAAGTAATTCTTAATGAAGTCCAATTTATTTATGATATTTTTCAACTAATAATTATTTATGATCACTTTAAATGATTTGGACTTATCCCAAATACATTAGATAGATGTGATGTATTTTTAATAAATCCAACATAATCTTGATATAGTCCAATTTAATCTTGATATAGTCCATTTATTTTTGATAGTTTTTAAAAATTTGGATTGTTGATAAGTCCATATTATCTAAAATAGTCCTTATTTTCTGGGAGTTCCCTATATCTGAGATAGAATGAAGGGCATCTCTCATATTGTCCTAGTCATTTTGAGCATATGAGAGGCCCCAATAGGTCTTAAGGACCCTCTGTATTGAATCTCAAGGTTGGGTCACACTTATAACACCTTATATCATTATAAAAATCCAAGATAGACTTTGTGTAACATTGACGGTGTGTAAGGTTGGTGTATGGACTGTAGGTGTACTTGAAAACCAGATGTTTCCCTATTTCCTTGTATTGAGAATTCATGATATGGTATTTATCATTTGTGAGGATGTTATAATAATATCCAACACTCTACTCTTCTACCAACTCCTCACATCTCTCCAAACATAGACCTAGTTTATAGACAATGTACTGTGTATTGACTATAGGTGTGTTTCAAGCCAATGGGGTTATGCCTGTATATTATCACCAATGATAGAAATTATTCATTATGTTAGGGTCTCATTAAAGTCATTAATATATCCTCTTCATTTTCTTAGACTTTGTTGGAGAGTTTTTAATGATGTCATAGTGATTTCATGGAAGTGTCCAAGTGAGTGGATGAAATGCCTTGATAGTCTAAGTGATAATGACAAAGTGTACAATGTGTTTATCCTAGTATGCTTAAAGTATGTTTGGTTGATATTTAGTTTTGAAATGGTTTGAGATGATTAAGGATGAGTTTTAAGTGTTGACCATGTATAAGGGGTCATATCGGTGGTCAAGGATGATTGCAGAGCATGTGTGTATAAGTAAAATTCATATGGTTGTCCATTACTTTTATCTAGACATTTTGGGTCTAGTGGTAGAAAATTTAAGTAGGGAGTTTGTTGACGTCACCATTGCCATGTGTGGATGAGTTAGGGGGAGTTGGTCATATGGTTTTCATCACATTTATGCTTAGTTATGATGCACTCAATTTTAGGTCATGTGATGAAGTGAAAAAAAAATGTGCAAGTGGAAAGTTGGGCTCCCTAGCAATTTGATAGTGTTTTTCCACACAGCCAAATTTGCAATATGGCAAGAAAAGATGAGTAGGCATTTTGATGTTTTTATATTTTTCACGTGTGAAGGTGTAAGGAGAAAATGATTATATGGGTTTGTTCAATTTTTTTATTAGTTTATTTTAACTAAATTTTAGATCATGTGATGAAGCACATCAAAATTTATGCATGAGCAAAGTTGACCTTCTAGATAGTTCTTGACATAATTGGCTCTGTGGTAGAATAAATTGAGTGAGAAGATTAATGGAATTATTTCTCACACATGTAAAGGTTTTTGGAATATTTTGACATATGGTTAGATTATCCTATTTGAGGATATCATATGGTCCAAATTTTAGATTATGCATCTAAGTGCAACAAAAGTTATTAAGGTCCAAAGTTGGCTTTCCAGGCAAATCAGTAATAGTGCCCATAATTAGTCATTTTTGCATGTTGTTAAAGATCAAGACTATATGGAGATCTAATGGTTCATGGGAATTCATACATCTAGATCTACATTGCATAATAATTCAAATGGGTAAAAATATTTGATGCTTAAATTGAGTAAAGATTGAGCTCCTTACAAAAGGATCAACTGATCATGTTCATTCCAAGATGTCTAGAAGTAGTGAGATGAGGACAAGTGTTTAAAGTTTAATGTCAAGCAGAGATAAAGATTGAGCCTCTTATAAGATCTAATAGTGAGTGGGTGTTCATACAGATAAATATAAATAGTGTACATTGAGTGAGATGTTTTCAAGGTGTCTAATGTTGAACATAGTTAAAGACTGAGCTACGTATAGAAGATCAATAGAGCGTGTTTTATCTATAATGTCAGGAAGAAGTGAGATGATGCCAAGTGTTATAAGTTTAAAGTTTGGGTAGTGGAAAACTATGAGCTAAATTTTGAATAATATGGATAGTGTTTTTTAATCTAAAGATGTGAGGACATGATATGTGAGCAAATTGACCAAGGTTTAATTGTGACCATTTGTATTTGAATATTTGAATTTAACAAAGGAAAAACCAGTGCTCTACTTTTTGGTTATAATGTTTGATATAGATAGAATTTTATCATGGTGTAAAAAGTAAACTTGTAGAGGCCATGTAAATATATATTTGAAGATATGAAAGTGTGTACAATAAAAGATATTGAGGTTCAAATTTGAATGTGTGTTTGTGCATGTTCTACAAGTGACCTGAGAAGGATAATTGAGTTTGTGTTGATGTTATTTTGATGTTTCATGATGGATCATCTATTGAATATTGTTTTATACTACATAATGATAATCTATATGGTTTTTAGAGGTGTGATCATTAAATCTTGAGTATGAACAATGCTTAATAAGTTGATTGTGTGTTTGTTCATAGTGTTCCTATGTACAAGGTCATTGTTTGAGTTTATTGAGCATAAACAAAGGTAAGTAGATAGGAGTGTGATCACTTTATAATTTTAAATGGGTCATATGGAGTGTACCTATGTAATTAAAAGTGGTCTATGTTTTTTTTCTCATTGAAGTGATAAATGGGTGAATAGGTCTCTATGAGACTTATAAGGGATACAAGTGCCTATTTGATAGCAGTAGTTGCTTAAGAATGACCCATGGGTGCTATGGTTGATCTATGTAGTTAGTATTAAGTTTTGTCTCATTGTAAGAGAATAATTAAGGGATAAGTCATGTCTAATGGTTGACCAAGATGGTGGTGATCATGAATGCCTTGTAAATAGTGAAACCAAATGTGATGGTTTCTAGTCTTGGTGTGGCATGCATGTGAGAGTTATGGAGTGAAGGAAAAGAAGAGTGCCCAGTAAATGAGTTGATGAGTAGAAAAAATTAAGGATTATGTGTTTGACCTATGGGTCATGTTTTTGATATCAAAATATTGCTCGTATAGGTTGAGGATGAGAGAAGAGGTCTAGGGTGAAGCAAAAGGTGTCTTTGGATGCATTGAGTGTGCAGAGTTAAAAAAAGCTGATATACTTTGTATCTCCATCAGATTGGTATAAAATCAATGTTTAGGAGATTTTATGTTCATAGGTGTTTTTTTGGATGCTCAACATCTAGGGGGTTCTAGCCTCCTTGCAAGGTGAAACTTGTTAAAAGTCTAATTATTGTGTTTTCTCAGCTACATGTGTGGGAGCACCTTATGAGATTGTAGTCTCACTAAATAAGGGATAGTAGTTCCTTGATTAGTGGTAGTTGGTCTAAATTAGTTCTTGTTATTATAGGACAGTATTCCAATTATAGGTTCTAGTCGGTTTTCTCCCCTAAGAGGGTTTCCAACATATGTCATTTGTTATATGATTGATCTTGCATTGTCTCTCTTGTTCATTGCTATGAATGATGTGTATGCTTCATGAATGCTTGTGGTAACTGATTAAGAGTTTTGAAGTGACTGAAATTAAGTTAAATATATAAGGTTGACTGATTCACCACCCCTCTTAATGATTATACCTGTAACAATTGGTATTAGAGTAGGTCCTTTGGTAAAGTCTTGATAGCTTAAAGGTGATCTAGGGTACAATATGGGTAGTCATTAAGGAAGGTTATCTACTAAATAAACATCAATGTTCAATGGATATAATTATGATTTTTGGAGTGCAAGGATGAGGACATACATTATGTACCTAGGGTTTTGTGTATGGCAATCTATTGTGGATGGTTATGTTACTCTTACTACTCCTCCATATAGTGTTATAGACAAGAAGCTATTTGAGAATAATTCTAAAACAATGAATACCATCACTTGTGGTATTATAGAGACTAATTTCACCAAGGTAATCCATTGTAAATATGATAAAGAGATACGGGATAAAATAAAAATCATTAATGAAGGATATTTAAATGTCAAGCTTACTAAGTTGTAGAATCACAAAAGGTAATTTGAAAGTCTCAAGATGAAGGAAGAAGTTTCCTGTGGCATCCTTTCTACAGAGAGTTGATGAGATTTTGAACATCATCGAAGGTCTTAAATAGAAAGTTGAAGAGGCTACTATAGTTTAAAAGGTATTAAGGTTCTATCTCTCAAGTTTGATCCAAAATTATCTGCTATAGAATAAATTCATGATCTTACTCAATTGAATATGGATCAATTGCATGGCACCCTTACTACTTATGAGATGAGAGTAAATGATTATATACCACCAAATAAGGAAGCAAAATTCAAGATATAAATGAATCCAAAGAAGAAGTTCCAAGGTAAGAAACACAAGGAGGATGACATTTCTAATATTGATGAGGATGAACTGATTACTTTGTTTACAAGGAAATTGAAAATAGGTTCAAGGAAGTATAAGGGTAAACTACCCTTCAAATGTTAAAACCATGGAGAGATAGGACATTTTACTCATAAGTTCCCTCATATGCATGAGAATAATGATGATGAAGAGCATGGTGATGGCCAATAAGAAGACAAGAAGACCTACAAGATGAAATAATTGAGAAAGTATAACAATAAAAATAATTCCATCAAGAACAATAAGAGTCTCTACACCAAATAAGATTGCAACTCATTAGATGAGAGTGGAGATAGTGACTCATATCACGATCATGAAGATGATGGTCCTATTGAAGAATGAAGCCCTCTTCATGGCTAAAGAAGGAATTTTCTCACATTAAAAGGAGTCTACTTGAAGTGATTAAGATGATGATGAAGATGAGGTAGACTATGAGACAACATTAACAAATTCTCTTGAAGAACTAAAGATTGAGAAGAATATTAACAAGAAGATGAAGTCTCAACTAAAAGATTATGAGGAAAAATTTAGTGTGTATGAGTCAAGAATGAATTAAGACACCAAGGAGCATAAAGATATGGTCAAGCATCTCAGTTTTCAATTGGAAATCATGTTTGTAAGTCTAAAATCTAAAGAAGATGAATGTTTAAGGTATTTAATTGAAAATGAATCTTTGAAAGCTAAGTTAGAGAAGAAATCTAGTAAGGTAAGGTCATTTGTGAGATTTGAAAAGAGCTTAAGTGATCTAGACAATATTCTGAATGATCAAAAGCATGCACATGATAGAACTGGTCTTGTATATAAAGAACTAGAGAATATAACTCATGACAAGATGAATACTAATGTAAATAAATATAATAATAATTTGAATACAAAATCATTATACAAGGAATGAAGATACTAGTAGAATGAAGATAAATTAGATCAGACAACCAAATGCCATGAGGTATGAGAGTATCAATGGTAATTGTTACACATGTAATCTGTTTGGGCATAGATCTAAAGAATGTAATGGACCTGTAAGAAATGAGTTTTCATAGAACTATGATGGGGGTCATTAGTCAAAAGGTGTGAACAAAGTTAAGTGATTCAACTATCCTAGTGAGGGATACTTTACTAATCAGTATTCAAATATGGTTAGGTAAGGTGAGTCTTATTCAAAAGGAAGAGTTTTTTTTAGTTGTTACAACATAGGACACATTAAAATATTTTATCTATATTAGGTAGGGCAAGATGAGTTCACTTTAAAAAATATGGTCTACTACAACTATGAATAGAGAGATCACATTACTAGATTATGCAAGAAAAGGCCTAAAAAATAGAATAGGTTTAATTAGGCTCCTAAAATGCAAAAATGAAGGCAAGTTAACTCATCAAAACCAAAGGTGGTAAATATGATTCATGTTGAGACTATAGGTTAAAGTAGCCTATTTGCTATGGTAGATAATGTTTTAGAAGTTGAAGAGTGCTAAGGGGTCTCATTGTCTACTCATGTTGATAATGAAGAGACCAATCTTAAGGAGAAGACTAAGATGTTGGTTGAAGCTAGTCCTAAGGTATGTATGGATCCAAGTGAACATGTTGCCATTGTTGAGCATGTATCATGCAAAGAACATCTAATATCAGTGCCTAGTGATGAGGTTCCAAGCTATAAAGAAGATTATACAAATGATAAGGTATGTTATGAATCTATGTTATCTCCATATATTGTCAATCTAATCATAGAGGAGAATATTGTATTAAGTTAGCATGTTTCTTCTCTTAAGCCTGAGAAGAAGAAGAAGAACTATAAGTATAAGATGACCAAGGATGAGAAGGATTATAAAGAGTTGTGGGAAATTCTTGGTTTTAAAATATTCTAGGACATTGTGAAGTAAGGTGTCTTTATATATGCTTCTTAAGAGACTCCATTCAGTGAAGAAGTAAGTGCTACTATGTATGCAGTATCTACAGGGTTGGAATGGGTGTTTCCAAGTGGCATAGGGAGATTGATGAAATTTCAAGAAGATTTTGATGCTCATAAAATTTTTTGAACTTATTTTTTATGTGCTTCAAGTATTTTTGTGGTCTAAAGGTATGTTGAAGTGTATTTGAAGATTTTTGAGTACTCTTGATTTTCTCAATTTTGGCTTAAGAGCAACCAGGCCTAAAAATGGGTTATGCGCAGTCAATGTTCCCAAAGTTACGGAGGCTCAAATTTTGGTCCACAAGTGTGTGATGGTTGTCTCTAGGTTTTCAATAAGTTTTAGAGGACATTGACTAAAAGGAGGTTTGTTGACTCTATTTGTTTTAAGATTCTAGGGTTTTAAGATATGATAGAAATTTGGATTACCTTAGGAGTTGAGTTATAAGGATTATTAATAAGTTGAATGGGATAAATGAGTTGAAAATAATTATTCACAAAGATTTGAAGGTTTTTGGTTTTCAAATTAATCATGTTTTTATTAAGATGGAGGCTTAATTGGCTAGTAGGTTTGTGAAGGAAGTATGTTAAAAAGGATGACATAAGTGATGGTAATTTGTGTGATTTATTTGGAATATGATATTTATCTATGTTTAAATTATCATGTCTTGATATTATGTCTACTAAAATTTGTGGGCTCTACAACTTTCAAGTAGGGCTACAAGGAGATTAGGCACGCCTTGTAAGAAGAAGAGTGCTTCTTGTTTAGTTTCTCCAAAAGATAAAGGCATGAGAGTTTCAAGGAGTGTTCTCAAGTTGGATTATATAATTTTTCCTATTTTTTAGGTGTCATGAATTTTTATTGGTGTTCCTTGAGGTGGTTTGATAAAGAAGGCTAGTAAGCCTATATGGTGGTTCTTCATCGTATTTGGAGATCTGAAGATGCTCAGGATAAGCAATGGATTAGAGATATTAGGGGGAATACCTATTAGATGTTTCTTATTGATTTACATCATATTTTATTACTTTTGTGTGGTATTTATTCATTGGTTTCAATGCTTGGTTGAAGAGAGTGTTGCCATGGAGAAAGAGGAAATTATCAAGGCAAAAAAAGGTAGGATCAAGGTAAGGGGAGTTTGTGTCATATTTATAAGGTGTTGCTCTAATATTTATGGTCTTTTCAAGTCATCATGATCATTTGGTTCCCACTTTGTCATTGTGTCAAAGGGGGAGAAGATTTCTATTGTGAGAGTGTTTGAAGAGAGAGAAGGAAGGTGAGTTGTATTTTATTTCATGATGGGTGTTGACATCAATGATAAAGGGGGATATTATTACAGAGTTGTCAATGATTTCATAGTGATGTCATGGAATTTTCCAGGTGAGTGAATTTATTTCCTTGATATTCTAAGTGATAATGACAAAGTGTGTAATGTGTTTATCCTAGTATGTTTGTATTTAGTTTTGACACGGTTTGAGATTATTAAGGATGATTCTGAAGTGTTGAGCATGTGAATGGGGTATTATCAATGGTCAAGTATTATTATAGATTTTTTTTCATAAGTTTAATTCATCTATTAGTCCATTTTTTTCAACTATACATTTTGGGTCTAGTGGTAAAAACTCTGAATAGGCAGTTTGCTAACATCACCATTGCCATATGTGGATGGGTCAGGGGGAGTTAGTCATATGGTTGTGATCATATTTATGTATAGTTTTTACGTGCTCAATTTTATTTCATGTGATGAATCATAATAAAATATATGCAAGTGGAAATTTGGAATCCTAGATAATTTTATAGTGTTTTCCCATAGACAAATTTTTAATATGGCAAGAAAAGCTGAGTAGGCATTTTGATGTTATTATATTTCACACATGTGAAGTAGAGATGAGAAAATTATCATATGGGTTTATATATTTTTTTCCTAGTTTATTTTCACTAAATTTTAGACCATGTAATGAAGTGTATCAAAATATATGCATGTGCAAAGTTAGTCTACCAAACAGTTCTTGACATACTTGGCTCTGTGGCAAAAAAATCTGAGTGAGAAGATTAATGGAGTTATTTCTTGCACGTGTGAAGGTTTCAGGATAATTTCGACATATGGTTGGATTATCCTATGTGAGTAGATCATATTTTATAAATTTTAGATCATTCATCTAAGAAAAAAAAATTTTATTGAGGTCCAAAGTTGGCCTTCCAAGCAGTAAGCAATGGTCCCCATACCTAATCATTTTTTCAAGTTGTTAAAGATCAGGACCAGATGGAGATCCAATAGATCAAAATAGTTTATACATATAGATATATGATGCATAGTAAATATTAATCGGTTAAAATTTTTAATGATTAAAATAAGTAAAGATCAAGCTCCTTACAAAAGGATCAATGGAGTGTGTTCATTCCAAGATGTCTAGAAGTAGCGAGATGAGGACAAGTGTTCAAAGTTTAACATCAAGAAGAGATAAAGATAGAGCCTCTTCCAAGATTTAATCATGAGTGTGTATTCATATAGATAGATAGATATAAATGGTGCACATTGAGAGATATTTTTTCAATGTGTCTAATGTTTAACATAGTTAAAGACTGAGATATGTACAGAAGATCGATGGAGCGTGTTTTATCTAGGATGTCAAGAAGAAGAGAGATGATGCCAAGTGTTCAAAGTTTAAAATTTGGGCAGCAGCACACTATGATTTAATTTTTTAATAATATCTATGGTTCATGTTTAATATAAATACATGAGGATATGAAATGCAATAAAAGTGACCAAGGTTTAATTGTGATCATTTGCATTCAGATATTTGTATTTAACAAAGTAAAAACTAGTGCTCTATTTTTTGGTTATAACTTTTGATACAGGCAAAATTTACTCATGGTGTAAAAAGTGAAATTGTATAATAATACAAAGAACATCTATAAATATATATTTTAAGAACTTTAAGTGTGAAAAATCAAATATATTGAGGTTCAAATTTGACTATGTGTTCGTGCATGCTCTACAAGTGACCCAAGAAGGATAATTAAGCTTGTGTTGATGTTATTTCGATGTTTCATGATGGATTATCTATTGGAGAGTGTTATAGACTCCATGATGATCATCTATATGGTTTTTGGAGGTATGAAAAATATATATTGAGTATTAACAATGCTTAATAAGTTAACTATGTGTTCATTCATAGTGTTCCCATGTACAAGGTCATTGTTTGAGTTGATTGAGCATACACAAAGGTAAGTAGAGATTACAATGATCATTTCAAAATTTCAAAGCGGTCATGTGGAGTTGAAATGTGTAATTAGAAGTGGTATTATGTTATTTTTTTGGTCATTGAAGTGATAAATGGGTGAATAGGTCTCTATGAGACCTATAAGGGCTACAAGGGGCTATTTGATAGGTGTAGCTACTTAAGGATGACCCATGGGTGATATGGCTGACCTATGTGGTTTGTATTGAGTTGTGTATTTATTTAAGAGAAGCCTTAAGGGCTAAGGCATGTCTAATGGTTGAGAAAGATGGTGATGATCATGAATGCTCTATAAATAGTTAAACCAAATGTGATGGTTTCTAGACTTAGTGTGGCATGCATGTGAGAGCTATGGAGCAAAGGAGAGGGAGAGTGCCCAGTAGATGAGTTGATGAGAACAAAAAATCAAGGAATATGTGTTTGACCTATGGGTCATGTTTATGATATCATAATAGTGATCTTAAAAGTTAAGGATGATCTAAGAGGTCTAGGGTGACCCAAAAGATGGATTTGGATGCATTGAGTGTGTAAAGTTGAAGAGAGCGTATATAATTTATATCTCTATTAGATTGGCAAGCAATCAATATTCAAGAAATGTTATGTTCAAAGGTTTTTTTTGGCTACTAAACATTTAGGGGGTTATATCCTCCTTTAAATTTGAAACTTTCTAAAATTCTAATTTTTATGATTGCTCAGCTAGACAGGTATGGTAGCATCTTGTGGAATTGTAGTCTCACTAAATAAGGGATAGTAGTTCCTTGATCAGTGGTAGATAGTCCACATTGGTTATTATTATTATAGGATAGAAGTCTAATTGTAGGTTATAGTGGGTTTTCTCCCCAAGAGATTTTCCCACATATGTCATGTGTTATATGCTTGATCTTGCATTGTCTCTCCTATTCATTTCTATGAATGATATGTATGCTTCATGAATGTTTGTGGTAACTAATTAAGAGTTTTGAAGTGATTGCAATAAAAGTTGAAGATTAAGACTCATTGATTTAGCCCCCCTCTTAGTGATTATACCTCTAACATAATTATCTCTACCTATAGGTCTAGTCCACCTCCAAGTTGTATAACCTTAGTTCCTTATTAGTATATGGTTCAGTTGTATGTGGTCACTTTGGTAACAAGGGACCCCTATAGGATGTTATGTATAGATCAATTTATGTTTAATCTTTTTTAGAAGTTTTTTAAACTCACCTTCATATTAAAACACACTATTGAGAAGTTATAGGCTAAATCAACACTTCAATTATTGCATTCAACCTCCAATTTTCCATCATTCTACAACCAACTATAGATGCCTATCTTTGAAGACAAAAATAGAGTCCCTAAAGGTGGTAATATGAGTTAAGAACCTATAATATAACTACTTTAAATGTTATTTGATCCAAAATCACCATTTATATTCCAAGGAAGTATTTATATGTATCGTTCTAATCCATTAGGTCTCATATAATTGTAAATCCATTTGGTACTCAAACTACTATAGATAACATTGTTATAATATAGATAAGGATTGTCTATAATGGAGGTCTCATCTACATCACTTATTTGGACCAAGTAATCACTCTCATTTTCAAGGTATTACCCATACATGAGGGATACATGATAGAATAATTTGTAAATATTTATACCTCATGTCATATTACTTATGATGGAACCAAGAATGAACAAGGCCCTATTTCAGAAGAATTAAGGTAACATGTCCATAGACTTACTTTCTCACCTTGTAGTGGGCTAACTTAGGTCTATTTGTCACTTCATGGATCCATAATGATTGTTATGACATTATTCAACTTCTCAAGACCTTAAACAAGGTTCCAAAATATCTCAAACACTTGCTCTCCAATCTTTTTAGATCTCTATGGAGACCTATCGGTGCATATGTAGGTGTGATAATACAGAACTATATGTGTTAGAGAATTGTTTGATTCAACCAATATCAATGGTTCAAACATGTTTTTATACATCTAAATAAATATTTCATCACTTTGAAAACTCTATGCCTAACCACCATGTCCATGTAATGTTCCTTACCACTTGATTGTGTATGAAAGACATGTAGAAAGTTGACTGCGTGAGTGTGTTAGTCCTTTGAATCCTCACATAAAACATTATTAAGACCCAAAGACTTAAAATATAAGTTTAAAATCATGATAAATGAGATTGAAATCATAATTTCCCTATTTATTCTTAATTTATTTGCATGAGAATGACCTTATAGATGGTGAAACTTGATCTTCCACCTCAATGAAGTTTCTTAGTATCAATGTGGGGTGTTCTACCTATCTTTCTCATAGAACAAGTGAAAACCAAGTAAATAATCATGTGATAATATTATTCACATTATTCATAACCAACTAAAACCATTGGTTTGTAAGGAACTAGGCAAATAGAAGAGAAACCTGCAAGGTGTGGGTATACGTATACATAAAGGAGCAATCAACTTCTAAAGAATGGTTCATAAAGAATGGGAAACTAATATTACAAATTATAACATTACTATGGATTTTAAAAATTTTATTGACATCCCTCAGAGGCATTTGACCTGAAATAAATCTTGTTGTCTATACCATGAGAAAATATTTTGACCAATTTTGCATGCCAAGAAAAGTGGGGAGAAAAATGATTTTAGGTCAATTTTGAGACTTCCAAAGTAGATAAAATGTATCAATGAACATAGGGATTCTTAATATTCATTTCATAACATTACACATGTGCCAAAACACTTATATGGGTCATACAACTACCCAAATTATCCCTTTTTACCTATTTTCTTGATCTGACTTAGGAACCTACTAATTTTTAGCTAGATACTACTACCTATGATAGGATTATAAAATATAGGATGTTTAAAGTCTATTGAAATATTTTCATACTTTTGAAAATTATACAACCCTCACTAATGGCCCAAATATGACCTTAAATGACTAGAAACTACATAAGGGCTAAAATATATGTAATCAAGGTAATGACATATTAAATGACCCCTATCTATGAATATCAGACACTAATAATACAATTTTTATACTATATTGGGTTGACTTATTTTGTATTGTGGTGAAAATATTCAACAACTCCCTCATATCCCCTCATCGTCCCTTATAATCTTTGTGAAAAGTCTTACACCATATATATAGGGCATAATATATATTATTTTGGTGACCTTAGCTATAATAGTTACTAGTGTGCATTATATCCTTAAGTACCTAACTCCCATTTATGATTTCCAAAAGTGCCCATTTGGAAGGATGTATGTTTTGATTGTGTAATATGTCTTTTAGTTCTCATTATATCTATTTAATTTTAAGAATGCATTTTAGTGTCATTCAATATTAAGGAATGGAATGAATTAGTATTTCACACATCGGGTAGATCATTTCACCCAAATAATCACTCTTTTATCATCCCTATTCATCCCTAATCACTCCCTTCAATACCTTTATGGGGTGTATAATGGATTTCTACTTGTGTCAATCATCCCTAATCATTCTTTTCTCTATATATGTTAGAATTCCCCCTCTCATTTGAAGATATGTTTTGGGTATTTAATTAGATATTCAATTAGGTATCAAGGATAAAATATATGGTCAAGTAAGATATATTTGATCAATATTATATATGGGTATTCAATATCAAGATATGGCTTAGGTATTTTATCAAGTAGGTCATAGTCAAGTAGGTAGGACATGTTGGAGTAGGTATGGTAAGAAGGATAGGTAGGTGGGGTATATTAAAGTAGGTAAAATAGGTAGGGAATAATAAATTAAAATAAGTTAGGTAGGGCATAGTCAATATTAAGATATGGACTAATTATTTAGGTACAAGGCATACTCAAGATCAAGATGTGGATTAGATATTAAATACAATCAAGATATGACTTAGATATGTATTAGATATTAGGGATGACAATGGTATGGATATGGATGGTGAGGGTTGATGAGGGAGTCATTGGGGATGATGAGGGAAAATTAAGGTCAATGAGGGAGTGATTAGGGATGATTAGGGATGATGAGGGATGTTGAGGGTCAGTGACCGAGTGATTAGGGATGATGAAGGATGAGGTAAAATTGATTAGAGATTATTATGGATGAGGAGGGAGTGATTAATAATGATGAGGGATGGTGAGGGTTATTGAAGGATTGATTAGCGATGATAAGGTAGTGATTGTAAATGATAAGGGACATTGATTCTTGATTGAACTCATGTTATCAAAGAGGAGCAAGGCCACTCAGATTAATCCCTCTCTTTTTTTAATTTTCCATGGATGTGTATTGGACACTATGAGGATTTCTATCATTGTGGGAGGTTCAGAGATGGGTGGTTTATCGTTGGTTGACTAAATTATTTAAGGTTATTACTATAATGTGATGGTAATATTTCCCATTGATAAATATGGAAAAAGAGAGTGCTAAAATTTATAGTCTTTATGATGGATTATTTTTAAACCCTCTCATATTATATATGATGTTAAAATTCTTAAAACCTCTCATTTTTGATTTGATAGTAGAATGTTTAATCCCTCTGATATGGGATGTGATGATATATTATTTACACCCTCTCATGATTGACATGGTGGTATATTGCTTAAATCCTTGCCATGGCCATAAGTTAGGAACAAAAGAGTGATGTATACTCTTACCTAATATCCTTTTAGAGGATTGGATCGTAAGCTGATGGTTAATTTCTTATATTCTTTATATTTATGTTATTTTATGTTATTCATTGAATTTTTTATTGGATTTAGAAATACTTGGGAGTTTCCCCATTAGGATTGTGAAGGAGAGTGTTTCATTATGATTAAATGATCATCTTTTCCTATGGCATGAATTCTAAGTTATTTTATGACTACATGTACTCAATGTGAAAATATTCAGAGATGGGAGATCTGATCTCTGGGGTGCTTAGAGTAGTCACTTGATGATGGTAAAATGTTGGGAGGTGATACCACCTTAAATTGGCCTATAGGTCATTTAGAAAAGAATAAATAAGGCTACTATTGGATGGTCGTATTACTTCTATTACTAATTAAAATGTGTTATTTTGACTAGTTAAGAGCCATGAATAATGTACAAGTTGTGTATTGGTAATAAAGGAAGTGAAGATTTATCTACCTACTTAAGACTCAATATTGATGATCTCATTATGAATAATAGAGCAATATGTCTTGATATTTATTTTTTTTGATGTTTTTTATTTAAAGATGTCAAGAACTACTTGCGTAAATTTTAATTCTTCGAGACCTTTTTATGAAAGGTACATTAATAAAGGGAAGAGTTTTCATAAATTTCTAGCTTGAATCTAATACGTAGCATGTTTTAATGATTTTGGGTTTACCTTGATTGGAATTGGAAAATAAATTATGATTGCTTTCTATTACCCTATAATGAATGACTAGTTACATCTAGGGTTTAGATGTGATTTTGCCTTCTTGTTTTTAAGAAGAATATATTTTGTGATTGTTTTAATGCCTATAAACTAGTTAGAAGTATTTATGAAACCAATTTTATTCAATTACATTTTTTAAACAACCTTTGAAAAGTCTTTTTAAAGCCCCAAGACAACCATGTGGAGAGATAAGAGGTAATTTGAAAGGGTTGGTGCACTTAATATGATTATTTTACACTTTTTGGGTTTAAAAGGAGTAAAGCATCTATAAAACTGCATGAAAAATGTTGTATAAATTAAATATTACAAGTTTTGAAGCTATAAAATGCTACATTAATGTTTTAGGTTTTGGGGAATTAGAATACATGATAATTCACCTTAAGAAGGCTGCATTACATGATATACATATTTCCATAAAACATTTTACAAGTTTATTTTTTTTAAGAGAAGATTTTTACAAATAAAATGCCTTAAGAAAGGCCACATAAGTGTTTGGTATGAATTATTGATAAAGGTGGTGGGATATAAATCTATTAAAGCTTTAATTTATTCAAAATAAAACCTCTAAATACCTTGTATGTATTTGGAAGGGTTTGGAATGATCTAAAATATGATAAATCATGAAAACATAAACTCTATATATGTTTCACATACATTTGGGATAAAATCTCATTTTAGGGTACCAAAACCACTTCTTGCAAACTTGGACACAATACTTGATTTTTAGTAACCAAACATGAAAAATTATTTTTTAAGCCATTGTAATTGATAGTCATTGGAGCATATTTCACCATGTGAACCAAGACTTTTAAATTAGGCTACGGTTTTGGTGTCCATTCTAGATTTTTTCTACTTTTTATCTTAGAACACCTCTAATTGCTTAGATGAGCATAGATGGGGTTATTTTCATGAAATGTAAAACTGAATGACAACAATAATAAATAAGCTAGACACAAACTATGAAATTATTATAGGTGACTAATATAAAATCAAGAAGGTGAATGCCATAGAAAACATGTGGATAGGATATAATTATGTTTTGGATCTATGTGTATTTTCAAGTCACATAAGGTGAATGTAGGTCAATACTAACATTATACAATGTATAATAATAGACATTAGTATATTATTGAAATGAAATATAATAACAAAGTAAAAGTGTAAAGATATGTACATGAGTGTGTAAACACACTTTAGCTTTGAGAGAAGGCTCCAAATATGTAGATTGATCCATGGAACCTACTATGAAAATGAAAAAATCAATGTTTATTTTTGAAATTAAATAAAAAATAAAAATGAAACATTTTAAACTTAAAGAGAAAGGAAAGAATACACATATAAGAGGGTGAATTATGTTACTATTGACCAAATTTTGACCCCCAAGCCAAAATAGGTCAACCCATCTAAATTAAAACTTTAATAGGGTGGTAATATGGCTTTGTCTTGGTATACAATTTTACTAAATAATCTCACATGGTCATTTTTTCCCTTTCATAGTCTTGTCCAAGTTATGGTCTTATGAACACTTATCTAGTCCAAAAGGTCAATTACAATGTCTTGTTCCGTCAAACTTGGTCAAAGGTTTAAGAAAGTTCTAAGTCATTAAAAATGTTATTTTAATGTCATTAATTCCATCCTATCATGATATAATGTTTATTTCACTCTCAAATGGAAAAAAAATGATAATCTAGCCACCTTTGGCCCATATAGAGGAAAGGGATATACCACTTCAAGAAGGGAACATTTCAAGAAGATTAAAAATGACCTTGGTGTCATAAAGATGTGAAGGAATTTTTAGTGTCTGTTAGGTACTAGAAAAATTGTAGTTTCAACCTCCCAAATAACAAAAATGGCACTTTTGAGCACTTTGGGTGCTTGTACGACCTTGGAGAATATGTTATGAATTGGAAATGGTTTAGAAGTGCCTCTTTGTCTCCCTCATGTCATTTACCAGATTTATATGAATTTTCAAGTTGAAATGATACTCTAGACACCTTTTATCCTCTACCTCTACCTTCAAAGCTCAAAAAGGCAAAATTGAAGTGTATGGTATGGCCATGAGAGAGAGAGAGAGAGAGAGAGAGAGAGAGAGAGAGAGAGAGAGAGAGAGAGAGAGAGAGAGAGAGAGAGAGAGAGAGAGAGAGAGAGAGAGAGAGAGAGAGAGAGAGAGAGAGAGAGAGAGAGAGAGAATTTTGGACATTATTATGGGTCTTAATGAAACTAAAACTATTGGTATTAGTTTTCATAATTATGTCCTATTATTTATGAACAATCACTAAGAGTAGTAGTAGGTCACTATGGCTTATGCATCTGAGAGGCATCTATTCTTGCACCTATTTGTCCATATAAAAAATTGATGGAGAGGAATTATTTTTAGGATGATTTTTAGAGTTATTAGATATAATTTTCATGGTGTTTTGATCTATTTATTTATCTCCATGAAGTACTTTCACTTGAAATAAGAAGGTCTTGGTATACAACTTATTTCAAATAATCCTACTGCAAGTTCCTATTTCCTCTTCATGGTGATCATTCTCAGAGGTCTCTAATGATTCATTATTCATGGAATACCCATTAGTTTCATGGATTAATTGTTATTTTATCTCAGATGTGTTTTAGTCCATCTTCTTCAAAGTATTTTCTCTTTTCAAGACATAGTTTGTGTTTGAATAGTCTAATGGAGGTTTGAAGTTCCAATTTGACTCAAATAAAAATTATACATCATGGTATAATTTATGATACATTATTTAAAAAATTTAAGCATTATAAGGACCATGATAAAGATCCAAAACATATTTTTCAAGAAGAGTTCATAGTTTCTTCTTTCACATACATGTTGTACAGACTAAAATGATATGTGGGAGATGATAAAGAGTCATGGATAGGACTAATTAATATATAAATTCATTAAATAGTATATAAACATCTCACTGTTATCACCAAGTTTCTTCCAACTCACTATAGTCTCCAATTCTATACTCACAGGGCTTATGTATAAGAAGACTATGTGTATAGTTCATACAAGATGCTAAGGTGAGTTTGAGGTGATGAGAATCATGGTAATGAAAATTTGTATACCATTTAAAAGTTTTTATGAGGTATTAAATTTAGTGAAGGACTTGATAGGCTCAGACACCCAAGAGTTGGCTTTGTATCCCTAAATTGTCCAATAGTGACCTATAAGACTCAAGCTTGTATGTCCTGATTTGGTCCAAGATAAACATCATCCAATAATTATAAGTGATATTTAAGGTATAAGGTTCAACTATAATTCATATTCATACAATTTAATAAATCTTTAAGAAGCCACTAAGTCACTCACAGTCAAGATGATAATAAAATTGAACTGATAATCCTAAATATCCATCTATAGTACCCTATATAGAATGAGCAAGGACAAATGGTTTAAAGTGTTAGTAAAGGTGTTGATACATTTTTGAAGGGTTATTTAACTTAATTATATACCTCAAGAATATTCAAGAGTTTTTAAAGTTTGATGATGTTAAAGACAAGTCTCAAACATACAAGATGTAGTCATAGCCCTTGAGCACAACCTACAGGCCTATTTGATGAGCCAACTCAAATTCAAACCTGAATGAATGGATAGAGGTATGGAGGGTGCTTGAATCCAACTTATACTATGATTAAGTTCATGAAAATAGTTCAAGATAATTTGGAAGCTATTAATGACAAGGAAAAAGACCTAAAATTCCCTACATACAACCAAGATGTCTCTAACAGTGACCTTAAGCTAGTGAACCAAGTAGTGCATCATAAGGTCAAATGAGAAAATTATACGAGGTATATATATTATTTTTTGAGGTATGTTCCTATTTTTTTATTTGTGGTATTGATCTCAAATTCAAGATGGATGTCATTAATGTCAAGGTCAAAGTTGAGGCCAAACATGGTGAAGAGGTATGTGACAAAGAAATCGTGTGAAAAGAGAAAATTTGAAGGAAACCTATTATCTATCTATTGAGAAAGTATTTCAAGGAAAAATCAAAATTATTTTTAGTTTGATGACATGTCAAAGTAAATATCAAGATACAAGGTAAGCATACTTTTGAACACTAGTATTAAGAAACAATGTCATATCATTAGTATGTGTGTGAAGATGGTGGTCTGGTAAGATGGATACACATAGGTATGAGTGGATGTTTAATAATTTCCAATAATTCATATGAATTATTAAAACACCCATAAAATTTCAAGATAAACATTCAGGGATATGGTCTTAAGCATGAAACCAGACTAGACCTAGACTCTACCTAACCTGATGAGGAGTATTGAAGTGTCATCATGAATGAAATCATTGGTAGAGAATGTGATAATATTTTTAATACTATTTCAACATTTTTATAATGTATATTATCTTTTTTATGCCGTTTCTAGGTTAGTTATTAGCTTAGTCTTTACTTAAAGAGACCTAGTGAGAAGACACAGGCTTGGTAACACGATGAGGTGAGAAGTCTAAGGATTTTAAGAAGAATATTGGTAGTGTGTGAGAAAGTTATGAGGTTTTATTACATGATAATTATTTTTTTAGATCAGTACAATAGTTTCAATGTGTTTTCAAGGTCGAAGTATGGCTTACAGGTTTTAGGCCTAGTATGCAAAGAGACCTAGTGTGATCTAATGAGGGATCAATATTAGTTTCCAAGGTGACATAGGTCATGAAATAATTTTTATAGGTGTGATAGGTTTTATAAAGTGTGTTTACCAAGTTTTAGGTGAATGTATTAGGGAGAAATAATGAAATGTGGTCTTGAGGTTTTCTATGTGCATAAAATGAGGTATAATAGACCTGAGAAGAATTTTCTTATGCTCATTGGCATGTGAAAATTTTTAATGATATAAAAATAAGTTCATGGAATTTTTTTAATTTTACCATATCAAATTTATTGGCATTATTTTTGGAGTTGATAGTAAATCCTTTATGAACAATTGTTAAGAATAGAAGGGAGTCTAAACCGTCCTAAAATTCTCATAATGACCTGATAGACAAGACATTATGGTAAGTAAATTATAATGGAGTATATGACCTAGTGTGATGATTTTATTTTTTATATTAATCTCCCATATTTCTCCATGTGGCATTGGTATGTCATAAAAGTGAGTGGAAGCTACAGGTAAACCATTATTTCTTGGATTTTTTATGTAGCAAACCTAGTTGACAAGGTAAATACATGAAAATTATTGGAGTATGATGTATGAGACTTTTATTTTATTATAATTTAAGTTTATTATCATTTTATAGACTTAAAATATGATAAATTTATCATTTAAGTTGGCCTATCACTGAAAAGGCCTAATGAGAAGAATAATGAGAAAATTGAGTGGAAATGAGAATGGGATGAGATGTGGGTTGAAGTGGATTAGGGATAGATAAAAATTCATAGGGTTATTTTTCAAGACCTATATCACATATAAATTTTTAATATAATGTTTGGATATGCTCATATATAATAATAAATTTTCTCTCAAAGTGACCTATCTAACATAATGAGGTCTGTGCAAGGTGAATACATGAGATTGGTCTGTAAGACTAATATTGATGTTGAAAATTGTAAAATAATTATTTAAATACGATATAAGTATTATTAAGTATCATATAAAACCATTTTAAGTTCATAAAAGTTTTCACATAGGTGTTCTAAGTCTTGGTTTCCATGACTGTGTTTTGGAGCACTCAGACAATTTTTTTGTGTGTTAGTGAGAATAATGTTCCTGAGTAATTATGCACAGAGTTGAAGAATAAAATTTAGATTAGTTTTTACATAGGTATAATAGTTTCATTTCAATTTATTTTTACTCATGATCAACTCATATGAAGGTGTGAAAATTCAAAGGTTCTTGACTGGGTTTTGAATCCTCTTTGTAGTTCCAAGTGAGCATATGGAAATGATGAGTTTGAGGTCTTTTGACCAATATGGTGAAGTATAATGGACATTATGATGACCATTAATTAATTTAGGTTGTTTAAATGTTATTTATCAATATGTTTATTTTTCAATGTTGAGTGTATACTTTAAATATTCAAAGTAGACCTTTTGATAGTGAGAAGGCCTAATTATGAGTAGGCCTAATGCTGTGGTTCAACGAGTGAAATGAGATAGATGGTTTTGGTGACCTAAAGTGATATTATAAATGGTATAAATTAATTATGTGTTAAATTTTTAATCCATCTATGGAGTCTGAAGTTGTTCCAAGGTGGCTAAGGTGAAACATGTGTTTTGACAAGGCCTATTTGAATTAGGTCTCTATTAGGCCTAATGGTGGTTTTGGTCCTTATGGGTGGTGACCGACCTATGTAATGGTTGTTTCAATTGTGATTTTTTTAAAAATATATTTTAATGGTTATAAAATTATGTATATGTTTTTTTTGACCAAGGTGAGTGAGATCAAGAGTCAAGCATAAAAAGGTCTAATAGGACTAATTTGACTAGTTAGAATATTAAGGATATGAGAGAATGAAATAGAAGTTTTGAAACTAGATAGAGGGATTGAAGAAAATTATAGATTTTTTTTAATAGTTAATTAAGTTATAACACTATTTATACAAATTATGATGAAGGTCATATGATGTAATTCTACCAAGAAAAGGGCTAGTTAAGAGAAGAGTCCCAATAGACTACTTGGAAGAGATAGAAGAGTGTGATGAACAAAATATAGGGATAATCATAAATTGAGTGAGAAAAAAGTGTCCAAATGTGATAATATATTCTAGGTGGATGATTTACCTATGGGGTTGATGCATCTTTGCAAGTTGGTGCTTGTTAAAGGACTAGTTGAGTTGGTGTTCCTTATGGGGTTGGTGCCTCACTAAATCTTGATTCATTGATTATAGAACTATATTCCAAGTTGTTTTTTAATGGGTTTTATCCCGTTTTATGGGTTTACACATATCTCTTATGTTATTATGTTGTATACTTTTGTATATGCTTACTTATGTATTAGTTAATGTATGTATATGAATAAATGCTTCACGAATGATAAGTGAAATTATATTATTGTTTTAAGGGCACTGATTCACCCGCCCCCCTCACCCCCCCTCCCCCACCCCTCTTATTATCTATAATTACAACATTTGGTATTAGATCCAATCCTTTGGAGCAATCGTAATGGACTAAAATATATCCTAAGCAAGAGAAGGTGGATAGTTAAGCACAAGGTGATTTCTATACAAGTAAGGCTTCATTGTTTAATGGATATAATTATGTTTTTTGGAGTGTCAAGATGAGAACATATTCTATTTATAAATATTATGATGTTTTTTAATAAGTTTTAGATGGATATAGTTCACCCCCTATTCCTCTTATAGATGTATTAGGTAAGAAGGCTAGTGACAACAATTCAAAAGCAATGAGTGGTATTATGTGTTGCCTATCACAGTAAAAAAATGTGAAGGTGATGCACTATATGTCTATTAAATAAATGTGTAAAATTTGAATAATATTTATAAGTGAGAATCCAAGGTTAATTTGGATAAGTTGAAAACCCATAGAAGATAGTTTGAAAGCCTAATGGTGAATGGAATTGAGACCATTTTAGCTTACTTATTGAGGGTTTATGGAGTGGTCAACATCATAAGAGGCCTAGGTGAAGAATTAAATTTATCTATTATTATTCAAAAATTTTTGAGATCTCTAAATCCTAATCTTGATTCTAAAGTATATGTTATTGAAGAGATGCAAGATCTAGACAAACTAGAGATGGATGGAATTCATGGCACCCTAACAACCTATGAGATGAGGACAAGTGAAGGAAAACCTATAAATAAGGAATATACATTTAGGGAATAAAAAAATTCAAAGGAGAAGAAGACACAAGGTAAGAAATTCAAAGATAAGGATGATTCTTATATTGATGATGATGAGCTGATAGATATTTTCACAAGTAAATTGAAAATAGGTTCAGGTAAATACAAGGGTAAGCTACCATTTAAATGATTTAATTATGGAGAGATTAGAAACTTTGATAATAATTTCCCTCATAATAAGGCAAAATATGATGAAGGTCATGATGATGATAATAATTCATATAGGTCTTATAAGAGTAAGAAAATATTTAGAAAGTATGATGAAAAGAAGAAGTTTTTCCAGAGCAAAAATAGTTGTTACACCAAATAATATTTCAAATAATCTAATTAAAATGACCATTAAAGTGATGGAAATGATGTTAATTAATTTTTATTCATGTCTAAGGAAGCAAGTTATTCAAATCAAGAAGAGTTCATGTGGTTTGGAGGTGTTGTTGGTGATTTAGATGAAGAAGAAGAAGAGGTGAAATTTGAAGCTGAGTTGATGAATTATATATACAAACTAAAGATGGTGAAAAATAAAAACAAGGTGATGAGGTTTATTATAAAATAATATGAGGATAAACTTAATTTTTTTACATATATATTGAGTAAAAAATCCAAAGAATAACAAAAAATAGTCAAATAGGTGGAGACTCAAATTGAGATTGTGACTACAAGACTAAAGGCTAAAGAAGAATAATGTGTGATATATGTAACTAAAGTATAATACTTAAAATTTGATTTGGATAAGGCATAGAGTAAGGTGAAGAACTTTTTGAAGTTTGAAAAGAGTACCAATGATCTAGATAACATCTTGAGTAGTCAAAAGACTGCTAATGACAAAACAAGTCTTGGTTTCAATGGAGACCAAGAAAAGAATACTATTGTGATCAAGGAGAATCAAAACTTAAAGGTAAATGGTCAACCAAGGAATGAGGGTGATATTAGAATGAATACTAATACTATTATTCAACCTAATGATATAAGGTATGTTAATCCTTTCAATGGTTATTGTTATTCATGTAACCAATTTGGTCATAGACCAAGGCATTGTAGAATGCCCTCCAAGAATGAATATGCTTGGAATATGGGAGATTCATCAGTAAAGAGGTATGGTTCATGGTGTTTTTCCATATAAATAATAGTGTGTTTAAATTTTAGAAAGGTTGGTCATTGAAAAATTCTTTAATCATGGATTTTCAAGTCAAAACAAGAAAGTTGAGGCCACTAGAATGTAAGAAAGAAGACAAGACAATGAGTGGAAAACAAAGGGAGATAAAGTGAATGATGACAATTATATAAGTCCAAGTGGAATATTTTCCATGGTGGAACATATTTAAAATGAAAATGAGTGCCAATAATTATCCCTATCATCTCAGATTGTGGATGAAGGAGTCAAGACAAATAGACCAAGTCAAAATGTTGTTCAAATAGAGATTGAAGAGGTCAAGACAAAAGGGATATTCAAGTCTAAGAGGATCATGAAGAAAGAATAGTATATTAAGGACATGGAGATATATGAATATCCTAATTTTATGTTCTTTTAGTAACCTATAGAAGAGGTAACTCCATTACACTTCATGGGGGCACTTAGCTAGTGAGTACAAGAATGAAGGATGCTTGGTCTTAGAGGGAGATTTGTATTCTTTGTTTTATATCCAAAGTTATTTCAATAGTATATTGGAGGTGTGATTGAAAGATATGGGTTACAAATAATTTACATGATGACTTGATCAAACCAAGTCACATTCATGATAGTGCCTGAATATCTCATGGAGATAAGGGCAGCATGATTGGGTATTTATGTGAGTTGAGTTCCTGTTTGGTTGATCAAAGGAAGATTTATCTTATTTAGGTAATAAATCACATTTTAGGTCCATGGATCATATGGTAACTATAAATATATGACCCTTTTTAATTAATATCAAAGGGTGAGAAAGTTCCAATTTAGGAGAAAGGTTAATTTGAAAAAGATCTCACTTGGGGAGATGTGAAAAATTAGATTTGTTTTAATGTTTTCCATCAATCACAAAGGGGGAGATTGTTTAGGTATGTTTATATTTTTGGATTTTTGGAATTTATTTTGTCATTGATGTCAAATTCAAGATGGATCTCATTAATGTCAAGGTCAAATTTGAAGCCATACATGGTGAAGTGGTATGTGATAAAGAAGTCTTATGACAAGAGAAAATTTGAATGCAATATATTATATCTCTATTGAGAGAGAATTATAATACAAACTATTGATTATTCTTAGTTGATGACATGTCAATGTCAAGATCAAGATAGAAGGTAAGCATACTTTTGAGCACTAGTCTTAAAAAGTATTGTCATATCATGAGCATGTGTGTGAAGATGGTAGTCTAATAATATGGATACCTACAGGTATGAGTGGGTGTTTAAGAATTCCCAAGCATGCATATGAAGTATTTAAACACTCAAAAATTTTAAATATAAACATTCAAGGGTATGGTATTAAGCCTAAGCATGTAACCAGACTAGTTCTAGACTCTGCCTATCCTAATGAGGAGTATTAAAGTGTCATCATGAATACAAATCATTGGTAGATCATGTAAGAAGATTTTTGACATTTTGTAAACATATTTATTAGATATATAGGATTTTAGAGGAGGTTTATAGCTCAGTTATTGGCTTATTATTTGCATAAAGATACATAGTGAGAAGACACAAACTTGGTAGCATGATGAGGTGAGAATTTTAAGGATGTTAAGAATAATATTGGTAGTGTGTGATCAAGGTATGAGTTTTTATTACATGATAATGAGGTGTTGAGATCTGTATAAGATATTTTAAGGTGTGTTCAAAGTCTAAGTATGGCTTAGAGGTTTCAGGCCTAGTATGTAAAGAGACCTAGTATGGTCTAATGAGGGGTCAAGATCAATTACTAAGACACCAAATCTTATGAGATAATTTTTAGAGGTGTGAGGGTTTGTATCAAGTGTTTTTATCAAATTTTAGGTTAATGTCTAAAGGATAAATCATGAAGTGTGGTCTTGAGGTTTTTTATGTCTACAGAATGAGGTAAACAACCCTGAGAAGAATGTTCTTATGCTCATTTTCATGTGCATCCTTTTCATGAGATACCAATAAGTTAATGAAAGTTTTGGAAGGTTACTATCTCAAATTTATATTCATTTGTTTTGGATTTGAGGGGAAATCCTTTATAAATGATTGTTAAGAATGGAAGGTAGTCTAAACCCTCCTAAAACCATCATAGTGACTGATAGAGAAGATCTTATTTGAAATGGATCAGAATAGATTATATACCTAGTTGTATGATTGTATCATGTAGATAACTCTCTTGATTTTCTCCATGTAGCATTGGTATGTCAGAAAAGTGAGCGGAAGCTACAAGAAAACCCTTATTTCTCAATTTTTTGATGTAACAAGTAGGATTGACTAGGTCAAAGCATGAAAATTATTGTAAGATGATATGAGATACGTTGATTTTATTATCATGTAATTTAATTTTCATGTTATATAATTTAAATATGTTATACTAGTCATGGAAGTTGGCATATCGCTAAAAAGGCTTAATGAGGAAGATAGTGAGAAAACTAGGTAGAAGTGAGAATGAGATTAGGGATGGATCCAAATTATTGGAGTTTTTTTTTAAATACATATATCACATATCTTATTTTAATATAATATTTTGAGATGCTTGTATACAAGTAGAAAGTTTCTCTCAAAGTGACCTGTCTAACACAATGAGGTCTATATAGGGTGAATACATGAGATTGGTCTATAAGACTAATATTAATATTGAAAATTGTAAAATAATTGTTTAAATATGATATAATTATCTTGAAGGATCATATAAACCCATTGTAATTTCATAAAAGTGTTCACATAGGTGTTTTAAGTCTTGGTTTTTATGACCGTGTTTTGGAGCACTTAGGCAATTTTTTGTGTGTTAGTGAGAATGATGTTCCTGAGTCATTATGCACATATTTGAAGAATAAAATTCACATTAAGTTTTTATATATGTCTCATAGGTTTATTTTAATGTATTTTTATTCATGATAAACTTCTATGAAGGTGTAAAAAGTCAAAGGTTCTTGACTGGGTTTTGAAGCATGTTTGTAGTTCTAAGTGAGCATATGGAAATGATCAATTTGAGGCCTTTTCCCTTGTATGGTTAAGTATGAATGACATGATGATGACCTTGAGGTCATGGAGTTTATTTAAATTTTAATTAATTATCTTTTTATGTGTCAAATTTGAGTGTATACCTCATATATTCAAAGTAGACTTTTTGATAGTGAGAAAGCTTAATTTTGACTAGGCCTAACGGTGTGATTCAAGGAGTGAAATTAAATAGATTATGTTGGTGAAATAATAATGAGTGAATTTTTTAATACATTTTTGTATTATCATTTTATTACAAGGTGGACAAGGTGAAATGTGTGTTTTGAGAAGGCATAATTACATTAGGTCTTTATTAGGCCTAATATTGGCTTTGGTCCTTATGGGTGGTGACTAACCTATGTAGTGGTTGTTTCACTTTTGAAACATATTTTTTGATGTATTAAAATGGTGATAAAAGTATGGATAGGTTTGTGTCTAACCAAGGTGGGTGAGAGGAAGAGTCAAGTATAAAAAGAAGGTTGAATAGGCCTAATTTGACTAGTTAGAATATTGAGGATATGAGGGAATAAAATAGAAGTTTGGAAACCAGGTAGAGAGATTGAAGATAATAATATAGGTGTGTTTTATATGTCATGAAGTTATAAAAATGTTTTTATAGATGATGATCAAGGTCATATGACCTAATTCTGCCAAGAAAAGTGCTAGTTAAGCGAAGAGGTCTAATAAGTTGCTTGAAAGAGATAACAGAGTGTTAAGAACAAAAGAAGGAAATAATCATCAGTTGATTGAGGAAAATGTGTCCAAAGGTGATTGAATATTCTATGTGGATTAGTTGGTTCTAGTTTACCAAGGGTTTCAGTTCCTCTTTACAACTTGGTGCTTGACTAGTGAGGGGTTGGTACTCCTTGTGGAGTTGGTGCCTCACTAAATCTTGATTCATTACTTATAGGACTATAATCCAAGATGTGTTTTAGTTAGTTTTATCCCACTTAAGGGTTTTCCACATATATCTTGTGTTATTATGTTTTATTCTTTTGTATATGCTTGATTATGCATTGGTTAATATATGTATGTGAATATATGCTTCATGGGTGATAAGTGAAATTGAATGATTGTTTTAAGGGTACTGATTCACCCCATCTTAGTATCTATACTTAAAATAAGATAAAAGAGTCTAATTTTATAATTTATTTGATTCATGGATCATTTTAAGGTTGGATTTGGTGTATGAGAAATCTTAAACATAGAGAAGGTAGTCATGGTCTCTTATAAGTCACCTACAAGTGGCTAATAGAGTGAACTATTCTTTGGCATGAGTAAAGAGATTTAGGTTTTTGAAAGGTGATTGGACTTAACATAAAACCCATATAGTTTAAAAATATTTGAGAAGATCAATTTTATTGAAGGTAAGATGGGAAAACCAATGATGACAAACAAACTCTCTCATAATAGCCACTTACAAGTGGATGATGAGAAGTAGACAGGTTACAAGGCAAAGAATGAAGATACAAAGGTGTATTTGAAAGGTATGTGAAACATAATGAGAATAAATCTAAGATAAAATCCCTATTAGTGAATCAATGGTGATAATGGTGATGATCAGACTCAAAGACACAATCAAAATACCCTAAGAACACCTATAGGCTAAAATTTAGTCTAGGCTAATTCTAAACCTCAAGAGAATGATATAGGATTTAAAGAAAAATATAAACCTAATTAAGATTTAAAAGGGATAAAAATAATTTAAATGGTAAGTGATATGAAGAGTGAATTCCAAACACAAAAGAAGATAGTCATACCCTCTAAACACACCTATAGGCAATCTCAAATAGTTGGTCTTAAATCAATACAAGGAGAGGCATAGAGGTGTTAAGAGATAATATGAACCAAATTGAGATCCCAATAAACATTAAATACTATTTAAAATTTAATTATGTAGTAAATTAGTTCTCAAAACTCAAATCATAGTAAAGTGATTATAAACACACCTACACACTATATAAGCACAAGCAGACCTTTAACTTAAAAAGAAAATCAAGGTAGGTGACGGAATTTGAGGTTTATCTCTAATAAAAAATATATCATAATATTTGGTGAGATAAAATAAAACATGAGGTGGATTATAAACCAAAAAACTTAGCCTAAGTCCAAAACCCTACAGTCACATTGCCAAACCCTACCCATCATGAGAGAAATGATTGTTTTGAGGGATCTATAAGCATGATTAGGGTTAGAAATTTTGTACAAGGGGTAATTATTACTTGATAAAGACTTCCATGGTATCCATTTCATCAGTTAAATATTATAATTACTCATTGTTTTGTCTCAGACCTTGCCCACTCCTTTAATAAGGGGAAGTCAAGAGACTTAGGCATCCACTTGGTCTCAAAGATCAAAGTGGGAATTCCAAACATCATGAATGGATATTTAGGGTATTAAAAATTAATAAAAGAGGTAAAAATTCACTATAATGTGGAAACAAACTTAATTTTTCACTCCAAGGACCTTGAGGGATAGCAAACAGAAGACATGCTATTAAACCCCATACCTTGACCAGTGCACTATGAGCACACATAGGGGTAACCAAAAATTAAAAAGCATGTGGAATAATTTGAAGGGATATTATAGATATTTATGAACTATTAATAGTATTTGGAGTGAATTTTGAGACTCAAAACTCATGTTTTAGCTCTCTCTAGACTCAAAAATACTAAGCAAACTATTTAAAGATGAACTTTAGATGCTCATGCCATTGCTCATAATTTACATGCGAGTATAATCCCTTATAAATAGTTGAATGGGTATATAAGTAATTTTTTACAAGTGTAAGGATTTCACTTAATGATGTTTTCTTTATGAATAATCATTAAGACCCAAAATAGGTCTTAAACCTCTCTTAAACCCTGATAGTGACCAGTCATGGGAAAAAGAGTTGAGACGCATATCTAATGACATAGTTTGCTCCTAAAAAATATTATATGTCTTTTGTTACTCTAAGGATGTTTTAAAAATGTACTTGAATTGTATGGAATATTGTATGAACTACCTAAAATAGTATATTTTGCATATTTTTTGGTTTTACAGGTGTTCTAAGAAGGGGAGTTTTCCCCAGTAATGGGATGAGGTAATTTGGGTTGTGTAATATCTATTAAAATAAAAACCCTTACATAGGAGATTTTTGAGAGGATAAAATCAATCCCATTTTTCAATGTAATCTCAAATAGGCTCAAAATGATACTAGGTGGTAAGGTCATTTCTTAGTTTGTATACCTCCACAAGGTCTCAGGACCCTAAAATTTACATGGAGGTTTGTGATGGCATATGTGAATTTAATAAAATGATTTTTTTTGTTATTTCACATGTTTGATATATTTTTGGACCAAAAACTTAGGGTCCAAAGTAAGGAGGCCTAATTCAAGAGTGAGAGATGCAGAAAAATGTGTTTCCACTCAGAATCTAAAGATGAAATTTGACATGGAGATATAAATAAATATAGGTTAATATAATATTCCATTATTTTTTTAATATAATCTATATAATTTCCACCCAAGGATATTTATAGTAAAAGGGCTATAAGGAAACTAGGCCTATTGAAGGCTTAAGGAGAAAAATGAGTTATTGGGAGTTTGTCAAAGAACCAAAATGGTTTTTTTAGACAAAATAACATATTTAAATAACATTCATATATTTTTTATGATTTAAATAATATTCACTTGAGTTTTATGCCACTTTGACCAATTTAGACATGGGAAATGGAGAGTTACAAGACACCTATATATATAGCTAATGGAATGGTAGGTCAGAAGAATTTCCTAAGGCATGGAAGATGCTCACTGAGTTGTTTTAGATCCATTTAAGGTTAATTCATTTTTTGAATTTACATTTTTCAATCCTTTCATTCTAATAAGGGTAGTTTCTAAGATGCTAGTCAAGGTATCAAGCCAAGTTGTAACTCCTATGCCACTTGGATGGATCTAACACCTTCAAGAGGTAAACACATGGCATGGAAGACCTGATAGACTATTTCATAACTCTTTTATTTTTAACTAGTTATTTCATGCTTAACACTTGTCACTCCTTCTCTACTACTCCCCACTCTCCCTCTCTTCACATTATTCTATTTAAGCAGCCATTTTTGGCTTTGAAAAGGATCCACACATTTTTTATGGTGAATCCCTACCAACATTGAGACTTGTACTTGCATATTGAATTGAATTCAATTTAGATGTTCTACCTATATCTTTAAAATAGTGGTTTTTAAGATGTTTTTTTGATGAGTGTTTAATGATAGTCATATCCTTTGCATTTGTTCTTCATGTTTCATGCCTTATGCTAGTTTTCTACCTTTCATAGGTTATATGAAGTGTTTTAATTTTTTTATTATTTTAGGGAATTTGTAGATCATTTGTTTTGTAATAATTACCTCTTGTTTAATCACCCTATTACTCATACAATCATTTAAACCTTCATATTGAACCACTACTGTGATAGGGGATGTTTAGAGTAGCATAATCAGATTGTAAGTTGATATTTTATAGTGAATCTTTAAAAATATATGGTTTTCATGTTTGGTGTATCACCTACAAGTTGTTTGGTTAGATTATTACTCTTCTTTCCATTTTACATTTCAAATTAAGTGGTGTAGTACTAGTCTAGGTGTTGTATTTTGTGAGCTAGCCCAAAATCTAGAGATTGACTCACTTAGAGGTCACCCACAACCTAGAGTCAATCCCATAGCATATATCATGTTGAGAGGTATTGAATCACCCTCTCATATGGTTCAATATTCAGCTATAATAGTTCTAGCGTGCTTGGTGGGACAAAAAATATAAGAGGCTATCCATTATAGATGTTGGCTTTAGCATTATTATAGTAGTAGCAGCCTTCTTCATGTAGCATTTGGTGACTACAAAATGTTTTAAAATATTAGTTCTTGAAAAGTGAGCCTACTTTCATGAAAAATGTGACCATATGATCAGAATCAAAAGGTATCCCTTTTTAATTCCTTGAATTTCCTTTTTATTTATAAAGAATAAAGATATTTCTTCACACTCTCCCATACACTAAGTCACCTAGAAGGAAGCTCTTTATTCCATATTATCCAAGCTCTCCTCAAGATGATAACATGGCTATAAATCTAGCCTTTTTTGACTTCAATGGTGATTCTCCTTTGAATCTTCAATAATATGATGATATTCAAATGGTTACCCTCAAAAGTTTGCATTACTTCAATGGAGAGACTTCTCTTAGCCCCATTAAACATATTAGAGACATGGAAAAATTTTACAACATTCAAAACATCACACAAGAGAATGTAAAAATTAGTTTTTTGGTAATCAGTTTTAAAGGCAAAGCTTTTGAATGGTATAGGATATTAGTCCCCAATTCAATTGACTTATGGGATGATTTAGGGGATAAACTGAACAAGAGGTTTGAAGACAAAAGTGACCATTTATCCTTGGCTGACAATTGACTACCATAAATAGATCCCCTCATGAATCCATGTAATATTTCAATGCTAAGTTTCAAAAAACATGGGATAGAATCCCAATCCTAGTAAGACCCACCCTAAACTATGTTTTTATCTACTATCTCATGGCCCTAAATAGTGATATTGGTGTTATGATTCAATCAATGGGTGGGAATACACTAACAAAAGCATATGACATTGTCATACTAGCTGAGAACTACTTGAATCAAGCTATAATTTTTTTTTATATACCTCCCATGCCTTTGTTTCTTAATGTGTAACCTCATGTACCCACCATTGCTCCTATCCCCACACCCAAGCAATGTAGTGGACTAAACACATAATATAAAAAAGGTGAGGTATTTAAAAAAAATGTACAACTCAAGACCATAGATATTAATTGGAATCATGATCATGATGACTATAACATATTCATTGTTCATTTGTAGTGATGTTTTGTGCTTTTGAACTGTTGGTTCAAATTAGGGAATAGAATAATTTTTTCATGTGTTGTTATCATTAATCTCTTATTTATGTGTTATAATCCTTTTCTTTTTCTTTTTATTTCATTTTATCCCATGTTTTCATTTTCCTAGATGATTTGTGTTTATTTCTACTTCATATTTTACCATTTATTTTTCCATGGATTCAGTGGCATATCAATTTATTGCCTATATTTTTGTGAGTCCTTATACCTCCCTTAATGCTTATGATTTTTGGATATTTATTTTTAAGTTATTTATCTTTATTTGGTTGGATTTCACATTGATAGCTTCCTAATTCAAATGTCACACACACACACACACACACAAAATAATCTTATAGGAATTTCAATATCAAGTATCAAGATGCATTTTTAAGCATTCACGTCTAACCAAACATCATATTGATATATTTCCACTCTTAATGACTCCTATTTTAAGTGATTTTTTGACAAAAATAATGATAAAGGGATGTTCATGTAAATGTACTTAATATATGGAGAGAAGTTGAATCCATTACTAATAATTCAACTCTCATACATGAGATGATGTAGAAAATGAGTCCAAACTTCTAGAGGCCATAATGTTTGATCTATATCTATGTTTGAGCTCTCCTTAACACCAAAATTACCATATCAAACATTTATGTGAATACATAACTATTCATAATTATTTATGGACTTTTTATATATTTTTTAGAATCCATATGTGACCATCTAAGGGTTTGAAAATGCATTTTAGTATTTTTCAAGGATTTTTATATTTTTATAAATTTTATATTTTTGTAACTATATGTGAATGTCAATTAAAATTCATCTGATACGTTAATTTTAGTGTTTAAAACTTTTTTGGATATTTTTAGGGTTGTGCATGCTTTCATGTGAAACCTACTAAAAGCAGCAACTACTAAAATAATCGGTTAAGTTTTTTATTTTTTAGAGTTTCAAATTTTTAATGTTAACTAAAATTATTATTTGAGGTTTATTTATACATTTGCATGTAATTATTTTATTCATTCAATATGATCAATACAAATTATTTTTTTTAAAACACTCTACCTATTGATTTGTTTGCCTTAATAGTATTCGAGTTCATTGTCTAGTATTAAGAAAAGTTCAAATATTGGAGGTGTAAGATATGGTGAGATGATAAAGAGGAATTTATAAGATGAGTATTAATATTTAAGAGATATATATGAAAGTATAACAATTAATTAAAATTGGTACAAATCAAAGACAAAGGAGAACAAAAGATGAAGTAGAGGAAGACACAACTCATGAATAAGAAATTGTATTTAATAAGAGGAACAATATGAACAACTAACATCAATGGAAGAGAGGATAATTATATCTTTACAAGTAAAGAATGAATAAATCAATGTTGACATTCCAAATTATGGAATATGTTTAAAACCACAAGACTTGATATATTAGATGATTAACATGCATAAGTTTTTTGAATGGAAAACTATGAGAGAAGATAAGAAGGTAAATTTTACATTCATGAATTTTAAGGGTCATACAATGATTTGGTGGGATCACCTGAAGAAAGAGAGATAAATAAAATTTAAATAAAAAATCAATACATGGAAAAATATGGAGAATAATCTAAGGGATAAAATTCTTCCTATAGATTATGCACAAACCCTATACAGAAGATTCCATAATTTGAGGTAGAAGGATCACAATATACAAAAGTATAAAGATGAGTTTTACAAGATTTACATAAAGTGGAGCATGATGAAATACATGAACAAATGGATGCAAGATATGTAAATGGTTTGAATTTTTATATTTAAGATGAATTAAGCATGCATATAATACTTTGCATGGAGGATGATTATTAATTAGCTTTGAAGGCAACATAAAAATAAAATAGATAGAATTTTAGGAAGACATCCTTTGGGACAAGAAGAGGAAAATCCACTCCAATAAGGGGATGAGGTGGATTCAATACAAATATAGGTGGATTTAATACCACTAGAGGATAATAATCACATGACACACAAAGACAAGAAGATAATAGACAAGGGTTTTAATACCAAAAAAGAGGAAGATGATTTCAATACCAACAATAGGGTGGTGGATGGGGATGGTTTTCAAATCAACGTAAATATTATGTTTGTTATATATGTGGATAATAAGGACAAAGATCATTTATTATAGGTTTTAACCAATTAATAGAGGACAACTAAAGCTTAGATGTGCAAAAGTAGGATTTTGGTCAATCACATTCATTCAATTATTTGATAAAAAGGTTTACAAATAAATAGGTTATGTATCTCCTATTTAATAGGATGCCTATTATATATTCATAAACCACTCTCTTAGACTATAGGTAATTTTTTCTGACAACTTACTAACTAACTAACTACTTACCATATATCTACATTGTTTGGTCAACAATTAACCAAATCACCAACAATATTTATTGCAGATCTAATTAATATTTCACCAATCTAAGTATGAACAATATTATTTCCAACATTCCTCCCCATTATTACTCACATGGGGAGAGGAAGCACATGCACTAAAAAATTTATAATTCTCCCCATAATTTTATCATGTAGACAACGGGTTCCCCTAATAATGTATCCTTTTACAAAATAGGTAACAACATATATTATAAATTGTTCTTCGTGTTTTATTTAAATTTATCAATAATAGATAATTTGATATATCATTGTATGTACTCAAGTCATTGATATATATATATATATATATATATATATATATATATATATATATATCAATGACTTGAGAACATACAATGACCTAAATTCTATAGATAATATTTATCTAAGGACTACAGATGTAGAACTAGGACAAGTTATATAATGGACTTTATATGAAACTTAAATAGAAAACATATGAATTATATCAATATTTAAGAAACATAACTAAATGAAAAACAAAAATCTTAAACAAAAAATATGAAACTAACCAAATTAAAATAAAAAGCTTAATATAAAATATAAAATAATAATAATTAACATATACTAAGTAACACATACTAAAAAAACTGAACCATATTAAAAACTATACAAAACTCTAAAAAAAATATAAAACCCATGAATTAATATATATAAATAATATAATATAGCTGAAAAAAACAAATTATAATAACAAAGAACACAAAACTTAAAACTATAAATTTTATAACAAATTTTAATAAATAAAACATAAACATATAATAATCTAATAAAAACATGACAACTAATAAATAAAACTTAAAATGAAATACAATATATTAAAAAAACACACTCACATACATAACAAACATTAGAAGACATATTAAAGAAAAAATGTATATAAAGTCAATACTTAATAAATAAAAAACTAAAAAAAAAATTCTAAAAATATAATAATGAATACTAAAATATTTTTCATCCTCCACTACCATGAAGATCACGCTGATTTGATTGGAGAAGAAAAAGTTGGTTTAGACGAATGATCTTAGATAAGGTTTGTTGTTAAATAATCAAGTTTTCTAGAGAGAAAATGTCTAGCGAGGAGGTAAGGATGAATGCGAGGTAGTGTATCAATAGCTCGTTGAGGGAAGGAATGCCACAACTAACAAAGAGAGTTTGGGTGAGCTCATGGATTTGATCAGATTCCACCACTATTAGAGTCTTTGATGGATAATTTAAGGGTTTTAGGAATATGAATATGATGACTATCTCAGTGATCTTCATGCCTTAAAAGTAACTCTTAAATGCCTCTTTTCCATTCTAAACATCTCTTTAAAATTTTATAATTTATTCAAACCATTTCTAGGTTTTATTATCATATATCTTCGCTTTCCATAACAATTTAAATCATAAAATTCAATTGAGAAATGGAAAATATATGATGATTTTTTGAGGCTATTACACACTATTTTTTCTAGTTTTTTTAATAGATTTTTGAACATCATGGTCTTGAAAACTCAAGAGAGCATGAACAAGATGGAAATATGAATGAGATGTAGGTGAATGGTAAATCCTAATAGGTTCCCACATGGTATTAACTATTCAACCATTGGTAGTATGCAATAACTATGGACAAAAAAATGAGTGACCTTTGTAAGTAGTTTGCACTACTTGGTCATTGAGTCACAATGAGTAAAATGATGAGTGGGTGAATCAATAATGCTCATAGAGGTCTATAAAATTTGATATGATATTAATGATAATTTTAACCCATTAATAGAGAATATTTGAAGCTCAGATGTGTAGTAGAATGATTTTGGTCAATCACATTCATTTGATTATTCAATAAAAAAATTTAAAAATAAATAATCAATGTGTATCCTATTTAATAGGATGCATATCATATCTCCATAAACCAATCTCATTTTGTTCTAACATCTAAATAACTAACTAACTAACTACTTAAAATATATCTATGTTATTTGGTTAACAATTAACCAAATCCCTTACAATATTTCTCACACATCTAATTAATATCTCACCAATGTGAGCACACACAATATTATTTATAACAATTTTAGTGTTCACACTAAAAATATGAATAAAGGAGGTAAGCGTATCACCAAATAATTAATTTAATTAAGGTTGAGCCCAAAAGGTAAATTACTAAAGTTTCAATAATAGATATTGGAGAAAATCTCATGATGAGAAGAATAATGATTGCTCTAAGGAGAGAACACATGCAAAATAAAGAAGGTGGTTATGCATGGTTCTAAACATTTTTTTTGGAACAAGGTGTAATTTAGGAGGTAAGATATGAGAATTAATTATAAATGTTGTTATTTGTGAAAATATAGTTTCTAAGGACATGATTGAGAAACTAGGCTTGTAGTGTGAAAACATACTAATCCTTATCAAGTTTCATGGTTTGATAAGGGGAATGAAGCTATAGTATATGAGAGGTCCATAATCAAGTTTTTTATAGGAAAAACATACAAGGATGAAATATGGTGTGATGTTATACCAACGGATACATGTTGTGTGTTATTGGGAAGGTAATCACTGTTTGATAGAAAAGTAATTCATGATGGAAAAATTGAAGTGTATACTTTTTCAAAAGGTGGTAACACGGTATTTTTATTTCCTCTTAAAGAATAAGGGAAGGATGAAATCATGTATTCTAAAAAATAATTTTTTAAACACATGAAGATGATAGGTTGTTGTTATTCATTAATAGTGAATGAAAAAGACACGAAGTGGTGTAAATACTAGTAGAAGCAATAGTAGTGTTGAAATTATATGAAAAATATATATTTGATGAGTTACCATATGGTTTTACAACCAAAGAGAGGTATTCATAATTATATTGATTTGATTCTAGGATAATCTCTACACAATCAAACAAATTATAGTATGAATCCAATGGAACATGCATAATTGAATAAAAAAACATATTGAATTGGTGAGCAAGGGTGTAGTGAGGGTGAGAATGAGTCCATTTATAACACTACAATTTCTAACTCCAAATAAAGATGGAGGGTGGAGGATGTTTGTATATAGTAGAGAAATCAATAAAATTACAATCAAGTATAGGTTTCATATACCTCATTTAGATGATATGATATATGTTATTGTAGGAGTAAAATATTTTACCAAGATTGATCTGAGTGGTTACTATCGGATTGTAATTTATGAAGGATATGATTGGAAATAAAATTCAAGACTAGGGATGACATATATGAGTGGATGATGATACCATTCAGATTATCTAATCCACCCAACACATTTATGAGAGTGATGAACATGGTGCTAAAAGAATACATTGGTAAGTTTGTGGTGGTTTATTTTAATGATATTTTAATATTAATAAGATTAAATAAAGTAACTTATAGAATTTAAGAATGGTATTGGATTTGTTATGAAATGATAATCTCTATGCAAATTTAAATAAGTGCAAGTTTATATAGTTCACAGTTTGGTATTTTTAGGATTTCTTGTTTTAGTAGATGGTGTAAGAATGGATGAAGAAAAATTAAAGGAAATTGTTGAGTGGATTATTCCAAAGAACATCATAGAGGTAATAAGTTTCCATTTCTTATAAATTTTTTAAATAAAGTTCACTAGTAATTTTAGTAGTCTTATTTCACTAATAATAGATTGTATGAGAGGAAAATAATTTTCATGGAAAGGAGTAGTAGTATAAATATTTGAGTTATTGAATAATAAGGTTATAGGAAAGCCTATTTTTGCATTACCATATTTTATCAAAGTATTTAATTTTGATTGTGATGCTTCATTTGTGGGAATTTGTGTTGTGTTGACTCAATAAGGAAAATCAATAGCATATTTTGGTGCAAAATTGAATGGTATAAGAATGAATTGTTCTATGTATGATGTTGAATTTTATGTCATTATATAGGCATGAAGACATTGGAGGTATTACCTATTGTCTAAAGAGTTTATATTATTTATTGTTTATAATACCTTGAAGTATGTGAACACTCAAAAGAAGTTAAATAGAAGGCATACAAAGTGAGTATCTTTATTACAAGTTTATCCTTTAGGTTTGAAACATAAATAAATAAAGTAGACTCATGTAGCTGATGCTTTGAGCAGGATAGTTGAATTGTTAACTACTATAATGAATGAAGTAGTTGGAGTTAATGTTGTTAAATAGTTATATGATATGAATCCATATTTTAGAAATATAACTGACTAATGTAGAAATACATTAAAAAGTGAGATAGCTACCATTCATGGTGAATATCTTATACATGATGCTTATCTCTTCAAATGGAAATAATTATTTATTCTAGTTGGGTCTATAAGAGATAATATTATAAGAAAATGGTTAGGTATTTTTTGTATTTGTATTTTTAGCATATGGTGTAAGAATGGATGAATAAAAAGTAAAGGCAATTTTTGAGTGGCCTATTACAAAAATCATCATAGAGGTAATAAGTTTCCATGGTTTAAAAATATTTTATAGAAATTTCACTAAGAATTTTAGTAAGCTTGTTTCACTAATAACATATTTTATGAGACAAAAATAATTTTCATGGACAAGCCTATCAACCAAAATATTTGAGTTATTGAAGAAGAAGATTATAGAAAATCTCATTTTATCATTATGAGGTTTTAAAAAAGTGTTAAAGGTTTATTATGATGCTTTCTTTATGGGAATTGGTGTTGTGTTGAATCAAAAATGAAAAACAATATCATATTTCACTAAGAAATTAAACAAGGTTAGAATGAAGTATTATACAAATGATGTTGAATTTTATGCCATTATACAAGCATTAAGACATTTGAAACACAAAAGGAGGAACCGATGTCAGAACCAAAAGTAGAATTAAAATAAAAGGAATAATGAAGTTGTAGAGTTGAAGGTTGTAACCAATGTTTCTCTTATTTCAATCAAAGCTTTAGGGAATCATGTACTATTGATGAATTCATACCCTATTGATTATTGTTAAGTCACCAATCCCATATATCATAAATAAGAGGAGGGTTGTAATTGGACACTTGTTATAAACAAAAGGAAATTAATTTGTAATAGGGAGTTAGATCCTTTGAATAAGACTCTCAGGTTTAGGAAGAAAATATCTCAAAAGGTTAATGAATTAGGTGGGTCTTAGTATTATTTTATTACTATTTTATTGATGTATTAATGTACTTTATAGGTGTTTATACCTAGGCTTTTTAGGACTTGATTGGTTTTTACTTAAGTTATTTATTTATAATTTTTAATTGATTAGACCATTTCATCTCATTTATTGTATAGGGTTTGGGACCCTATTTCGAAAAAATCCCTCTTTTTACCCATAATAATAAAAAAATACATTAGATGAATTACCCAGTGCCTAAGTATTTTAGTATATTTATGTATTTTAATGCCCCACCCTATGATATAAAGTTTTTATGTGATAACGTCCTTATCCTCACCTTGTTTACCTTTGTGGGTGTGTGTTGAATAATCTGCCCTGTAGACCTGACTATGACATTATAAGAGGACTAGTGCGATATATATTTTGATAATAAAAGTGTGATTAGCTAAAAAAAAATTGTGGTGTTTTTATAGGAATTAGAATAAACATTTTTTGGACAAGCTCAAAAGTGAAAATTATCATGATTGGAAAAAATTTGTTAGTGGTGATTTGTCATAAAGAACTTATGGTTTTCCCTTCATATCCAATACCTTGAGGGTCAATAAATCAAATGGTGGACGTGATAAGCACTATAATATCCCTTGAGGAATGTGGTATGTGGATATGTTGTGTTCTTTTCTCTAGGTGGATATCAACATAAATTTTGTGGTTTTATATGTAACCCTGATAAATACTTCATGTTGTACACCTCTTTGGTTATAGTATGTTATGTCCTTCTACCTAAAAAATAATTGGAAGAGGTGTAATTATCATTAACATGAATATTGAATCACCTTCAACAATTGGTGAGAGCATATAGAAAGTTGGGTTCTCCCCGATCCAGTAAATAGGCATGAAATCTCAATTACACTCCATTTATATAATTCCTATTTTTAGATTATGAAAGATTGAGAAATGGTTAATACTAACTAATTTTAGGTAAACATCTTTAGTTTTGGACATTTTTATTTGTAAAAGGTGAAACAAGAATATTTATTGTCTTCTAATAAGGCTAGCAGTTGGTTAATGACTGAAGGTTTAACAAATTATTTGAGGAATGGATGTTTTCTTACTAACCATAATCATTTTTATCATATTCCTTCTATCTTTTCATCTTTGATATGATGATTGATAAGCAAAATTTACCCAACAATTTTAATTAGTAAACACTTATTTTATGTGTTCAAATATTTAAAATGGGTTAAATAGAAATGAATTAAAAAATAAAGAAGAGAAAAAAAGAGTCCACATTGAATATAACTTCTTGTGACGATACTTTTGTTACAAGGAATGTGTTTTTAGTTTGATAAATAATTACTCCATTCTCCTTATGTACTATCAAGTTTAAATACATCTCTTCTCAAATGTGTCCCAATAAAAGTAAACATTGAACTTTTTCACAATGACATATATTATATTTTTTAAAATTGGTATAATATACTTCTTCTATTCTCACCTTAACATGATTAGAGGAAATTAGTGTTTAATGTCATTGATTGCCTAAATCTAGTTATATAAAGGGGGAACTTGATTAAGACTTATTATTTTGACCTTTTCAGTTATTGAGATTATTTAATCTTAGTAATACATCAATAAACTCCCTTTCATTCGGTAAGCTTTTAATCACATATTGGAAAATGTATCGGAAATCATAGTTGGCTCCCATTTTTTAAGGTTTCGTAATACTCCTTGTTATATAAGGTGGGTTTCCTAGAATAGATAGTGTTGTGGCAACCACAATGCACTCTAAAAAGAAAAACTAACAAGTGTCTGATCCTAGTCAATCAACCTTCTTAATATCGATTCTTTATAATTCTATAATAATTAATCCCATAATGTTAAACATCATTAAGATGCAATATGGTAAAGTGCATATAGAGGGCACCAAAGAGTTATTTATACAAGAATGATTTCCTATGATAATTTCTTTTGGTATATATATATATATAGTTAGGTGGGATTAGTGGGATTGTTTCATAATGTTTCCAAGCAGTTTATGGAGTCTTACAATGAGCTCTTCTTCGTCTGCTGAAATATGGCCTCTCTTCAAATTTTGACGGAGATGATTCATCCACCTCAACCTGCGACTCTTTCCGCACCGCATCAGACCTGCACACAATATAATGTTATAAAGTGTAATAAAATTTGATTCTTCCAATTATGTGCAAAACTAGGCGAATCACATGCAGTTTGAAAGTCAATTTGTAAGCAAACAGAAAAACTGTAGCTAAAAACATAAACCAGACGATAAGAATACTGAAAAGAATAAGTTCAATCCCAAAAAAAAAAAAAAAAATAATGAAAGGATATAAGTTCAACCCGCTTTTGTGGGAAGCGTACTCCAACGCCCCAAACCATTGGCTTCGATATATGCTTTCAAAAGCACATCCAGACATTTCTTTCGTGTCATTATTGCCCACCCTTTCCACTATTTGTCTATGAATTATTTGTCAACAAGCAACTCGTTGATTTTATAGGCAGATTTCACTGAGTTAAATTATGGGTTGAATGTTTGATAAGAATTTCCTCAGTAGGTACAGCTGGATTTTAGATGAATGTTAGTTGTAATTTAATTTGTACGAATGATGGTATAATTGCAATGATGACTTAAATAGTTACCTTGAAAAATGGGGTCAATAAAAAAATAAAAATAAACAGCAATTGCGTTCTGTTGACTGTTGAGTGAAATTGGGTGTAAAAGCATGAGCATCGGAAAGTCGATCATTTACCTCAACTCAACCGCGACTACATCGAACATTATAAAGCATCCAGAAAACAGAGAAACGTTTAATACTTAAAAAATGTGCCTATAAGTAAGCAACCTGCACCTTTTTAAATGACATCGACAACACGCAATTTGATTATATTTTAGTGTTGATGTTTTTTTAAATCGGTAGTTGAATGCATGAAATTGAAATTGTTCAAAAGTAATTGTTTTTTTCTAGAATAAAATTAACAAGAGCTGTGTTACGGGTTTAGTCTCTGTTGTTAGGAGTAATATTTATGAATTATATGATATGTTATAGTTGTACATAATAATATGTTTGTCTAACTGGAAACATAATATCATGTTTATATTAAGAAGTAACATAAACCAAATAGTATCTTATTTAAGAGTATTCATTAGCAAATTAATTGTAAAAAAGATCATATTCATTCTTATAAACTAGTAGTTTGAAAACAAAAGGCACCTATATCTAAAAAGATGAAAGTTTTACTTTTTAATCCCATATTACTCTGATTTACTATTACTTTGCTACTCCAAACTATATAACACCTATTTCTCAAAAAGAACTCTTGCAATAGTGAAAAAAAGTAGTTAAATTTATATACATAAAGACATGAATTGATCAACTTATTTCCCAAACTATTCGCTAATAAATATCTTACGCTTCTTTATTACCAAAACATGATTTAGAAGGATATATATATAACCACTTCTGCTAATAGGAATGACATTCATAACTTTTTAGACAATTTAAATGACTTATTCTAGATTTGAATGTGTATTTTATCTTAAAAATTTGACTGAATACTATATTTATAATTTTTTAAGTGTTTTATTTTTTCTGAAATTATATATATATATATATATATATATATATATATATATATATATATATATATATATATATATATATATATATATATGAATATTTCTATGATGTTTCTAAACTAAATGTTTTTGAAATCCAAGTTTCCACATTTTGTACCTATTTCCATACTCATTTATGTTTTTATTTCCTAGCAATAGAATTGTTATTCATATTTGGAGTTGTTAGATCTTTTTAGACATCATAATTGATCTTATAGATATTTTATAAATTATTTTATTGGTACTATTTATTGTTAAGTGTTTTAGATGAAAAAATACTTGACATGCATGGTGAGATTTGAAATTATTCCCAAAAAATAATTCAGTTTATAAAATGAGTAACCTATAAAATATTTAAAATATTATAACATATTTATGTTTGGAGGACACCACCACACTAAATTGTAAAACAACACATTAAATTACCAAAATAAAATTAAAGAAATTTAATGCTATAATTATGTTGGCATATCAAATATTAACACATAAAATTATAAGTATAAACATAACTTAATTTTTTTTTAAAGAATGTACAATCTATATGATCAAATTATATTGATATGATTGAACTTGAAGATTCAATGAAAACTGAAATATTTTTTTGGCACAAGTATGTTAGCATATTGAAAATAAACACATGAAGTTGAGAGCATATGACAAGAATTTGAAATGATTTATATGCAATCCATGTGATCAAATGCATTTAAATAATTGAACTTTAAGATCTATTCACATTATAAATGGTTTGTTACAGTCTACTATCATACATACATTTGTAGCGTACAAAGAGGAATTGCACTAAAAAAGTACATCATCATGTGTGAATGATTGCATATATGCTCATCCAATTGTGGATAATGTTCCTCAATTTCTAAATAGAAACGTAGTTTCTATTGATACTTTTCACTTTCAAATACAAATTCAGATGATCAAATAAATGGCATTGTAATGTTAGTATACATATCTCAAACTAAATTTAATTTAGAGGAAAACATCCCCCAAGAAGAAATAATTTGTTCACTGAGATACTGAAAATTAGCTAGGAGGATTATTTTCGTTTAACTTTTGTGAATCAGAAGATAGCAACCAAAATTCGTAGTCTCTCTATAAAAATAAATTTATTATGATACCTTGTAATGGTTCTTCTTTGATCTCTAGATTTACACTCTGTGTTGAAAACAATTAAGGAAACACGTGTCCAAAAATAGCCTAGGGAAAAATCCAAGGTATCTTAGACTTCCCATTAAGATTTATAAATTCGAAACATTTCCCTGAATAGCAATACATACTTTTTCAAGTCTACATATTCCAAACTTGACATTACAATCATGATGTAGAAATCAGTGAAATCTTTCATAGAGTTGTCACAATATTGACCTTAATGCATGCAATTGTACATGAGAGATGTCCGAACATTATCTTTTGAAAATTGTCAATAGAATTCAAATAAAATTGGTGTTTGGCATCTCCCTCTTTACTTTCCAAAACATATTGGTACTGTTGCAGATTAACATAAAAAATAATTGCAAGGATTAAGAAAAATCAAAAATTCCATATTATATATTATAATATTATATGTATATCATTATACATAATCTTCACACACACACATATAATATTATAATATTTTGTAAATATTAAATTTAATAATATATTTTAGATCTGACATTTAATATTAATATATTTATATAATTAATTATATAACATATGTGTATGTATATACAAATAATTTATTAATATATAATATATATTTATAAATAAGAAGGCGCTCAATTTAAATCATGATATATGTATACAAGTAGATGTATAAGAATTATTCCATATATAATATTTCTCCATTATATTTCATATATAATATTCATATTTCTCATACACTCAACGAAAAAATGAAAAGACTGCATTTACAGCTTGGCCTTTGGGAACAAGAGGCAGAAATAAACATAGATCACTAGGCAGATGACGAACTCGTCTGAAAAGTCTACGATTGCCCCCCTTCTCTGTTAATGGACTGATAACATGGCATGCTATGTAGATTCGGACATAAGCTAAAGATGTGGCATTTGGCCAATGTGGTTAGAGCACGACAGTTTACAAGGGATGTCAAAGTCCTGTCGAAACTAAATCCTGCTGAAACTTTGAAATCAAATTGGAGGTTATTGTGTCTGCTCAACAATGGGGGTATATGAACCAGACAGAGGATCTTGTATTCCATTCGAGAATTTTCATATTGTGTATCACGACCTGGATATGATGTTTCACTTTGCATACGTGAAAGGCAACCTGGTGGTATATCACATGTGGGATTGGCCTCAACCTTTAACATTCACATCTATGAAGGTTCTCAAGTATTGTAGACCTCAACTGACTATCTAGACTCATAAGATATTGCATTATCCTTGTCATTCTGAAGACTGCGATATAATAGGGTAAATATTTTGAAATTCGCTTATTCCAGACTTTAACGTATACTCCAGTATTTGATAAAACTTGTTTTTAGGTTACAAAACACTGAAATCAGGGTTATGTGTTTTGTTTATCCCTGGTCATGCGGTCAGTCCTTGACAGGGAGGAGGTAGTAAGTAGGATGCTTAGAAGGGAGGTTGTTCATGGAGGCCTTAAAAGATCAAATGATTCTAGTTGTCAATGTATGATTTTAAAAATTAAGGAGCTCTTAATAGGAATAGTACTACCAAAAAATCTGGTTAGCAGTAGATGAATCTTTGAGAGTGTGTGTGTGTGTGTGAGAGAGAGAGAGAGAGTGTGTGTGTTTGAGAGAGAGAGTGTGTGTGGGGTGATTTATTGTTTTTAGGATTTATAGGTGAATGAAAAGAATAGTGTAATTGACCATCAATCTCAAAAAATGAATATTTTGATAAATTTATCCATTATAAGATTTTACTCTATATGAATCTTTAGGATTGAGTAAATTCATCACAAGTTAAGATAACCAAGGTATTTTATATTTTAGTTTCAAAAAGTTATTGGTACTGATTTAAGTTATGTGTCGGAATGGAATGGTTTCATCTAGACTATTTCAAATAACATTATGGTGTGATTATTTATAATGAATAAAAAAACATTTATTTTCAGGACACTCGACACAAAGATATAAAATGAATAACAATACACAATACACTTAACACATAACAATAACATGTATAACCATAACAATAACATAATTTAAAATGATTATCAATGAATTAAAAAATCCCATTTAAAATGAATATAAATGAATAGGAATACCCTTTACACATAGATACTAAATACTCTTTTAATTCTTGGTCATTATTAAAATGTTTATGCATGTGATAATATCATTATATAAAGTATTCTAGCTCCATGGAATATCGATATGTTTACTCCAAAAAATTATTGTCAAATAAATCTAAAACCAAAACAATTGGATGAAATTATACACCCATCCTCTCTTTGAAGATAAACTCCAAGTTGTGATTTTTTTTTGTTGAAAATGGTTTAGATGATTATTTCCTTATTGATTTCATGTAAGAATTATATATCTCATCGGGGTTTTTATATAATTAGAAAAATAATATTGATATTAATACAAATTCATTGTGGTAAAATGAACATTTAATATACTAAGTTTTTTTGTGGTCTTTATTCAAATGATTTCATAGACAATTTAAAAAAATGAATAGGTATATAGTTTATCTAATTTATTACAATGGAAAAGATTTATATTAGTACCAAGTCACTATACCTAAATAATGTGCATATAACATACCAAGCATTCTTGATTCCTTGTTCATATAACTCCAAAAACAATTGAATAACGTTGAATGGATATATGTTATACCTATTTGTCATATCTACCATAAATATTAATATTTTAAGGAATATTATTACATGAAATACAAATTAAATATTAATGTTACATAGGAAAAATTAAACCAAAATGAGTGCATGTGGAACTACACATTTTAATTGTAAAACTATGGATAACAAGAAAATAAGAACTCTACCAAGACCATCTAAACTAGTATAATGAAATCCACAGGATCAAAATTAAGAACTAGTTATAATGTTTATAATATATTTGGTTTGAACTCTATTAACATGATCCCAAGTATTTTTATAACAAATGGATTCTTAGAGTAAGATATTTAGTTGAGAAGGGTGAGTTATGGATGTAAATTTAAGGATTTTAATATAAATGTATTGTATATGCTAACATCTTATTTTTAATACTTGACAATGAAATTATATAAATACAATTTCCACACATGAATTGAGCACACAAACAAGTTCCTAATATTCCATTCTCTCACACTTTCATTTTTTATGAGTCAACCCTTTCATTCTGCCATTACACATTTACAATAATTTCATTATATGTTTCAAACTTATTAAACATCATCTAGAAACATATCTAGACTATCAATTATGTCCACCTATGCAACTTAGTTTATCCAAGTTTAATGAGTATCACCAATCGATATAGATGATATATGGTCCATACCAAAATGCTCCCAATAACTATTATTTTATCAAATTAAAACCTATCCATAGGGTTTACCTATCATCCTAGTGTATTAGTGACATGAGGGATTATTCAATTTGATACATGTAGAAACAAATTGAGGTCTCATTAAAAATTGAATTAACACTTATCTAATACATGTTGAGCATTGTTCACGTTGTTTAGGTTTGGCATTGATGTCAAAGGTTCTTGAGAAGGCCTTCATGAGATCATTGAAGAGTGTAGCTATGAGAGAGAATATTGATTCATGTTGTAGTGTTTATAAGAGTGTAAGATATGATTGGTATATTTTCTTATGACTGTATGAGTGATGTTAAGGTTAGCATGGAATGTCCTTATTGTCAAATTTGTCAAGTTCTTAAGCCTGGTAGTGTCTTGAGAAGGTATGTGCATAGGATGCATAGTCTTGTGCATGAATGAGCATGATAGTTTGGTGAAATGAATGCACACAGGCATGAGCATTTATATGAGGTTGATTGAGCATGAATATGAAGCATTGGATTACTCATGTAAGGCCTTTAGACCAAATCTGCACCTAAACCACTCCTAAACCTTACCTAACCTAATGAGGCATCATGATCTATTGTCAAAGCATATGAAAGATGTATGATAGTGTTTAAGAATGTATGAGGTTTCTTGAGCATGTGAGAGTGGTGGAAAGTTCATGAAAAAAGGCATGAAGGTCAATTTTAAGGCCTATTATGGTTAATAGATCAAGGTCTAAGTGAGAAAAGAGAGAGAGTATGCCCTAACGGGGTATCAAGATCCATTTTCAAGGAAAGTGTGAGTAGGGTAGGATTGAAAAAGGTGATTCAAGGTTTTTTAATCTTATTCATGCAATTTGAGGTCTTTTTTTACAAGAAAAGGCATGAAAAGGTGCTTTGAGGTCTCTCAAGTGCACAAAATGAAGGGTTCTCAACTCAAGAATAATTTTCATATGTTTGTTAGCAAGTAAAACCTATTCATGGGAACCCAAAATATTAATTGTAGATGGGGAAGGTTCCTAACTCAAATTTTTGGGCATTTGTTTTTGGATTGAGGGGTTATGCTTTATGAATGATTATTAAGATAGAAATAGGTTTAAACCCTCTTAGAACCCTAATAAGGATCCAATATTGAATATGTTTATCAAAGGTTCCTATAATGGTCTCAAATGACAATAAAAATTATTGGATAATTTATTAAATTCTCTTAGGTACCTCTAGGTGGTTGTGGTTATTCAATTTGAGAGAAAATGCATAGATACAAGCTTGGTTGTGAATAATTTATTGTAGTAGTCAAAATTTGCATTAGTCAAGAAAATCAAATGGATGGAGGATGAAGCATAATATTAATTTTTAATTTCCATGAATTTTTTTGTAAAATTTAAAATCCTCAAATGTGATAAAATGGTCATCCATGTTATCCAGTCGTTAACAGGCCTAATGGTGCAAACAGTGAGAAACCCAAACAATAGTAAGAAGATGAATAGTGATATTTTATCATGATGTAGTTATTAAACCAAGTGTATGGATATTTTTTTCATGAATTTTAATACATTCTCAATTTTTTTTATAATTTTTGGATATCAGTGAATATAGTGAAAAATTTGCTCACAAATTGACATATTTGGTTCATATGAGACAGTGAGAGATAAGGCCATTAGATTGGTCTGTAAGACCAATATTTCCATTTAACTATATTATATTTCTATCAAATAATGTTATAACTATATTATAGGACCATTTTCATGCATGGGAATTATTTGAAAGTGGTCATATAGGTGTTTAAGTTCAATGTCACTTCATATGACTATGCTTTAATGTAAACTAGTAGTTCTAGGTAAGCAAGCTACAGTAATGAGTTTGAGGCTTTATGCCTTGATTTTAAGTATATAATTAACATGATTTTATTTTATTGTAATTTTATGTCCTATAAATTCTTTTTATATTTTTTTATACTTAGTTAAAATGGTTGAAATGTTGAAGCCAAAATGGCTTGACTGGTTTTGGTTTGACCATGTGTACTAAGGTCAGAAGATTAGTCTATAAGACAAATATTTGACATTAGACCTTATGATTATTATATTTTATAGTGTTATATATATGGAAAAATATATTTTGAAAGTGTAAATGGTTATTTGAAGTATTCATTCAAGTGTTTAAGATCAAGTTTTTTGTGACTGGATTTTGGAGTATTCTAGAAATTTTGAGTGGGCTATTTGTAATGAAGTATTTGAGTCCTTTTGCTCTGAGTTGTGAAGTATAAAGAATATTTTAATTACCCTAAGGTCATTTATTTTCTTTATATATGCATTGGTTTTTTAGATAATTTTTTTTAAATCTTCAGTAGTTCAAAATAGCCTTTCTAGTTATATAAAGGCTAATGGTCAATAGTACTAATGGTGTGCTTCAAGTGGTGGTTGAAGCTAAAAAAGTGTCATGGACCTAATATTAAATTAGTGATGGTATATTTGATAATAATATGGTATTCTCCTAGTGTATTCTGATTTTTAAAATTTTCCAAGGCAAAGTATAATGTATCCTAAAGTAGACCCAATGGAATTAGGTCTCCATGAGACCTAAAAGGGAAATGAGGTCTAATGGAGTTATGGTAGGAAAAAAGGGACTAAATATTCATTTAAATAATATTTATTATAAGTCCTAAGACCTATTCCATTTCCAACCTAAGATGTTAATGATGAGTTTATGATGAAGTAGCATATGAATAAGGAATGGTTTATATATAAGGCAATTTTAGGCCTATTTGTGAATGAATGAGTATATGCAAATAAGATAACATATTTTGAGTAGAATTAGGTCTTATATACTATCATAGGAATGTAGAGTATATTTAATTAATATATTAAAGTTTTTTTTCATATGAAGGTCAAGGTTATATGATCTAATCAGTCTTGAAGAGACTTAGTTGAGCGAAGGAGCCTAGAAGCCAGTTTGAGAGGGATAGAAGAGAGAGAAGAGCTGAATAAGATTATCATCATCTATTATATAATAAAAAATATATAATAAAGGTGATCAATTAAATTATGTAGATGAGTTGGTGCTGAGTCATCTAGGGTGTTGGTGCTTCCTTGAAAGTGGGTATTTGCTAAGGCCTAGTCAAGTGGGTTCTTGGCTAGTTGGAGTTGGTGTTCCATGTGAAGTTAGTGCTACACTAACCTTGGTTTTTGTATTATATTAATATAGTAAATTTTTATTGATTATTAGTTTTTCTTCCCCTTGAGGGTTTCCCAATCATGTATGGTTGCATATGCTTTGTTAGATGTTCATGTTTGTATGAATGGTTCATGTATGCTTAAGTAGAATTGAATGAATGTTTTGAAGACACGGATTCACCCACCCCTATAAATTATTACACTTCCAATAATTGGTATTATATCTTGGTCCTTTGAATCAATACTACTGACTTGAAGGTGATCCTAAGAAGCATAACATGTCTAGTGATAAAAATGAAGAAGACAACATGTATGATGAAGAAGTCAACTATGATAGTGAAGAAGGAGAAGCTGAAGTAGAACTTGAATCTAAGCTCATAAGTGACTTTAATTATTTGAAGCATCCAAATAATACTATCAAGGATCTCAAAAATTGTTTAGAAGGTGTCAATACAATGTTGAAATTAAAGGAATTTGAGTATGACCTGTTGAAGACAAAACTAGATTCCTTGAAGGTTGAACATGATTAGCTCATTTAAAAGATGATAAAGTTTAAAATAGAGCATGAGGATTCACAATAAATTGAGAGTACCAAGACAAAAAGACCAATTAGGTAGCCTAATGCAATAAAGGATAAGTTATCATGGGACCATGGGAAAATGATTAATCAGTCAAGAGGTAAGTACAAAATTGTTTTTTACTACATCTATCATAATATGGGTCATATTTCAAGTTTCTATTATGATAGAGTTATAAGTCCCTCAATATTTAATAATATATATGAAGCTCCTAAAGTTCATGATAAGGGTCAAATATTGGTATGGAATCCAAAGCAAGTTAGGACTAATCATATTGAGGTCAAGAGTCAAGATGGACTATTTGTTAAAGAGAAATATAATACTAAAAAGGATTTTATGTTACCTTATACTATGTTTCACATTAAATATGAATTCATGAAATGGTGTATATATATTGGGTTTTCAAGCCACATTATAGGAGATAAAAATAATTTCATGTCATTAAAGAATAAATTTGTAGGAATAGTGAGGTTTCGACACAACACAACTGCCAATATAATTGGCAAAGGTGTCTTGAGTTTGAAAAATGGGAAGACCAAGACAAAAAAATATGTTGTATATGGAAGGTTTGAAATATAACTTACTTATTTTAATTCAAATGTGCAATCAAGGACACACACTAACCTTTTATGATAGAGTGTATGAGATAAGGAGAACCAAATCAAAAAGGCTAATTGCCAATGCTAAGAGGATTGAGAACAATCTATATGTCTTGAATGATATCAAGAAGGAGAGATGATTAATGATCAAGATGGATGAAATTTGAATATGGCACAGAAGGTTAGGTCACCTAAACTTTGAAAATTTATTCAATATAACCACTAAGAAGTCTATGAATAATGTGCCTAAGATCACTAAACCTAAAAACATAATTTACAAGGAATGTCAACATGGTATGTAGACTAGAAGGTTCAAGTCTAAGGAGTACTCTACTAAAATACCCTTAGATTTATTACACACTAATATATGTGGTCCTACAAGAATTCAAAACATTCAAAGAGATAGATACTTCATTAGACTGATAGATGACTACACAAGAATGACTTGGGTTACATTCTTGAAATAAAAGTTAGAAGCTCTTGACAAGATCAAGGCATTCAAGGATCTTGTTGAGAATGAGAAGAATGGGAAGATAAAGTCCTTAAGATATGAAAGAGTAAGAGAGTTTTGGTCCAATAATTCTGGTGACTTATGTGAGGTTCATGGAATGCAGAGATAGTTCTCAGGATCTAAGACACCTCAGTAAAATGGGGTAGTGGAAAGAAAGAATCAGATAGTTCAAAAGTTAGCCATAACTATGATAAATGAGTCTATACTATCTAATGGATATTAGAGAGATGTAGTAAGAACTATAGCCTAAATTTTTAATAAAGGATAAATAAGGACTAATGGCAAAAAGACTCCTTATAAACTATGGACGGGTAGACCTACTAATGTGGAACACTTTAGAGTGTTTGGGAGCAAATGTTTCATCAAAAGAGATGATGTAGACTTAGGAAATCTTGATTCTAGATATGATTGAGAAGGTACATTCTTAAGATACTCATCAATGAGCTCATCCTATAGATGTTATAACAAGAGGTTACAAAAGATAGTGGAAAGCACTAATGTAAAGATTGACCAAACATGGAAATTAGACTCACAATCAAAGGATACTTTAGAGAATTTGGACTTAAAGAATGAAGATAAAACTATAGAGGTTGATGAAGAAAAATAAAAATTTGAAGAGAGACAAGACTCAAAATTCCCCTCAAAACAATTCAAAGAGATCATCCTAAATCTCAAATCATTGGAAAAATTAATGTAGGTATGAAAACAAGGAGAAGACTGGTAAGTAATCTAAATCTAGATAATGTTTCTCTATTATCGAAGATTGAACCTAAGAATATTATAGAAGCAAGCAAAGATAAATTGTTGATAGGTGTTATGAATGAGGAATCAGACTAAGTAGATAAGAATGAGACTTGGGAACTAGTTTATAGGCCTAAAGATAAGAATGTCATTGGCACAAAATGGGTGTTTAGAAATAATTTGAATGAAGATGGACAAGTCATTAGGAATAAGGATAGATTAGTAAACAAGGGATATGTACAATTTTAAGGGATAGACTTTGAGGAGACCTTTCCACTAGTATAAATATTAGAGGCCATAAGATATTTCTACCATATGCAGGATTCAATATGTTCAAGGTACACTAGATGGATGTCAAATTTGACTTTTTAATGGGAATTTGGAAGAGGAGGTGTACATAGTGAAACCTAAGGGGTTCTCACTATCAAGTGACAAGGACTATGTTTGTAAATTGAAAAAGGATGTTTATGGTCTAAATCAAGATCTTAGAGCCTGGTATGTCAGGTTGGATAGGTATCCTTTGGATCATGGATTCTAAAGAAGAGTTGTAGATAGTAGCATATACATTAAGTCAAAAGATAACCATCGATTGATATTAGTTGTTTATGTGAATGACATCATATTTGGTGGAAATAATGAGAAGATGACCAAGGTCTTTACAAAGGTGATGAAGAAATAGTTTAAGATGTCCATGATGGTAGAATTATCATTCCTTATTGGTTGCAAATCACCCAATCTCAAAAAGGTATATCCATTTCACAAGCCAAGTACATAAGAGATATGTTGAATAAGTTTGAGATGGAAGATTGTAAGGTAGTTAATACACCTATGATCACAGGGTGTAAGTTAAGCAAGGAATATTTGTCTCCAAATGACAATCATATGTCATATAGGTCAATGATTAGAAGTATGATATACACCACTACATCTGGACCTAACATCATGCAAGTAGTACATCTTGTGGGAAGGTGTCAAACAAATCCAAAGGAGAATCATCTGCAAGCAGTCAAAAGGATACTCAAGTATCTCAAAGGGAATATGGAGTATGGGTTATGGTATCCAAGAATCAAGGAGTTCAATTTGATAGCCTATACAAATGTAGATGGGTAGGAAGTCTAGATGATAAGAAGAGTACCAGTGGAGGAAATTTTTTCTTAGGTGGGTGCTTAGTTTCATGGATAAGCAAGAGGCAACCATCAGTATCATTATCCACTTATGAGGCTGAGTAAATTATAGTAGTTTCATGTTACACTCAAGTCTTATGGATGAGATAGAGCCTAAAAGACTATAATATGGAGTTTGATGGCACTATCCCTATCTATTATGATAATACAAGTGATATAAGCATCTCAAAAAATCTTGTCATGCACTCAAAGACCAAACACATTACCATGATGTATTATTTTATAAGAGAGAATGTAAGTTAAAAAAGTGTCAAACTTAAATATGTTTCTACATGGAATCCAATTTCAAACATTTTGACCCAACCACTTCCAAAGGTAACATTTGAACACCTAAAATAGAAATTGGGTGTAATTCCTACACATAGAAATCATTGAAGAAGCCAAGTACTTAGGGGGAGATAATTAGGTTCATTAACTCTAACAACATGTGAGTTTTTACAAGAAGTTATGCATAGAGATAGTGGTAACATGTTTTTATTATGTCTCATAAACTCATAATCATGTGTGTTGAGTATTTTGGTTGTAAGGAGTGTGATCTAAGGAATTACAAACATCACTTTCTCATGTATGTTAAAGGGGGATAAATAACAAATTGGGAAGATAACAAAGGTTAATTTTAAAAAAAAAAAATCCATCAATGACAAAGGGGGAGATTCTTGATCATTGTTCCTATTGTTGATGTTTGGCATTGATGTCAAAAGTTCTTGAGAAGGTATTCATGAGGTCATTTAAGAGTGTAGATGTGAGAGAGAATACTGATCAATGTTTTAGTATTTATAAGAGTGTAAGATATGATTGGTATATGTTCTTATGAATACATTAGTGATGTGAAGGTCAGCATGGAAGGTCCTTGTTGTCAAATTTGTCAATTGTTTTAGCCTAGTAATGTTTTGAGAAGGTATGTGCATAGGATGCCTAGTCTTTTACATGAAGGAGCATGGTGTCTTGGTGAGATGAATGCACATAGGAATGAGTGGTTTTATGAGATTTCTTGAGCATTTATATGAGGCATTAGAGCACTCATGTGAGTTTTAGGGTAAGCCTATAAGAGTAAGACCTTCAAACTAAGTCTTCACCTAGACCACTCTTAGACCTTGCCTGGCCTAATGAGGCATCATGATTTATTGTCAAGTAATATGAAGGATGTATGATATTTTTTAATAATGTATGAGGTTTTTTTTAGTATGTGATAGTGGTGGATATTTCATGGAAAGAGGCATGAAGGTTAATTTTAAGTCCTACTATGGTTTATGGGTCAAGGTTTAAGCAATAAAAAAGAGAGAGTGTGGCCTAATGGTGTATGAGGATCATTTTACAAGGAAAGTGTGAGTATGGGAGCATTTAAAAATGTGACTCAAGTTATTTTAATATTATTCATGTAGTTTTAGGTCAAGGTTTAAAATAAAAAGCATGAAAAGGTGATTGTGGTCTTTGGAGTGCACAAAATGAAGAGTTCTCAACTTGAGAAGAATTTTCTTGTGTTCATTAGCTCTTAAAAAATCTACATGGGAACCTAAGATATTCATTGTAGATATTTAAGGGTCATAGATCAAAATTATATGAATTTATTTTTGGATTGAGGGGCTATGCTTTATGAAGGATTATTAAGATTGGAAATAGGTTTAAACCCTCTTAGAACCCTAATAAGGATCTGATGTTGAATATGTTGATTCAAGGTTCCAAAAATGGTCTCAAATGACTATTAAAACTATTGGATCATGTAGTTAACTCTCCCAGGTACCTTCAGTGGTGGTGGTTAGTTAGATGAGAGATAAAATTCATAGATACAGGCTTATTTGTGAATAATTTATTATAGCAGTCAAAAGTTGCATTGGTCAAGAAAATAAAATAGATGGAGGATGAATCTTACTATTAATGTTTAATGTCCATGAATTTTTATGGATAAGTTCAATTCCTCAAGTGTGTTAAATTGGTCATCCAAGTAAGCCAATCACTAATAGACCTATTAGTGGAAACAGTGAGAAACCTGACTATATTATATTTCTATCTAAGAATTATCTAATTATATCAGAGGATAATTTTCATCAATTATAAGTATTTGAAAGTGGTCATATAGGTGTTGAATGTCAATGTCACCATGATTGTGCTTTAAGGTAAACTAGTAATTCTAGGTAAGGAAGTTGTAGGGATAAGTTTAAGGCTTTGTGCATTGATTTAAAGTATATAGTGCACATGGTGTGGGTTTTTGGTACTTTTATGTCCTGTAAATTCTTTTTATAAAGTTTAATATTTAGTGAAAGTGGTTTAAACCCTGAAGCCAAAATGGCTTGACTAATTTTAGTTTGACTGTGTGGACTAAGGTTAGAAGATTGGTTTACAAGACCAATATTTAAAATTAGACCTTGTGATTATTATATTTGAGAGTGGTATATAGATGAAAAAGTATATTTTTGAAGTTAAAATGGTCATGTGAAGTGTCCATTCTAGTGTTGAAGATCAAGTTGTTCATGATTGGTTTTTGGAGTGTTTTGGAAGTTCCAAGTGGGTTATTTGCAAAGAAGTATTTGAGTCCTTTTGCTCTGAGTTGTGAAGTATAAAGCACATGGTGATTAAAATGAGGTAATTTATTTTATGTACATGTGATTTATTTTCATAGTTGTTTAGATATATTTTGTTTAAAATTTAGTAGTTCAAGACAAACTTTTTAGGTATATAAAGGCCTAATTATGAACAGTACTAATGTTGTTCTTCAATTGGTGGTTAGTGATAAAAAGTATCATGGACCTAATATGAAATCAATGGGATTATATTTGATTTTAATATTATATGTTCCTATTATATTTGGAGTTTGAAAATGTTCCAAGGAAGGCAAAGTGTAATGTGTCTTAAAGTAGACCTAATGGAATTAGGTCTCCATGAGACCTAAATGGGAAATGAGATTTAATGAAGTCATGGTAGACCAAAAGGGACTCAATATTCACTTTAATCATGTTTATTTTAAGTAATAAGAGCTATTACATGTCTTACCTAATAGGGTAATGATGCATGTCCAACTAAGGATCATACGAACAAAGAATGGTATATATACTAGGCAGTTTTAGGCGTATTTGTAAATGAATGAGTGTATGCAAATAAGATAGGACATTATGAGTAGAATGAGGTATTATATACCATAATAAGAGTTTATAGGATCTATAATTAATATATTCAAGTGTGTCTACATATAAACATCAATTAAATATGACCTAATTAGTCTTGAAGAGACCTAGTTGATCGAAGGAGTCTAGAAGGTAGTTTGAGAGGGATAGAAGAGAGAGAAGAGATGATAAAGATGATCATAATATGTTGTATAAGAAACAAGGTATATTAAAGGTGTTCAATGCAATCAGGTGGTTGAGTTGGTGTTGATTCATAGGGGTTTGGTGCCTCTTTGCAAGTGGGTGCCTTCTAAAGTGTAATCAAATGCGTACTTGGCTAGTTGGAGTTGGTGTTCCATGTGAAGTTAGTGCTTCACTAAACTTGGTTTTTATATTATATTAATATAGTCCAATTTTAGAGATTAGTGGGCTTGCTTCCCCTTCAGGGTTTCCCACATATGTAATATGTTTCATGATCTTGTATGGTTGCATATGCTTTGTTATATTTTCATGTTTATATGAATGGTTCATGTATTCTTAAGTGTAATTTAATGAATTTTTTGAAGACACTGATTCACCCCTTCCCACCTCTCACTGATTAGTCTTCCAACTATGTGTGTGTGTGTGTGTGTGTGTGTGTGTGTGTGTGTGTGTGTGGGGTATTACACACTAATGGAATATTACCTATTATTCCCAATTTAAAAACCTATAACTAACAAAAGTGATGCAATCATGGTTATAAATCCCAATTAAGAGATTGTTTCACTATATTTTGTGTTTATTTTCTTTTTCTTTTAGAAAATAAGTAAAAAATTTAGGAAAAGGCTATGGTTAGTAATAACCTAGATTTAGTTGCACGATCATGATCCATTCAATGTAGATAACTCCTCTTTGGCTTGGGAGGATGACTTGTAATAAGAAATAAACTAGAAATAGATTTATTAGCAAGATAGATGGGTGGGTTGCCTAGAAAATTCTAGATCCAAAAGGTACTAGACTTCCTTGGAGGGTTTTCAATCCACTCTTTAAACAAGTTAAGTATTGAAAATGAAAATAGATGTGTTACATAATGTAATAAAAAGTACTCAATCATAATGAAATGAATTATTTTGAAGGGAAAATGAGTGAATTTATCAAAATGTCCTTAACTTATTAAAAAATAATGATAAAATGTTAAAAATTGATTCATAAAATAGTTTAAGACCCTATGATGTGATAGAAGTAAAAAAAATAGACTTTGGGTGAGGGTTGATGGGTGGAATTAGCTTCCTATTTTTTGGAAAATCAATTACATAGTGACCAATGTTGTTCACTATGCAACTGATAGTGGTTAAGGCAACTGATGTCGATCAAGAGATGACTGATGTTGGTCAGAGGTGACTAATGTTGATTACTATGGGTTTAAGTTTTAGTTAGAATGGGTCTTGGTTTAGTTGTGGGAAGGCTTTTATGGTTTGTTTGTGGTTGGATGATGGTCACAAGAACATAATAGATTCTCAGGGATTTACACTCATGGGTTGGATACTCAAGTGACTAGGAATATTCAAGGGGTGTTTTATGGAAGATGGAGTGTTTGGATTTGTAAAAATACAACCTAAGAGGGGATATGGGAGAGATGGGAAGTAGATGTAAGCACTAAAAACTATTGAAAACCAAATAACTAAACTCAAAATAAGTGCAAGATACTTAACTTTTGGTGTTTTTAGCCCTGGAGAATTACTAAAGTTATATGTAAGCTACTTGGGAACCTTGAAAAATATGAACAGATTGATGATGCTTGAGCTCTTCATAGTGAGGTTTTAAAACACTTTCTTGTCTTTGGGCTAGTTTTTTGGTTCATTGAGAAGCTTGGATTCGATCAAAAGTTATGATTCTATCTCAAATTTTTCAAACTCCTAAGCTACGGCCTTGGGGTTACCTTAAGTAATTTATAAATGATAAGTGAACTAGGCCACAACATTAGGCATAGCTTATATGGGTACACCTATAAATGTAAGTCTCCATGTGAAGGTATCTATGTTCACTTTGAGCCAAAATTAGGGTGATCTTGAGAAGATAGAATGGGTGGCAGGTGTTGGAACTATAAGTGGGCCTATTTTGAGATACCAATAGGGTAGCACATGATATTTGTGCATGTGTGTAACATTATGGATCATGAAAAGGTGGGTGAAGGGGTCAATGTAATGAAATCAAGGGTAGGGCATAAAAATGCAAACAAGTGGTAAATAGGGACCAATGGAGAGCTTGAAGGGATGGTGATACAATAAGAAAGGGATCCCTAGGGGTAAAAAGGGGAGTTAGGGATTTATAAACCCTAATTATTTCAACTAATGCTAGTTAAGGTTGATCGATGTTAGTTACCCTAACCCTATTAGTTATTAACATCAATCACCAGCTAAACCCTAAAAAAAGGGGTCGATGACCAAAAAGGCCAAAAACAATTATTATTGGAGATTTTTATTGTCTATGTATTTTTTCCAAAGTAAAAATTATTTGTGCAGAAAAAACATGCATCATGAGTGGTCAATTGTGAGATTTGGGTGGAGTGTGGGGTAGAGTGTTGTGGGATTTATTAGAGAGCATGCCAAGTTGGTAGTGTGAGGACTAGGTGGGATAGAGTTAGGTGATGATATACCAAGATGGAGGATGAGCTAAGGGTAGAGGGGGAGAGGTGGTTGGGTACTAGGTACCACCACAATAATTATCATGAAATGAGGTAGGCACTTATGCTTTGTCTGGTGTTTAAATTTTGTTGTATGCATGTAAATGTTTTTAGATGCATAAATGGAATTGGTGTGGGTAAGGAGGGGAAGTATATATATTTTTGGAATATACCTACTAAATGAGGTAGAGGAAAGGGGATAGATTAGGTTCTATGTATCTATTTGAGCATATGTTGGGAAAGAAACTAGGTTTTTGGGTATCAACCGTATCACTTAGTGATCGACACTAACTATTGTTGATCAATAGGGAGATAATACCAATCAACATCAACATACAGGTTCAATCAACATCATTACAATAAAGAATCAATATCAATTAAGACTTGACCAATGTCAGTCCTAAGGTAAAGATAAGGAGCTAAAAAAAAGGTTTGAAAAGGTAGGAAGAAGTGTTGAAGGTATCTTAGAGAATTGCTAGACTTGAATTTAAAAGAGTACAATACTTAGGCTTATGATTAGTTATATATGTAGGCTTAGGATAGGTTATTATAAGCTAAGAGGTTTGTTGGTGCCTAGGTGTAGTGACTAAGGTAGTGGGCTGGATCTAGGTGTAGCATAGGTAAAATGTGAGTGGGTTGATTTTGAAGTGTAGGGAATGCTAAGGCATTAAACTAACCTTATAGGTGAGTTTTTTGTTAATGATGCAGGATCAGGTGTTGCCAGTCCTAAAGGAGTTACACAGAGACATAACCAGGGTTAATTAGAACCATACGATAGTGATGCATTGTGGTGGCATGTGGTATTATCATCACGTGCCCCATGATATGGTGATATTGGTATCCCTCATCAAGATATGGGACCTAATTACCAACACTTTCATGTTTTTGATAGGGGAGATTACCATTCTACTAGAGGACATCCATAATATTTTAAGTCTACACATACATGGTCAAATGATGGAGCCTATTTATAGTGAGGAACATGATACATATATGGACCTCCTATTTAGAGAGCATTTTGTAAAGGCTAGTGGCATGTTGGGGGATTATACTTTGAGGATATCTATCATATAAATACTAAGGGGAGGCAACTTATGATGATTATGATGATAGCAATCACCTACTATGCACTTCCTAACTCTAGTGGGGGTAGATTTCCCTAGGCTTTGATAGGTGTGCTATTAGATATACTCAAGGATCAAATTAATATTTACATGGGATCCAACATTGTTGGTCCAAGTTTATCAAGAACTATGGGGCTACTGATTATATAGGCAATATGGGATGAGTGTATAATTCCTACTAAATTGTTGGGCATGTGAGCATATAATTATCCTATGAATAGTTGGATTACCTTGGCATATAAGGCATTAAGTTAGAATCATAGTAGGCTTTATGAGATGGATATTGGACATATCACTACCATGAACAGGTGAGGAGGTGTGGGAGTTGGCATGGTTTAGGTAGTGGTTGGATGCATTGGTTGATGGGTAGATTGTTTTGAGACCATGCACAAGGTTCTCATTATGGAGGGGTTTCATTACATAGATCATTTCTATGCAGAGCATCAGATGGATTTATAGAAAGAAAGATCAAGAGGTAGAGTTGATCCCCTTTGACCATGTTAGGAGATAGTATGGCTTCATATAAGGGGTCCCAAGATCATTCTTGAGATATATACATGAGGGTGCAAGGGCACCATTACCTCCACCATAGCCAACAAAGGAAGAGCCACTATATGAGGAACTACCAGTGCTTTTAGTAGTTGATGATGTTAGGGTGACTTATGATTACATTATTTGGTGGTAGGGATAGTATGTTATAGTTATTGGGGAAGATGGAGGATAGGGTTTGGATGGAGGAGATGGTGGGTAGAAGTAAGTTGTAGATGTGGATATGGAGGAGGAGGATATAATGGAGGTGGTACCCTTGATAGATAGATTATTATTTTAAAAAGGGATTAAGCAAGGATATCATTGGTTATGGCACAAGCATCTCTAGATTCCATGATGTTGGAGAGGAACATGATGTATGGGGAGCGAGTAGCGAGGACCTAGGAGAGAGATAGTCTCTAGGAATAGCTAGCCATTATCACTTAAGAGAGAGCCTATGCATGATGATAGCTAGCACTGAATACCCATGAAAGAGATAGTCTCTAATAATAACTAAAGACTCTCACATAGGAGAGAGATTCTACACAGGGAATCTAGTGACTACTACTTAGGAGAGAGATGGGTTATAGGCATATGTGACCTTGGTATCATTGGAATGGGGTGCTCTAAGACAAGTAGCTATATGAGTACCTATGGGACCAACTTGAACTATTTCAGTGTCAAGAAATGTTTTGAGAGTAGAGGAGTTGAGGTATTATGAGGGGCATGTCTTCAATAATATTTTAGATGTGCCCCGATATATAGAGTATATCTCAGAGCAGGTTATGTCAAGGAGAACCAGTAGTATGACACCCAATAGTGGCACAACATATAGAGGTGTTGAGACAAGTCAGATAGATGGACATGATCTAGGGGATAGTAATAACCCTACACCATAAAACTATTGGACTTTTATATTATTATGATTTTGATTCCAAACTATGATCTGATGCAGTGAGATGTATATACTATTTTGAGAGGCATGGACATTATTATTATTATTATTATTATTATTATTATTATTATTATTATTATTATTATTATTATTATTATTATTTGAGTTATGATGTTGTTTATGATGACGTAAGTTGTTTATGGTTGATTCACTTCTTTGGATGATTCACATGTGATGATTGATTTTATGATTTTTTATGATGTGTATGACATGTGTAGATGGTTTAGCATTTTTCCTATTAATAGGGGTATGCTTTATTTAATTTTTTTAAATGTGGATATCTAAAATAATGAATCTATGTGATCCCATACTTAGATTTATATGTCATGGATAACATAATGGTTTGATTCAGTTATCTATCTTAGAGAAATGATTAAATGTTTCTTGATTCATTCACAATAAAAAAGTTATGAATTTTTGGTGATAGAATTAATTTGGTTTAGGCATGGTGATAAGCAATATTTCTTAGAGATATGAGATGTTAATAAATAAATATGATATGTTGATTTAATTTATGATGTTGATTATGATAAATACAATGTTTTTATGATAAAAATCCACCTAACTAAATGATGTGGATGGTTATACAATGTGGCAATCATGTAATAAAATTCATAATGTTCTTAACGTTATGATGTCATTAATTTGATTTGAAATGAGAGATGATTAAAAATTCTTAAAAGTACCTTAATATATATATATATATATATATATATATATATATATATATTTGGGTAATATGTTATATGTAAGAATAGGAAATAAATGAGAGAAGAACATTTAAACAATCAAAAGACAAACACTTTACGAATGTATCAACAAGTAGGTATGAGGAAGAAGAAAGAGACGTTGTGATCTTTCATTGGTGAGGACCAAGAATAGTAAGATGGATTGGATTATAAACATAATCCCTTCTTATGATTTGCATTATCATTCATTAGTTTGTTAAGAATTTTCTTGATCACATAGTTTCAAGTAAACTCAAAATACCTTGTTTTTTAGAAGGTAAAAATGGAAATGGATGAGAGTAGAACCTTCTTATGGGGATAGCTTGCCCCTTTTCTAGGTGACTGAACATCCATTATAAACAAGTCTATATATTATTTGGTGTAGACTGATTGATATGGGAAGTCTACTATTTTTTTGCTTTTACAGAATTTGATTGCACCTTTCATACATAATTTTTTTCTTTTTTGAGTTTTGATTATGAGTCCTATTGATGTGATTGATTTTGCAAGGGTAGGGAAGTTGATCAATGTGAAAATATTCCATGAGATTTATTTCTTTGACAAATGTTTGAATTATCCATCCTTCAAGGGAGTGGTTTAATATTTTGATTTGTTAGGCTTGGATAGTTGTCCTTCAAGGGAGTAGTCTATCTTATTTTAAGCAATTTTGAGTTGTTTTAGTGGCTATATTTCAAGGGATAAATCTAAAATGCTATAGATGACCCATAAGATATAGTATTTATTATTTTATTATTTTTATTGACATATAATTTCTTATATAGGCCTAAGGTTTACCTTTATAAAGGCAAAACTATAGCACAAGAAGGTTTATTAATGGGTGAGAGGATGTTTAAAGAGACAATGACCATGGGAATCCTTCCTATAAGGGATGAAAAGTATCCATGAGAATCATGCCATGTGTAGATTCATGGTACCCATATTTAGGATTGAGGCTAAAATTATGATGGATAATCACATGATTCTATGCTTTAGTCGATTATCCTCAAAGTAAGGAGATGAAGGTGATAATCTCCTAAAATAAAGGATGAGCTTAAGTTAGATAGAAGGTGATGTAGAACTTATTTTAGAAAAATAATGGATGCAGTTGTGAAGAATTTATGGGCTCAAGATTTGGATTCCCTTAAAGATATAATAACTGGTAATCTTCCAACCCATACTTTTGCATTATGATATACATTCCAAGCCAATTAAAAGTAAACTTTCCATACTTGCTTCTTTTCATGTTGGTTACATGTTGATTTTATTTTAAGATGAGGTCTCTGATGTTGAATTATCATTCTCTTAGGTGCTTTTTATAAGTTTGCTTGATTCATTATTGATAGACATGAAAATGGTTAAGCATGGCCAAATAACACTCATTAATTACCTCAAGTTGGACTAAACATTCTTGATGATAATCACCCTGTAAGATAATATCTTTTAGGGATATATGAAAGAAAGGAATTTGGACTTTGAGAGGCAAGATAGCCTCTGCTCCAAATACAAGTGAGAAATGGTTGGAACCTATATGGGTTTGAATGCTAGTTTGATATACCCATATGGCAAAGGGAATGTGTAAGTGCCAATCCTTCCCAGATTCATTTACCATTTTAGTTAGCATTTTATTAAGTGTTTTTTTAGAGATTTCAGCTTGTCCATTAGCTTGTGGATGATATGGAGATGAGAGGCTTAACTTAATTCCAAATGTGTTGTAAATATTGATTAATTTTTTTGTTTTTAAATGATTTACCATTGTTGGTGATGATTCTATGAGTAACATCAAAGTGGTAGACAATGTGATGGTTAATGAAGTTGATAATTTTATCAGTTTTGGTTAAGATAATTGGAATAGCCTCTACCCACTTGGTTAAATATTTTATTGTAATGATGATAGAATGATCTCATTGTGAAGAATGAGTGTTGATTTCACTAATGAGATCTAATCCCCACTATGCAAAGGGATAGAAATAGTTAGAGACTTGAAGATAATGACTAAGAACATGATGAAAATTAGTGTGTTTTTGACACTTGACACACTTACTTACATAATCACAATAGTTTGGTTAAGGTTAATCTAATAATAGCTAAGGCAAAGGATATGTTCAAACTAGTAAAGTGCGCACCACAAATCCCATCATGCCTTTATTTGATAGCATGAGAGATTTAATGACTATGTAGGCATCTAAAAATAAGACTGTCAAAGCCTCATTTGTAAATAATCCCCCCTAATATGGTATAGTATTAGGTACCTTGTATAAACACTTGTCTACCATTTCGAGAGAGATATGATGGGATGATGGATAAGGTAATGTAATCAAAAAATTTCTTATATTAAATATCAGAGTGGGATTATTCCATAGTGCAGATAGAAGGAAGGTCTAATTTCATATAAGAGGTTTCATTAAGGTGATTGATGGTGGTAAAGAGTTTAAAATTAGAAAGTGAAAATGGGATTTGGGAAGCAAGAGAAGACATGGTATTAATGAACTTGTTCATAGAATGCAGAGTGGTTTGAATAAGGTAATGATCAAATGACATCAAGATTACATCTAACAATTATTTGTATGAAATAACCCTAATTTTGTTTTGAATTTGTATATCATAGTACACAATGGATACATAAAGGACATAAACATCGCTTGTTGAAGCAAGTGATACACACTTAGCATACCTGCATACACACAATCAAAAAGATTTACCTTAACCTTCTAAGTCACTAATGATAAAAACAAGGCTCAACATGGAAACCAAGGAAACATTGTCCCTAATGGAAATCAAGTATAATAAACAACATTTTAAACACCCATAGAAATATGTTATCAAAATAGTACATACATATTAAGCTAAGGCTTATGAACATAAAATAGGGATAACCTAGCTCATAAAAATATTTCAATCAATTCATAAGCATGATATCTATGGTCTAAGTACATGGACAAAGTCACAATCATGCTTTATCACATCCTCCAATAGGTAATGATATAGTGGCAGCCAATCCATGAATCATTATAATCTATTCCCAGTTGGAAAATAACCAATACAATAGACTAAAAATGATGGGAAGAAGGATTAACACACCTCAAGTACATGGAAACCCACATGTATAAATATATAATCCATAATATTGATTATCTTGTCAATAGATGTTTAAGGTAGAAAAGGCATACTAGCCTAATGAATTTACATACCCAAATTAGCATTTTAGTCAATCATATAATCAAGAATTTATTGTGTATGATTAATTTTAAAAAATTATCTTGTTATTTTCCATAAATATTTATCTATTAAATGCATCTCACTTTATACAATATATTACTAAGTTATGTCAACATAAGGAATAACCTGCTTCACCTATGCTCAAAATGTCTAGTTTAAGCATGTAATGGCTCCAAAGGAACTAGGCTGTCAAAGAATAAAATTATATAGGTTTACATAAGATTAATACACACACACCAACTCATATCAATGGTCATGCCTACTTAGTGAGGAAATCTAGCCAACATGAGGTAGAGTTAATATTTATATCCATCATATGAAAATGATATCCACATATACATTTGTAGTCACTTAATTTATATAATCGTATAAACAAGGAAAGTATCAAAACACATTCTATTTACTTCACATTGTAAGTAATCTAATATTTTCCTTCTCTATCCATAACTAGATATGTACTCAAAAATTGCATTGTACAACATCTCCTTTGCCACTTATGAGTTTGAGTACCCAAGGGGTCTCTATACTCCTTATAGAAATTGAAAACCAAACATAGGTAGTTCAATATCCTTATGTTAGATCAATATAAATTCCAATAATTATAAGAGAAATTGATCTTAAGCATAGGTATAAAAAAATAGATAACTCACATTATTTACCATCCAATTTAAGATTCCAACTTACTAGTTATTTTAGCCAAAACAACTCGAGCATGTCAAGACACCCAATTACATAGAATCCATTACCTATGTAATCTCTAGATCAACATCTTCATGATGATTCAAATTAAGGAAGTATATATAAAAGTTTGATAAAATGGCATAAGAAAATTAATGTCAAATTAAGCATGTACAACATCACATACCATATATTCCATGGTATGAATAATCAATAAATTCACCAACATAGCATCAGAGTTGGTAATCCATTAGCATGAAACTAATAATAGATAAACAAATATCAATCCAGAACTAAAACTCAAGTATTATTAAGCACAACATAAGTAACTCTTTATCTAAACCATTACTAATCAAATTTACCATGGTAATTCATATCATAGGATCGTGTTGAAGTTCTATAAGATGGTATAATGAAACATTCCCATACTAGTGTGTCCAACCAAATTACTAGTTATAACCATAGGAAAGATTACCTATGAAGCAAAGTAATAAAGAATAAATAATAATAATACGGTGTGACACTATAGCACTAGTAAGGAACATTTGGTTATCAAACCAAGGTAAAACCCAAGTACATCCAAGAGTGAATTCATAAATATGTGTAAGCTCCAACAAATTACATCTTAATCAGTAACATGATCTTGAAATTTTAAATACTATAGGGTACCTAATAATACAATATTAATAATTTTATGATGTTTTACTATCATATTAAAATCATAAATTCACTTGAAATTTCAAATTTTAATAGTAATTTTCAAAAAACATTTATTTTTCAGTACTCTAGTTGCATCTACTAGGTCCTATTAAATCACAAATTTTCCAATAAATTTTTGATTTTTTACTTGCATATCTCACTCTGGAATTAGCTTAAATTTTAAAAATTTCATAGGTTTTTTTTCCAAATAAATCATCTTTCAAACCCTAGTTACATATATGAGGTCTCATTGCTTCTTGAAGTATCACTTTACATGTTTGTGAGCTTTGTATCCTTTTTACATAAATTATAGTTCATTTTATTTAGGACTTTTCATTTCCAATATTCAATACTTTCCTTCTATAGCACTTTTCCTATTACAAATTATTGCAAAAAGTCTAATAAAATTTCAAATTGTTTTCCTACCTTAACAATGGCCCAATACACTAGTTTTGATGAAACTAATAAAAGGGAACTTCAAGAACTCTTAACTAAACACCCTAACATACAAGATGATATGCTTAAAATAGTATAAGAAGAATAATAAAGAGTGAACAATGATCAATCTTCCCAAACCATAGAGCAACCAATTACAAATGAAACTATGGTGAAAACTATGTCTCAACAACCCCCTATAGTATCCCAACCTACCTTTATGCCACCAGCTACAACTAGTACATCTTTGTCTCCAATTGTGGTAGCCCTTATGTAAGAGATAATATCTCTACAATCCAAGGTGCTACATATTAAACAAGGTGCCTCTAGACCTACGCAGGCTTTGGATTATTTTGCTTTATTGCATACACCATTGGCATGTCATATTGCTTCTACACGCTTGCCACAAGTTTTTGTTCAACCCAAGCTTACTCTATATGATGGAAAGGGTGATCTAGAGACATATTTAATAGATTTTCACATAGCATGGTTGGACTATGTATCAAATGATTGGCTACTTACTAGGCTATTTCCATAGAGCCTAAAAAGATTATGCTTTACAATGGTTCTATAGTCTATCAAATCAGTTGGTCAATGCATTCAATCATTTAGTTGACCTATTCCTAGATCATTTCAACATTAACATTGGTGATAAGGTTTCATATTCCCAAGTTACACAATATAAACAAAGGTCAAATGAGCATCTCACAAATTATGTTCTTCTAAATAAGACTATTTTAGCTAAGATAACTATCCCCATGGCCGATCAAGAGTTACAAGATCTCTTCAAATAGAGTCTTCTACCATCTTTGCATGAATCAATTATGTTCAAAATATTCTCTTCCTTCATTGAATTATGTCACACACTAAAGGAAAGAGAAGTCAAATTAATTTCAATGGGCAAACTCAAGTACACAAGCACATAAGAAATAAAAAACAAGAGCAACATCAAAGTCCCATAAAATTCAAGGTCAATGAAAGAAAGAGTCAAAATCAATCGATAGTTAATGTGGATTTTGAGCCCCCTTAGCATGTGGTTTTATCAGCACCTCCTTGAATAACTTTTACCAATCTACCAATTTCTCCAGCTAGAGTTTTATAGAAGATATTAGAATGTAACATCATATCTCTCCCTCCTATTTAGGAAGTTAACCCAACAAAACCTCTTCCATGGGGATATGATTATCATGAATTTTATGAGTTTCATAGGGCATCAAGCCATACAATAAATAGATGCATTAGTTTGAGACACAAGATACAAGATTTTATAGATGACAATCATATTGATCTTAATGCTTTAGTTGAGCCTCCTCATGCAAAGCAAACATAAGATAAATCTTTGAAAATCTTCTTAGATCCCTTTCCATAGCATTCTAAACAAGAGGTAGGGGACACATTAGGGGTTCACCATGTATATCATGCACATCCACCACTAGATACATATAGGGTACCTTTATTTGAGACACATCCTTTGAGTAACATGATTGGTGTATACAATTCTTGAGTTCCAACTAGACCTTCCATCTCCTTCTCAGAGTAGGAGATAGTCAAGGATGATTTAGATTATCATGTACTCTTTATCAAATATAGCATTCATAATCATCCTATTCATAGTGTTCTTATAGATAATGGATATAGTGGGAACATGTGTACTATGACATTATTACAGCATTTGGGATATAAAGTTCATTGGGTGAGATTATACTTCCTCTATAGGTTAGTCTAACACATGTGGCCATACCATTTACTATTATTCCTAGTGTAAGAGTTTTTGATATACTACTTGGTTGACCATAGATTTAGAAACTTCAATCATTACATTTTATAGTTCATAAATGTATGAAATTCATTCACACTAATCAGGTTGTTATAGTTAGTGGAGTTCCATATGAGATACCACTCCCCACTTCATATCCATATTTTACTTTACATTCACTAGTATAAATTTAGCCTCCAATTCTAGTTTCTCTACTAGTTATAACTATCCTCTAGTTCTAATTTAGATAGAGTTGAGGCATTGATCACTAGCACAAAGAGTTCTTACACCTCCATAGCTTCAGGATTATAAATAGCTTCTAGCTATAATGTTCACACTTAGAGTAGTATCATTGAAATCTCACACATATACTCATAGAACACATGTTTAGAGAGCTTCTCCTACTACCATATGGGTCCCTAATATACCTACAGCTGCATCCACTTCTCAGAGTTATAGGGGGACCCCACACTTGATTTCTACCTTAGAGATTTTAGAGCATTTACAACATTTATAGAATTTATTTTCGTAGTCTCAGCATTTCCATCATGCTTCACAATCACACATGATTCCTCTTCTTGATGCAAGACACCATGATAGGGAGTCTCCCATGAGACTCATTGGTTAGTATCATTTCTCCTTAGTTTTACTTGTACATAGTTTTTTAATCTTGATTATACATAGATCAAATATAACTCAAAATCTAAATACAATACAAAATATCAAAAATACAAAAACATACAACATATCAATAACACAAAAACATTCAAATATGTCAAAACACTAAAAAAAATTATTCTATACATTATCCATGACTTACATTTCTACTTATATGCTAGACTTATATTTATTATTTTATGTTATTGTTTGTCGATTTATCTACATTACCATGCTTCACTTGATCTCCTTTGAGTGTGTGTAGTGATATACAACTCTTTGATTTCTTAACTCTACCCATTGAGGGGGAATCCTAATTCTACATTCAAGACACACATCGATATACATATCCTCTAAGGGCATCTTCCACATGATTACACCATCCAGGTATGTCATTTCTACACAACACACTCTAGTTATCATGTTGTTGTACATTACTTATTAGCTTACATAGATTAATCTATTGACACTCACTATTATATATCACTTATGTATTTCTTAGCATATACCTAGTCTTTTACTAGCATGTATTGTAGATTTTCATTTCTTTCTTTGATTATTTAGATGTGATTATATTTCTAGTTTTCACATGCTTTCATTTCTTGCATTGTGTAGCTAGATTGATTGAATTTATTAGTTCTTATTTTATTTCTTGTATGTGTTTTAAGACATTATCAATGTCCTTTACTTTTATTCATGTGTGTGCCTTAGTACATTTTCCAATGTCTTTTATCTACACTCTTCTATGTGATTATGGCCCTTGTGCCAATCCTTGCTTGTTTCAAATATATGTGTATGTGGCATTTGAACATGCCTTGTATGTTTCCTTCCAGTTTGAGTGACATATGGACATGTCCCTTGTTTGTTTGGCCCCTTGGCCACCCTTGTATGCTTCTTGCTTCTTACCTTGTGTGTTTTTTATTGTCTACTTATCATTGTTTACAATTCAATGATCCACATCATGCATTATCTTGATTTTTTGAATGCCATAATGAACATCACGCTCTATTATTCCTTGCCAACTAACATCTAGCAACTAACTAGAATTCCACTTCCAATTATAATTTAGTACATTACACATGATATTACATTATTATATTTATCTAGGCATACCCCTGTCGATCTAACAATCTCTCAATACAAACCATGTTATATCTTGAGATATCTTATTGATTATCATGCTATATCATGTATCTTTGTAGCGTAACAGACTTATAGGGCTCTTTCTTTTGAGGGTAGTCATTACAAGGTCTTCATTCCTACCTTAAAATATGGGGTAACAAATAGGGGTTTTATCATAGAGATCAGAGCTCCTAATGGTAAAAAAAATAGTTATTAACACACTTAAAATAGCAACTAGACATCAAACTAATCAAAATAGATCAAGTAGATAGTGAAAATATCAAAACAATCATCAGATTTAGCCTAGGACAATAGCACTAAGATTAGACTATAGTTTTGGGGCCATTATTGTCCATTTTTGGTGCTCTTGTCCAAATAGCAAAAAAACCAAGCTTTCTAGAAGCAAGCAAAAAAGTAGGTTCAGCTACAGTTTTGTATAGTCATACTAGTTCAAAATTAGTAGTTTTTAATACACTTTTGCTTAGATAATCTAGATATAGGGGCATTATGCACAGCATGATGGCTCTCGCTTCTAGTTTTAGATATGGTAGTTGTTATAACTTTTAGATCAAAATCCATGTTCTAGACACCAGTGATTGGGGGTAATGTGCATGCCACATTTCTTTTCTTTTCTTTTCAAGTTCATCATTACTCATTTATTCTCAATAGTTGTGTGCCTTATTCCATCTATAGATGGTTGGCATCATTTTAGGATTTCATACAAGCCTAACCTCCAAATTTTATAGTATCTTTCATATAATCTTAGTGCACCATTTTTGGAGTGGCTTTCATATAAGCCTAATCTCCATATTTCAGAGTGGCCAAGAGTGGCCTAGTTTTTAGCATACATTTGGCTATCCACCCCAGCATTGTTTGATTACAGTAAATTCATGGGATTTAAGAGCCATCTCATATAACACACATTTCATACTGGTATTAATTCATAGGTTCACTTTATAGGGCAATGATGGAGTCAAAGGACTAGATAGCCTTTGTATTCTTGAGCCACCTATTCAGAGGGATTGGACACATAGTCCAAACATCGATTAGTACACGCATGATCACCTATCTTCACTTAGTAGATGATGATGGGGACAAAGGGATATCTTTTGCATTTTTAATCTACTCTCAAGGAATTGAGCACTTAGCGTTGTTCATGATATTACTCTTGGTACATCATCATATAGCATCACTCAATAACAAAATAAGTTTTGCAATGGTTCATATATTCAGTGAGGTGTATTCATTCCTTTCTCTTCTTCTCTCTCTTACCTAGCTTTGTAGGTTCTTATTTTAGATATAGTGTATCTAGTAAGAATTAATCTACTCTTTATTTTCTTTTATAAATTTTCACTACACAACGTGCTCTCTCTATGCACACCCAGCATTACATATTTTCATGAGCTTCACCCTTGAATGTAAGTTCAAGTATGCTTTCTTTTTCCTTTTATCCTAGTATTTCACTTTGTTTCATCACTATAGTAAGGGTGGGGGGGTTGGGGTGTGGCTAATGATACCCAACCCTTAGGTCCCTCTTAATTTCTCTCATGACCCTCATAGACATCTCTTCACTAATTCTTATTCATCCATAGCCTTTTAGACTTGATCCTAACTATGACCAATCCCTTTCTCCATGACTAATCCACCCCCCTAGGTCCTATCAGCTAAGGACAATAACATGCAACTTGAATAATAATGCTTATACCACTCATGTTTTCTTTTTTTTACTCTTATTCAAGTGCATTTTTGACCCCAGTGGTCATTTTATTTTAATTTCCCATCCTTATCCCTATCAGCCTAATGTGAACATATTCAACCCAAGACCAATAGATCCCTATAAAATCCCATTCAAAGATAATTTGGAAAGGGTTTGGAAAATATCACTACGCAAAAAATAATACAAGATTACTCAAGCAATACCCCCTATTCTCTACATACAACCAACCAATATACTTATAAGCTTATTTAAATATTTATGCCAGTTCCTAACCACCTCAAACACATCTAGTTTATCATTTTGCATATTCATAAATTCAATTTCATAAATCACATCAAGTGGGAGAAATACATATGGTTTTATCCCTCTTCAAAGTATTGGTATGTAGGTAGCGTGCCCACACAAGGGGTGTGGATACATGTTCAATGAATCATACACACACTAACCCCCCTATTTTTCAAGATTGGTTAAAGCATAATGGAGTATAGGGTTTGAAAATAAAATCTACTCTAAAAAGAACTCTATATACTTTTAGCTACCAAAACTTCATGGATAAGGTCACACAAACCTAGCAAATAAAATTGACAAAGCTCGGATCCTCAAGATAATAGTGGCAAAGGTGGAATATAGTGCTAGTGCCACTCCTATCCACTTTCAGTGCTCTTGTCTAATCATAAAATGAAGGTGAAATTTTAGTTTGTGATAGTGTCCTAGTCTTGCATAATGAATATCAAACCCTATCTCAATTGTATCAGTCAATTTCTAGCTATGTCTTGTTTTCTATCACTTATTACTTTTCTTAGAAAGGTTAAAATTGTAATCTAATTAACACAAATTAGTAGCCTAATTATTGCATATTTATTTACTAATTTTACTAATCATACCCTTTAACTAAATTAGGAATAATACACTAATATTCCCAAATATGTTAAATCATTTAGTGAACCCGGCTTACTTTGTTTGTGCATAAAATCCCTAGAAATCTTAGGGTAAATTTCCTACTATTTTTTTCTAATTTTTATGATTCTTACTTATATAATAAAATAAAAAATTAGCATTAAATTTTAAATTTTTGTATTAATTTTAAAATAATTTTAATCTCAAACCCTAGTTGCCCATACTAGGTCCCAATATTTTTCCAGTAATTTTCCCATATTTTTTTGATTTTTTACTAGCATATTAAAATTATAAATTAAATTCAAATTTTAAAATTTAATAGTAATTTTTAAAAAAACATTTATTTTTCAAAACCATGGTTTCATCTACTAGATCTTGTTAAATCACAAATTTTCTAATAAAGTTTTGATATTTTACTTGCATATCTCACTCAAAATTCAACGTAAAATTTCATAGTTTTTTTAAAAATAAATCATCTTTCAAACCCTATTTACATATACTAGGTCTCATTGCTTCTTGAGGTGTCACCTTACATGTTTGTGAGCTTCGTATCCTTTTTATGCAATTTCTAGTTCATTATATTTTCCAACCCTCTCTAAATGATATTTGATTAGGTTTTTATAAGTATCTATTGGTCATGGGTTGAATGTTCTCACTTTAGGTAGATAGGGATAAGGATGGAAAATCATAAGAAACTAACTATTGGGGCCAAAAATTCACTTAGACAAGAGCTTCAAAAGTAGGTAGGAGTGGCACTAGCATGATTGTCCAAGTTATATTCTATTGTCCTTAGTTTATGGGACCTAAGGGGATGGATTAGTCATGGAAAAAGGGGTATGGCATAGTTGGGATCAAGTCTAGGAGGCTACAGATGATAGAGAATCAATGAAGAGATGCCTATGAGGGTCATGAGAGAAAGCAAGAGGGACCTAAGGGTTGGGTATCATTAGCCACACTCAAGTTACAAATTTCACATTTTATATGAATATACAAACCAAGGTACAACCCAAGTACATCCAATAGTGAATTCATAAATATGTGTAAGCTCCAAGAAATTACATGCTAATCGATAATACAAGATTGAACTTCTTAATTCTAAAGGGTCCCTAGCAATACACAAGGTTAGGATGTTAAGAGTCAAATGTAACCAATCTAAAATCCAATGGAAATAATTATAACTATAACCACTAGTCATGATAATTGAAATTAACATACATATAAACTAGAAAGGAGATAAATAATAAGAAAATAACACTATAAAATACATCATGCCTATCCATGAGTCATCCAAGAATGGAATAGCAAGAAACAATCAGGACAACCCCCCCCCCCCCCAACCAGCCCTATGAGCCTTCCATTAAGTGGACTTAACCACCCCCAACCATCAACTAGATGTTGCTATCAACAAACAAGGTCAAGGAGGAAGTTCTGAGAAATTTGGACACTAAACCAAACAATATCTCAACAAAAAGACATACACTTACAAAAGGCATGTACACCATCAAGAGTGCATTCCATGCAATCAAGATTAGAAAGCATAATGTATAATTCATCTATTATACAACACTAAGTCAAAGTCCATAAAAATGTTGACCAAACATGAAAGTTAGGTAACACAATTACACAATATTCTCAGGGCAACAATCCAACATAAAAATAAATTATCAATCCAAAACTGATCCAACAATTCCTATAGTCTCAAAGAGGGAAGCAATGGTTCTAACCACATATGATAATAAATTTATTTTACAAAAATAATCAATATAAGGAAATTTGGGGATCATTATGAGGTCTCACGACCTCATATGATCCTTGAATATTAATAATCATGTCAAGGAGAGTAAAAGGGACAATAGGCTTTTAAAACAAAAATAAATAAAGTTAAAACCCTCCTTATAAAAAAATAATTCCCGTAATCTTGGACCAATTTTCATGGCTCAATAAGGTGCAAGAATCCACAACTCTTATGAAATTTATGACAAGGTCCAATCATTAACACATGGAGGATCTTTACCCAAAAAAACTACATATAGTTAATAAGTTGACTTTAGCCAAGGGAAAAAATAAGTAATTTTCCAAGGGGAAAGAACCAGCTTGATTTCCTACATACTTATATGTTTATCCAACTCATTCCATATTAAATATGATGTATGGACTTTGTCCCAAAACTATGACTTATCTAAATAGTCAAAACATGTCATTAATATTGTAACATGGTTGAGCCAAGTAAGGACCCAAGCAATGATAATAAGTATAAGATCTAGATTTTTACCCACAACTCAGATCTCTTAGCCATTTACAACCAAATCAACTCCTCTCATTTGGATATTAAATAAACATAGAAAGCATGGTATTCTACCTTATGGTTTGATAAAACCCCAATCGGGTTATGCAAAATAGGTAACAAATAATAATTGCAAGTCAAGTACTATCTTAATAAAATATATATATCCCAAGATTTATTTGATCCAAAAACAAAGAATACAGAAATATTTTAAGTTCATATCAAAAAATTTAAGAGATCCAATCAATTATTTTGTTTGAAGGGAAAGAATGTCCAATAATAAAATATGTCCTCAGATCTTAATAACACCTCACCATATCGATTTATTCCAAGTCAGGGAAAAGATAAATATATACTAATAAAAACATAGGTTTACCCAAAATATTTTATATAAACTCAGTAAACTTAATTTAATTTTGAATATTATATTATCAAAATAATATTCTACCCAGGTATTTATTCAAAGCCCAAATTGATTTCAGAGACACATGGTAAATACTTCAAGATAGCCATATAAGTATCAGTCTCTAGGATTTTGAATGGGAACTAAGTAGTTTATAAGCTTTATGTTAGGAATCAAACCTCCAATAGTGAGTAGCTAACAAATCATATCAACCCACTAATATTTACATAGGTTTGTATACTAAAATAAACTCAAAAATATCACAATGTATATACAACATTTTTTAGGGAGAGCATGTTTTTATCGATCAAGCAAACACTTAGTCTAATCCAAGCTCAATAGGTTTGAATAGAACCATATCATGGCTTATACACATTTAAATAGAGATATAGTTCCTCAAAACATACTACATTAAAAAATTAAGAGACATAATAGAATATAATCGTCTAACCTTGCTACATATCAAAGCTCTCTTATACAAGATTTGTATTCAAGGAGTAAGGATGAAAGATGCATATTATTTTTACCCCTAAACATTTTTATATTATCCTGCATATATCCTTCCTTTTAGCTGCATGGATTTTATCTTTATATCCTATGTATCTTCACCTTCACCCCTACACCTTACATTTTTTCCCTTCTCCCCTACTTCGTTCATTTTTCCCTTTATTCTAGCTCACGTTCTTTCCCTATGGCCTATGTTTTTTCCTCTTTTGCACGTTTCTTCCTCTAAGACATTCCCTTCCTCCTTCCTTCTCATGCCTCCTTCTACCACTTCTTTCCTCCACACTTTCCCTATACTCATATGCCATGCTCTCATTTATGAAGAGAGATCTCTCTCCCTCTTCTTTCAAAACTGTCGACCTCCCTCCACCTTTCCTATGTGACCCCCCCCCCCCCCACCATGATGAGTCCTCATGGTCTATAGTCATTATGACCTAAAACTACATCATCAATAATATTAGGATGATCAATGATAATGTTGAAGTATGATTAATAGTGTGGTCTATTACTGTAGTGGGTGGATAAAACTTTATATGCTTTGAAGTGGAAGAAGAAGGTTTATTATGAAGGTGGGTAAATTGATATCCTAGCCCTTGTGTTCCATGTTGTGTAAACGCCTCAATCGGATGGATGATTCCTTGTTCATGCTTTCTAAGACCCTTTCCATGATATCCAAACTTATTGAGACATTTAATTGTGAAAGGAGATGTAAACTAGTGACTTGGTATCGATGTTATTATAGGACTTGGATTTTTTTGATGTGTTGCATGGTCTAAAGGTACACTTTAAATAATTGGTTATGTCAGTAAATTACCAAGATTAAATTTTAGAATATAATTTTGTAGAGTTTTTTTAACTTGGTAGTATTTAAAAGTTTTGTTATCTATTGGGCATGTGTAGATGTAGCCTTTGTGACTAAATTTTAAACAAGCATGGAACATAGAAGGGATCACATGCATATCACAAATCCAGGGCTGACCAAGTAATAAATTATAGTTGAGGTCATTTGGCATGACTTGGAAAGTAGTTTGTAGTGTTTTAGGCCCTAAGGTAAGATTGAGTGTCATTTGACCCATGACTTTTCATAGAATATTGTCAAAACCTCTGATGTTCATATCAAAATGGTCAAGATGTTAAGGTTTTATATTAAGGTGTTAAGATAAAGAATGTTGTAAATTTTGAGTCCCAAACCATTATCAACTAATACCCTTTTGACCCCCACATCATTAATTCTTAATTGAATATACAAAGGTAGATTTTGTTCAATTATGTGGCATGGGGGTAAATCCTCTTTTTTGAATGAAATATGTTCTTCAGTCCATTGCATGGTGTTGAGGATAGATGCAACATAAGCTGGTTCAGTGGAAATGGGAATTCTATTATTTTGAAGGGATGCATATAACACATCTTTGTAAACATCCAATCACTAAAGGAGCTCAATAAATAAAACTATATCAGAAGGGGTGCTAACCTGAGTGATAAATCTATAACCATGGGTGTAATCAACCTACCTATCTTCTAAAACTTGGGTGATATCATGTATTGCATGATATAATATAGGCATAGAGTTGGTAGTAGGTGAGGGATAAGAGCTAGATGTACCAAGTTTGAAAGGAGGGATAGATATCATCGCTGGTGGTTTCTTGTGTCTAGTAGTGATAGGGAGATACTCAAAAGTAGCCAAGGAGTTATATGCATCTATTTAGAAAGCATGAATGTGGAACGAAATACATGAAATATGAGTGATGAATAGTACAATAATATTTTTATAACAACAATTCCATAGGAAATATAGCAAGGGATAGAGATCATGAATTTCTGCATAAATGCATTAAAAAAATTGACATGTACTATGACATTCTAATGTGTTTAGCATGATGAACTTTTAAAAAATTCCACATGAGAGATAGAAAAGAAAGGATAGAGAACATGAAATTGTGCACAAATGTATAGAAAAATTTTACAAGTAACATAACATTGATAACATGTTTATCAAAATGGAATTAGAAATTATTTTTCATGAGAGAGAGAGAATATGCAGAAGGAATATTGAAATCTTGTGCATTTTTAGCAATAAATATTGTAATATAATCCTTTATTACAAAGAGTAACCATGAAATTCAAAGAATGAAGCTTTTTATTAACATATGATAAACTTCATCATTCATGAACATGATAGGACCAATGATGGTCTCATTATTTGTTATAAATGTAAGAAAAAATTATAAATAAGTGAGATCCATTTTTGAAATCCGATTTTAGAATGTAAGGTGATATCTCAAAAGCAATAGGACTTAGTGTATGAAATTAAGGTTTGTAAGATGATTTATTTGGAAAAATACTATGAAATTTTAAAATTTAAAGTGAATTTCTAATTTAAATATGTAATTAAAAATTCAAAAAATTATGGGAAAATTACTAGGAAAATACTAGGACCTATTATGGACAACTAGGGTTTGAAAGAAAAACTATTTTAAAATTACTATAAATTTTAAAATTTTAAGCTAATTTATGATTTTATTATGTAGGTAAATATATATATATATATATATATATATATATATATATAGAAAAAATCAATAGGAAATTTACCCTAGGGTTTCTAGGGTTTTTATGCACAAATGAAGTAAGTTAGGTTCACCAAATGATTCAACATATTTTGGAATATTAGTGTATTATTATTAATTTAGTTAAAGGGTCTGAGTAGTAAAATTAGTAAATAAATGTAAAATAATTAAGATATTAATTTTTTTAAATTAGATTGAAATTTTAACCTTTCTAAAAATAGTAATAAGTGATAGAAAACAAGACTTAGTTGTAAATTGACTAATATAGCTAAGACAGGTCTGATATTTACTGTGCAAGACTGGGACTATCACAAACTAAGATTTGAACTTTATTTTATGATTGGATATGATCACCAAAAGTGGATAGGAGTGGCACTAGCACTATAATCTACCTCTACCACTATTGTCCTGAGGATCTAAGCTTTTTGAGTTTCACCAGGTTTGATGACCCTGTTTATAAAGTTTTAGTAGCTGGAAGTTTGTATAGCTCCTCGTAGAGCATATTTTCTTTTCAAAACCTATATTCCATTATGTTTTTACCATTATCAATAAATAAGGGTGGTTAGTGTGTGTAAGATTCACTGAATGTGTATCCACACCCTTTGTGTGGGCACGTTGCCTACATAACAATACTCTGAAGATGGATCAAGCCATATGTAGTTCTCCCACTTGATGTGCTTTGTGAAATTGAGTGTATGAATATGAAAAACAATAACCTAGATGTGCTTGAGGTGGCTAAGAACTAATTTAAGGATTTAAATAATCTTTTAATTATATTAGTTGGTTATATGTAGAGAATAGGAAGATTGCTTGAGTACTCTTGCTTGTATTCTTGCTTGCTTAGTGATATTTTCCAACCATCTATAAATGATATTTGATTGGGATTTTATAAGTATCTATTGGTCATGGGTTGAATGTTCTCACTTTAGGCCGATAGGGATAAAGATGGGAAATTATAATAAACTAACTATTGGGGCCAAAAATGCACTTGGACAAGAGCTTCAAAAGTACGTAGGAGTGGTACTAGCATTGTTGTCCAAGTTATATGCTATTGTCCTTAGTTTATGGGACCTAGGGGGATGGATTAGTAATGTAAAAAGGGGTATGGTACAGCTTGGATCAAGTCTAGAAGGTTACAAATGATTGAGAATCAATGAAGAGATGCCTATGAGGGTCATGAGAGAAAGCAAGAGGGACCTAAGGGTTGGGTATCATTAGCTACACTCAAGTTACTAATTTTCATATTTTATATGACTACACAAACCAAGGTAAAACCCAACTACATCCAATAGTGAATTCATAAATATGTGTAAGCTTAAAAAAATGACATGATAATTGATAATATAAGATTGAACTTCTTAATTCTAAAGGGTACCTAGTATTACACAAGGTTAGCATGCTATGAGCCAAATGTAACCAATCTAAAATCCAATGGAAATAATTATAACTATAACCACTAGTCATGATAATTGAAATTAACATACATATAAACTAGAAAGGAGATAAATAATATGAAAATAACACTATAAAATACATCATACCTATCCATGAGTCATCCAAGAATGGAGTAGTAGGAAACAATCAGGATAAGCCCCCCTAACCAGCCCTATGAGCCTTCCATTAAGTGACCCTAACCACCCCCAACCATCAACTAGATGTTGTTATCGAAAAACAAGGTCAAGGAGGAAGTTATAATAAATTTGGACATCGAATCAAAGGATATCTCAATAAAAAGACATACACTTACAAAAGGCATGTACACCATCAAGAGTACATTCCATGCAATCAAGACTAGAAAGCATAATGCATAGCTCATCTATTATACACCACTAATTCAAAGTAAATAAAAAGGTTGACCAAACATGAAAGTTAGGTAACACAAATACATAATATTCTCAGGGAAACAATATAACATAAAATAAATTATCAATCCAGAACTGATCAAACAATTCCTATAGTCTCAAAGAGGGAAGCAATGGTTCCAACCACATATGATAATAAATTGATTTTACAAAAATAATCAATATAAGGAAAGTTGGGGATCATTATGAGGTCTCAAAACCTCATATGATCCCTAAATATTAAAATCATGTCAAGGAGAGTAAAAGGGAAAATAGGCTTTTAAAACAAAATAAATCAAGTTAAAACCCTCCTTATAAAAAAATAATTCCTGCAAGCTTGGACCAATTTTCATGGCTCAATAAGGTGCAAGAATCCACAACTCTTATGAACAAGGTCCAGTAATTAACACATGGAGGTTCTTTACCTAAAAAACCTACATATATTTAATAAGTTGACTTTAGCCAAAGGAAAAAATAAGTAATTTCCAAGGGGAAAGAACCAGCTTGATTTCGTACATAGTTATATGTTTATCGAACTCATTCCATATTAAATATGATGTATGGACTTTGTCCCAAAACTATGACATATCTAAATAGTTGGAACATGTCATTAATATTGTAACATAGTTGAGCCAAGTAAGGACCCAAGCAATGATAATAAGTGTAAGATCTAGATTTTTACCCACAACTCAAATCTCTTATCCATTTACAACCAAATCAACTCCTCTCATTTGGATATTAAATAAACATAACAAGCATGGTATTCTTCCCTATGGTTGGATTAAACCCCAATTGGGTTATGCAAAATAGGTAAGAAATAATAATGGCAAGTCAAGTACTATCTTAATTATATGTATATGTATATAGATGGGTGTGTGTGTGTGTGTGTGTGTGTGTGTGTGTGTGTGTGTGTGTGTGTGTGTGTGTGTGTGTGTGTGTGTGTGTGTGTGTGTGTGTGTGTGTGTGTGTGTGTGTGTGTGTGTGCGTGCGTGTGTGTGTACATATACATATACATATACATATATACATATATATATATGTATATATATACGCATATACATATATATACATCATAGATATATATACATATATATATATATACACACACACATATATATATATATGTATATATGTATATGTGTGTGTATATATATATATATATACATATATATCTATACATATATATACATATATATCTATACATTTATATACATATACATATATATATATATATATACATATACATATATATATACATATATATGTATATTTACATATATATATATATGTATATATATATATATATATATATATATACATATATATATATATATATGTATATGTATATATTTGTATATATATATATATATATATGTAAATATATATACATATATACATATAGATATATATATATATATCCCAAGATTTATTTGATCCAAAAACAAAGAATATAGAAATATTTTAAGTTCATATCAACAAATTTAAGAGATCCAATCAATTATTTGGTTTGAAGGGAAAGAATTACCAATAAGAAAATATGTCCTCAGATCTTAATAACACCTCCTCATATCGATTTATTCTAGGTTGGGGAAAAGATAAATATATATTGATAAAAGCATAGGTTTACCGATAAGATTTTATATAAACTCAATCAACTTAATTTAATTATGAGTATTATATTATCAAAACAATATTCTGCCTAGGCAGTTATTCAAATCCAAGATTGATTTGAGAGACACACGGTTAATACTTCAAGATAGCCATATAAGTATCAGTCTCTAGGATTTTTAATGGGAACTAAGTAGCTTATAATCTTTAATTCAGGCATCAAACCTCCAATAGTGAGAAGCCAACATATCATATCGACCCACTAATATTTACATAGGTTGATATACTTAAATAAAATCAAAAATATCACAATGTATATACAACATTTTTTAGGGAGAGCATGTTTTTATTGATCAAGAAAATACTCATTCCAATCCAAGCTCAATAGGTTTGAATAGAACCATATCATGGCATATACACATTTAAAGAGAGATATAGTTCCTCAAAACATACTACATTAAACAATTAAGAGACATAATAGAATATAATCATCTAACCTTGCTACATATCAAAGCTCTCTTATACAAGATTTGTATTCAAGGAGTAAGGATGGAAGATGCATATGATTTTTACCAGTAAACATTTTCTATTCTCCTACATATATCCTTCCTTTTAGCTACATGCATTTTATCTTTATATCCTATGTATCTTCACCTTCACCCCCACACCTTGCATTTTTTTCCCTTCTCCCCTGCTCCATGCATTTTTCCCTCCATTTTGGCTCATGTTCTTTCCCTATGTCCTATGTTTTCTCATATTTTGCATGTTTCCTCCTCCAACACATTCCCTTCCTCCTTCCTTCTCATGCCTCCCCCTACCACTTCTTTCCTCCATGCTTCCCCTATACTTATATGCCATGATCTCATTTATGAAGAGAGATGTCTCTCCCTCTTCTTTCAAAATTGTCGACCTCCCTCCACCTTTCCTATGTGACCCCCCCCCATGTTGAGTCCACTTGGTCTACAGTCATTATGACATAAAATAAATAAAATCAAAATCCAAAATAAATTAATAGAATAAATAATGGCACATTAAATGTTATATATATATATATATATATATATATATTCCACTTGGTCTACAGTCATTATGACATAAAATAAATAAAATCAAAATCCAAAATAAATTAATAGAATAAATAATGACACATTAAATTATATATATATATATATATATATATATATATATATATATATAATGTGAAATGTCATTTAATGCCTAAATCCTCCATAGTGTAGGTAATTAATAAATCATTTAGATAATAAAATAGATATGATCTTAAGTATTATCAAATGTCCAAATGCCATGATAGCCAATTAATTTAACCATTACTAATTGTAAGGTCACCCATGAAGTAAATCATGTGGATGGGGTATCATGGGGGAATAGGCCTAGGTAGGTCCTGGAGAGTCAGATTAAATGAGGTGAGTCTAGTTGAGCCAAGGTGGTGAAGAAAGCAAATAGGATATAAGGAGAACAAGAGGTTAGAATAGATGGGTATAACACAGTAACACGTAGGGAATAAAAATAACATGATGAGATGCAGATAGATAAAAACTTATAAGGCAAAATAGATATGACTTCATAAGCAAATAACACACTATCAAAAGCATGATACATATCATGAATACCAGGTTACCTATAGGAATTTATCTAATTTATTAGAACCATTCCTAATACCCCCAGAGCTAAAACCATCATCCAACCTACCCCATAATCAATACCTACAACCACCAAGTGGATCAATTAGTATTATTTGGTCTAATAATTGATAAAAATGATAAAATAGTAATGAACTATAATCAAATATTAGATACATCAAATAACTCATACATCATCACATGTATAATTATAAATAAGATAAATGCATCAACCTAAAATCATATATCATAGCATCAGGATCTAATAATACAATCCAATTAAACAAGTGTAATAGCCACTATACACATGTTCTATACCAACATGAAGCCCAATATCATAGCATTAGGACAATATGCAGTCCAATTATGTAAAGGAGTGTAAAAATTAGATATTTGCATGCTAAATCAATCATCTAAGTAGTCATGACAAGGTACACAAGGGTAAGATCATGACATCATCCCAGTCTTAGAGAGGAGTCATCCTGACAACTAAATCAATAATCGAGAAGACATTTGTCCCAAGAGACTTAATCACTCTCTATAAAAGATTCATTTGCTCATCATAATATTAATTAGAAATCCATTAGTTACATAACAATAATCAAGAGGATGTAATAATCCATTTAGACAAAATACATTTATTTTTCCTAACATAAATCATAAATACAATTATAAGAAAAAGTCTTATCAATCCACATGTCCTTTTATGACACTAGGTGAATAATATGGAGCTATCAAAATTCATAAAGCAATAATGTCCATATACACAACTCAACTCGGGGTACAATCCAAGTTTATGATGCATCTATCATTTAATGATAGCCAAAAATAGATAACCACAACCATGGCAAAAGGTCTAACAACCCTAATTATATTCTAATTTAGCACACATACCAATGGTATAACACCAATCTAACATAGTTTTAAGGAAACTATAAGAACTCAACCATTTATTATAGGTGTGAATTCCAAATCAAAACACCATTACCAACCAGGAGAATGAATTTTTACATCTCAATATAGGCCAGCAAAAGCCTCTCTTTCCTTCCAGGCTCATCTCTATTAACTAAAGGCTTTTAAAAGATAGCCCAATTATAACAAATTTATACTATTTAGATCAAAATTTTGTGAGAAAACCAAACACTAGTAAGACATCCTTCTCATCAAGAGGAGAATATACCATAAAAATTACAAATTTTACAACCATAGTTATAGTTACTTCTAAATAAAATAATTACCATTTATGGGATAACACAACGTCCCATACTATCCACAATGAATAATAACAGAAGCCATCCCAGGCCATACATGCTACCCAAAGGTTTATTGCATGCTCTCCAAACATCTTGTCAACTCACATGATGGTTATAGGAATCACAGATCCACCATCACACTACACTTACCTCATGACAGTAAATAGAAAAGAAAAGGAAATGGGTACCCAAAATAATAAAATCCTCTTGATCAGGATTTATAGTGTTCATATTAAACACAAGACCTACATACTATCTAGTCATACTTGAAACAATACAAAAATATATTCATACTAGAATATATATATATATATATATATATATATATATATATATATATATAGGTATAACAAGTCAAAACCTCAAGCATAGCATGTTTACACACACATATCAACACATGTATGCATTTTAGTAAGTACCTCATTGTTGATTACATACACATCCACTATATAAGACCAATAGGTGATTCACAAGTATTACACAAAGAGATTCCACATAGGCTATTTGAAAACAACCTTAGAGATATGGCTAAAGAACACTAAACCATAAAGTGACCATCATGCAGGAGGGTCACATGGCTAATATGTGTCTCTCATGGTGCACACTCGAAATGAATCAAGTGGTTTCCTTGTGCAAAAGGGTGGAGTGGATTTTTAACCTATGAGAGACTCCAGTTCCTATCCCATACCCAGTCTATCCAATATGTAAATAGTATCTCTTTACCCTCAACTTCACACTTACATCAATGTTCATAACTAGAAAAACAATGCAAGATAAAAAAATACATCACAACACTATACCTTGATAGCTTAAACAAAAGACTCAGCTTCCAATAAGGGAGTTAGCAAACACAAATGCTTAGATTCACAAGTATATCTTATCAACACAATAATCACATGTATAACATAATGAGAATACCTAGAAAGCCAACTAGACAACACAAAAAGTTTACACATTCACATAGTTAAACACTTTCACACTTAGCAAGGATTATACAATATATGAACATAAAAATGTGCATGAATGAAGAAGCAACATAAGATAATTACACATTTGGGTATAGGTAACTATTCCAAGGTATTTTTCCACACCACAATAGTAAAAAACATAGATTGGTCAAGCATAAGGGTCGATGAATCTACATCAGTCCACTTGATGTGTAGATGCCAAGCAAAAGACATCAAATTACCCATCAAGGGTATCATATAATCAATCCCAATAATTTTAAATTTCCCACACAAGTCAATCACACTCAGCCTTTTAGGCCCTCTAGGCTTGAGCTACAACTCTAATCCTCCCAAGGTATCATACCTCATTCTCAACGAATGATTGGCTCATGTAAGCAATCAATGGACATCCAAGCATTGTCTTAAAATTCCAAAAACAAGCTTATATCATGATTCAAAGAATTAACTAAATTCATCATGTTAAGGGTTAAAATAAGATGCGTGTTCTAATGCTACAATGATTTGGGAAAGTGTGTGCTTAGTCAAGGCTCAAAGAGAGTATCATATCACTACTATGGGAATCATAATCCCTCACCATTGTCAAGTTCAATCAGAACTTACAATAAACATCCTCATGGATGTAGGACATATCCAATGTCTCAATTAACATCCTAATAGGTGTTAGAAATAGTTTTAGTCTAAATAGACATCCCTATGGGTATATAACCCAGCTAGGACTAATCAACATACATATGGAATCAAGCATATCCATAATTAAAACATACATCATAGATGTAAAATTGATTTAAGATCATAGTAAACATGCCAAAACCAATTACCTTCACCCCTCTTGGGAGTTATGAATCCACTTGATTCATCAAATTAAACCAAAAGAGGCTAACAAACCAATTCTAACTTAGCTGAAATGCATACATTTTCAGCTCCATAAAAGTTCATCAATTTATTAGATGCATAACTATTGTAACTTAGCCAACCAGGCAACACCCTAAACAATAAAACCTTCCAAGTTTGCTTAAAAGTCTAATACATTGGATGATTCAATGCCTCCCGAGCATTACCATCATAATAAAATTGTAATATATTTACCTTCAGTCAGTTATAGTGACACCTAGGTCAAGTTAAAATCTATGGTTATTTACCATAATGTTATTACATGAAATAGTCTACATAAGTTGTTATAAATAGAAAATAATTATATCAATCTTGTTATCCTCAAATAACTTACCCCATGGATATGTGTCCATTCTAATAAAACCATCCATAGCATGAACATTCGTTAGCAAACCAATGCAATTTCATAGGTTACCAATAGTTTAAAACAATCCTTTTCATGAGCAAAGAGCTCAACTTCACTAACTTACTCAAGAAATTCAATCCATTTTGTACTCTATCATGCCATCTAGGTTTAAATTAAACCCTCAGTCTTCCCTAGGTCATAATGTTCCAAGTATCTAAGGAAGGCTCACCCATAAAATCTAACCATAAATACTTGGGCATCATTTCCCTGATTTTGAGAGTGAAGCTTGTATCACCTAATTGTAATTGACCCATCCATACAAGTTAATATTTATCAAGTGAGACTTGATATGATGAAATTAGGTTTAGGAAGGGTTAACCCAAAACAAGGCTAATAGGTGATAACCATAAACATAAGAGAAAGTCCATATTCCTTGAAATCATTTCTTCTAAATGATGCATGGAATAAAAAAACACCAAACAAACATCATGATACCTTGACCTTCAACCTAAAAGGAAAAATGTCTTGGAAATTACTTCTTAATTCTTCTTGATTAGGACAACTCATTGGTTATCATGTAGCAATTCTACAAAATCTAGAGTTTCCCAGAGAAATAACACCACTCTAATACTAGATGAGATAACCCCAATTTTTTTTGAAGTAGCATATTAGAGTACACAATAGATTCATAAAGGACCCAAACCTCACTTATTGAAACAAGTGATACACACTTATCATACCCATGTACTCACAATCAAAAATATTTATCTTAACCTTTAGAGTCATTAATGATCAAAATAAGGCCTTACATAGAAACCAAGGAAACATTGTCCCTAATGACAATCAAGTGGAATAACCAACATTCTACACACCCATAGAAATATATTATCAAAAGAGTGGATACATATTAATCTAAGGCCTATGAGTGTACAATAGGGATAACCTAACTTATTATAAGATTTAAATCAATTCATAAGCATGTTATCCATGGTCCAAGTACATGGATGAAGTTATAATCATGATTTATCACATCCTCTAATAGGTAATAATATAGTGGTAACCAATCTATGAATCATTATAATCGATTCCTAATTGGAAAATATCCAATATGATAGACTAAAAATCATGGGAAGAGTAATTAACACACCTAAAGTACATGGCAACCACATATATAAATATATAATCAATAATATTGATTATCTTATCAATAGATGTTTAAGGTCGAAAATGCATACTGGCCTAATGAATTTGCACACCCACATCAGCATTTTATTCAATCCTATAACCAAGAATTTATTTCGCATGATTAATTTTTCAACATTAGCCTCTTATTTTACTTAAGTATTTCTCTAGTAAAAAAAACTCACTTTATAGAATATATTACTAAGTTCTATCAACATAAGGAATAACCTTGTTCACATATGCCCAAAATGTCTAGTTCAAGCATGCAATGGTTTCAAATGAATGGGGTTGCTAAAGCATATAAGTATCAAGGTTTACACAAGCTTGATACACACACACCAACTCATATCAACAGTCATGCCTACCTAGTGAGAAAATCTAGCCAACATGAGGTAGAGTTAATATTTATATCCATCATACGAAAATGATATCCACATATACATTTGTAGTCACTTCATTTATATAATCGTATAAACAAGGGAAGTATCAAAAGACATTCCATTTAATTCACATTGTAATTAATTTAATATTTTCCTTCTCTATCCATAACTATAAATTTGTTCCAAAATTATAATGTACAACATCTCCTTTGCTACTTATGAGTTTGAGCACCCAGGGGTCTATATACTCCATGTAGAAATTGAAAACCAAACAGAGGTAGTTCAATATCCTTACATTAGATCAATATAAATTCTAACGAGTATAATATAAAGTGATTGTAAGCATAGGTATACAAAAACAATAATTAGATATCTCATATTAGTTACCATTTAATTTAAGATTCCAACTTACTAGTGATTTTAGCCAAAATACTCGAGCATGTCAAGACACCCAATTAAATAGAATCCATTGCCTATACAATATCTAAATCAAAATTTTCATGATGATTAAAATTAATGAAGTATATATAAAACTTTGATAATATGGCATAAAAAAATCAATGTCACATGAAGCATGTACAACATCACATACTATATATTCCATATTATGAATAGTCAAGCAATTCACGAACATAGCATTAGAGTTGGTAATCTATTAGCATGGAATTAGAAATGGATAAAAAAAATCAGTATAAAACTTAAACTCAAGTATCCTTAAGCATAACATAAGTAAATCTTTTCCTAAACCATCACTAATCAAATTTATAATGGTAATTCATATCATAGGATAATGTTGAAGTTTTATAAGTTGGTAAAATGAAACATTCCCATACTAATGTGTCCAACCAAATTACCAATTAAAACCATAGGAAATATTAGTTATGAATTAATATAATAAAGAATCAACAATAATAACAATACAGTGTGACACTATAACATTAGTAAGGAATATCTAGTTAACAAACCAAGGTAAAACCCAAGTACATCTAAGAGTGAATTTAGAATTATGTGTAAGCTCCAACAAATTATTTCCTAATTATAAACATGATCTTAAACTTATTAATTTCAAAGAGTCCCTAACCATACATAAGGTCAACATACCAAGAGCCAAACGTAACCAATCTAAAATCCAATGGAAATAATTATAACTGTAACCACTAGTCATGCTAGTTGAAAGTAACATACATCTAAACTAGTAAGGAGATAAATAATATGAAAATAACATTTTAAAATACATCATACCTATCCATGAAGTTATCCAAGTATAGAGTAGTAATAAATAATCAAGAAAAGACCCCCCCCCACCAACCAACCCTATGAGCCCTCTATCAGGTGGCCCTAACCACCCCCAACCAACAACTAGATGGTGGTATCAATAAACAAGGTCAAGGAGGAAGTTATAAGTAATTTGGACACCAAACCAAAATACATCTCAATAAAAATATATACACTCACAAAAGGCATGTACACCATCAAGAGTACATTCCATGCAATCAAGACCAGAAAGCATAATGTATAACTCTGCCATTATATGCCAATAAGTCAAGGTCCACAAAAAGGTTAAACAAATGAGAAATTTAGGCAACATAACCACATAAGATTCCCAGGGTAACAATCCAACACAAAAATCAATTATCAATCTAGAACTGATCCAGTAATTCCTATAGTCTCAAAGAGGGAAGCAATGGTTCAAACCACACATGACAATAAATTGATTTTAGATCAATAATCAATATAAGAAAAGTTGGGGATCATTGTGAGGTCTCATGACCTCATATGATCATTTAATACTAAAATCATGTCAAGGAGATTAAAAGGGACAATAGGCTTTTAAAATAGGAATAAATAAAGTCACAACCCTCCTTATAAAAAATGATTCCCTTAGGCTTGGACCAATTTCCATGGCTTAATAAGGTGCAAGAATGTGTGACTCTTATACAAGTCACTACAAGGTATAGTCATTAACACATGGAGGGTCTTTACCCAAAACACCTACATATATTTAATAAGTTGAGTTTAACCAAGGGACAAAATAAATAGTTTGCCAAGGGGGAAAGAACCAACCCAATTTTGTACATATTTATATGTTTATCTAGCTAGTTCCATATTAAATAAGATGTATGGACTTTGTCCTAAAATTGTGGCATATCTAAATATTTAAAACATACATGGTCAAGCCAAGTAAGGACCCAAGCAGTGATAATAAGTATAAGATCCAAATTTTTACCCATAACATGGCTCTCTTTGCCATTTACAACCAAATCAACTCCTCTTATTTGGAGATTAAATAAACATAAAAACCATGGTAATCTACCCTATGGTTGGATAAAACCCTAATCAGGTTATGTAAAATGGGTAACAAACAATAATATTAGGTCAAAGTAATATCTTAATTATATATATATATATATATATATATATATATATATATATATATATATATATAAAATATCCCAAGATCGATTTGATCTAAAAATAAAGAATATAGAAATATTCTAAGTTCATATGAACAAATTTAATAGATTTAATCGATTATTTGGTTCAAAG